>CM052457.1:489329-521751 GCA_028533085.1 Varecia variegata | reverse complement strand
CACTTAGTAGAATGGGCTCCAGCTCCATCCAGGGTAATACAAGAGGTGCTAGATCACCATTGTTTTTTGTGGCTGAGTAGAACTCCATGGTGTACATAGACCACATTTTATTAATCCACTCATGGATTGATGGGCACTTGGGTGTTTCCACATCTTTGCAATTGTGAATTGTGCTGCTACAAACATTCGAGTGCAGATGTCTTTTCTACAGAATGTCTTTATTTCCTTTGGGTAGAGGCCCAGTAATGGGATTGCTGGATCAAATGGTAGTTCTACTTGTTGCTCTTTGAGGTGTCTCCATATTACTTTCCACAGAGGTTGCACTAGTTTGCAGTCCCACCAGCAGTGTGTGAGTGTTCCTATCTCTCTGCATCCACGCCAACAGTTATTCTTTTGCAACTTTTCAATAAAAGCAATTGTCACTGGGGATAAGTGATATCGCATTGTGGTTTTGATTTGCATTTCCCTGATGATTAGAAATGTTGAGCAAACATGTTGAGAAAACATTCGCATGCTACACATCTGATAAAGGGCCGATAACTAGAATGTATATAGAACTCAGGAAAATCAGCAAGAAAAAAATCAAACAACCCTATCAAAAAGTGGGCAAAGGACATGAACAGAAACTTCTCAAAAGAAGACAGACTGATGGCCAAGAAACATCTGAAAAAATGCTCAACGTGACAATTCTGTCCATTGTAAACAAGAGGAGAGTTGGAGGATGTTTTTCTTGAATGTGCTTCCAACAAAGCCATGAAAGAATTAAAAATGTATACGTGATTTTGATATAAATTAAAGATTTAAAGTTAAAAGAATGCTCTGAATTTTTATATGCCTGTGTTTCAATATTTCAATATTATTTCCCAACTAGTTTAATGTTCTAGAAAAAAATGAATCACTAAACACAAATACATGAGACACGTATACAGGGGCATGCATTTTCCCTTTCCACATAGTTCTCTGCAGAATTGCCAGATCCCATTTTTATTTACAATATGGGTGTTTGGTTCATTGTAGGTTCTTTGTCATTGTTGCATTAACTTTGATTTTTAAAACGGTGCATTCAGATATTACTTATCTTGATTACTGAAGTTGCTGGTGCCTCTTAACTTCTGATCCCGAGGCAAGATTCCCACGTGTCTTAACCTAGTCCCAGCACAAATGCACGTGCTTGTGCTCTGAGTTCCAAGCAGGACAAGCTCCCGAGTGTCCTGCACACAGAGTGGGGGAAGAAGCATCTGGGGAGGGGCTGCGGTGCTGGAGGGAAGCTGGCCTGGCTGGGAGAGCCCCCTCTCTCCTTGGTGCCCTGGGCGGCAGTGGGCAAGCCTGCCACCCCCCGTGGTGAGATGGGCACTGTGATTCCTGCCTGTTGGAGCTGCTGGGATGGAGGGGGTTGGTATTGAGAGAGTGTGCAGGACAGTGTCTGCACAGAGTAGAGAAGGAGCCAATGGTGTCCTTGGCCCAGGTTCATGTGCAGTGCCCTGGTGGTAGCTGGGGCACCACAATAAGCTCTGCAGTGGTGATGAGGATGAAAATAGGCTGTGTCTCCATTTTCCTATATTCTGGGTGGGTGCATGGATGGATGGATGGATGGATGGATGGGTAGATGGATGGACAAATGAATAGATTGGTGGATGGATGGATGGGTGGGTGGATAGATGGGTGTATGGATGGATGGATGGATGGATGGGTGGATGGAGGCATGGGTGGCTGGGTGGGCGGATGGCTGGATGAATGAATGAATGGATGGGTGGATGGATGGATGGATGGATTGATGGGTGGGTGGGTGTGTACATGTATGAATAGGTGGATGGGTGGGTGGATGGAGGGATGGGTGGATGGGTGGATCAGTGGCTGGCTGAATGGGTGGATGGGTGAATAGATGGATGGATGAATGAACTGATAGAGAGATGGATGGATGGATGGAGATGACAAAGTTAGCAGGTTGGGATCTCTGACATTGGAGTTAGTGGAGTTATCTAGTCATTGGGACTCTCAATCCTTGCTAAAACCTTCCCTCCTATCTTGGAGCCCCAGTCCTTGTGGGTCAGGCCTTTTCTCACTGGTCTCTCAGGACTGGGCCCTGCCTGAGTCTCTGTGGCACACTTCTCACTCCTTGGAGGCCTCCAGATGGAGACCACTGTCCTGGGCCTCCCTTCCTGTCATCTGCCCCAGGACCTTCCAGACGGTCCATTCCCTGCACTGTCTGCTCTGGAGGCTGCATTTCTGCCTGGTGTGGCTCTCTGTGGCTGAGCACCTTATACCGTTGTCTGAATTAGACCCCAATTACCCTAAAGAGAAAAAGGAAGGCCATTGCATTGGTGAGAAATACAAAGATGTCATTTCCCTCAAGGGGGAGGCACACGTCTGTATCTCAGTTTGGTGTCTTTATCTTCTCTCCTGATGTTGCCATTTTATCTTTACAATGTCTAGATTTTCTACTCTCCGTGTAGGAAACCAATGCTGTGACCCCCAGTGGCATATCTGCTTGAAACATCACCTGCCTGTCGGCATGTAATTAATTCCTGGAAACCACATCACACCCAGGGCAGTGTATTTTTATCAGGCTGTATTTTCAAGGAAATTTTCTGCCTGATGAGTTAATATCAACCTCATTGGTCCTCATAGATACACCATCAACGTAGCCTCTGTTCTTTCTTCTGGTGTGTATTTGATTCCTGTGATCTTATCACGAGCTGGGGTGGACATAGACTCCATTTCTGTCATTTTAACCCACCCTGTTTGTGGCACTTTGTTGCGGCAGCCACTCCAGTGCCTGGTGGCTTCTCTGTCCTGTTCCCCACTGGTTAGGACTGTGTACCTCCAAGCACAGCTCTGCGGTTGGTTTTGAGGTCTTCCATTAAGGTCCACACTCTTCTTTAACTTGCTCCCACAATCTCCAGTTACTCCCTGCAGAGGGTTGAATTGTGGTTCCCCCAAAAGATATGCCCAAGTACTACTCTCTGGTTAATGGGAGCTCATTTGGAAATAGGGTCTTTCCAGATGTGTTAAGGATCTCGAGATGAGGTCATGCTGGATTAGGGAGGGCCCTAAATGCAATGACAGGTGTACCTATAACAGACAGCAGATGAGACACAGACGCAGAGGAGAAGGCACGTGGAGACGGAGGCAGAGACTGGAGTGACGCGGCCACAAGCCCAGGGACGCCTGGAGCCCCCAGGAGCTGGAAGAGGCAGGAAGGAGCCTCCCCTGGAGCCTGCGGAGGGAGCACGGCCCTGAGACACCTGCATCTAAGACTTCTCATCTCTAGAACCATGAAAGAATAAATTTCTGTCATTTTAGTCCACCCAGTTTGCAGCACTTTGTTGTGGCAGCCACAGGAAACTCATGCTCCATTGAATACATCATTATATATCTGATACCTGTAGGTTTTGTTCTCTGCCTTCTACTGGGCAGTAGGGACAGATGCCATGTTTACAAATAAATACAGCCAATAATAGCTACATCACTCAAGTGTTCAGTGCCTTGAATTTATATTTTCTGTGTTATTAACTTGCTACACATTTGATGTGTATTTTTATTTCACTGCCTGGAGCCCTTATTTTTTTTTTCTTTTTCTGTTTTGATTTATTTAATTGGCTTTGAATGACTACTTAACTCAATTTTTGCCTATTTCATTATTTCATCCAAATGCAATGTAATTTCTGCTATAACCAGTGAGTCCCAAGACAAAAAAAAAAAAACCCAGCCATATGATTTTCTGAGAACAACACATCAATCCAGGAAATCAGTAGGTGCATAATATCAAGGCAAATTCTAGGCCCATTCACCCACCCACCCAACCATCCATCAACCCCACCCATCCATCCATCCATCCACCCATCCATATATCCATCTATCCACCCACCTACCTATCCATCTACCCACCCATCCATCCACCCATCCATCCATCCGCCCATGCATATATCCATCTATCCACCCATCCATCCATCCGCCCATGCATATATCCATCTATCCACCCATCCATTCATCCATCCATCTGCCCATGCATATATCCATCTATCCATCCACCTACCTATCCATCTACCCACCCATCCATCCACCCATCCATCCATCTGCCCATGCATATATCCATCTATCCACCTATCCATTCATCCATCCATCCATCCATCTGCCCATGCATATATCCATCTATCCACCCATCCATTCATCCATCCATCCATCCATCCACCCATGCATATATCCATCTATCCACCCATCCATTCATCCATCCATCCATCCATCCATCCATTCATCTGCCCATGCATATATCCATCTATCCACCCATCCATCCATCCATCCACCCAGCCATTCACCCACCCATCCATCCACACACCCATCCATCCATCCATCCATCCACCCATGCATATGTCCATCTATCCACCCATCTACCCATCCAATTACCCACCCATCCACCCATCCACCCACCCATCCATCCACCCATCCACCCACCCATCCATCCATCCACCCATCCACCCACCCACCCATCCATCCATCCACCCATCCACCCACCCACCCATCCATCCATCCATCCATCCACCTACTCATCATCCATCCCCATGGACTCACAGATGGTATTATCTCCTCCCACATTGATCTGTGACAATACGCATGGAGTATGGCCAACCAGGGAACCTCCCCTGAGCCTCAATGTCCAGTTTTTATTGAAGGCTCCATCATACACTGAGCTTTAGATTCCAGCCCCTCCTGGAGGTTGAAACTGATACTGCATGTCCCAAAGCCCCCATCCTAAATCACATTGTTAGCCTGTCTAGCAGTCAAAGGCCCCAGGCAGACAAAGACACTCATCCTGGTGAGAACACTCCAGGTGTCTCAAGATCACCTGCCAGCAACCAAGGGAAAAGGCAGACCTCCCTTTGGGAATAGTTAAATCTTCACTGCACCAAACCAAGCACAGAATTGCTTCAACTGATGAGAAGCACTTTGAAGAAAGATGCAAAACAGTGATATGAGGAAGAACTTGGGCAAGAGTGGGGTGTCTCCTGGAAGAGGACAGGGAGGGGACACTACAGGTAGAACTTGGAGGCCTTGCGGAAGGAAGAAGTCCAGGGGAGGCTGGCCTCTTGTTGCAGAGTCACCGTGCCCTACATAAGCCAGGGCTGAACATGCTTGATGTGTCACCCACAGGGGAGATCACAGAAACCGCCCGCACAGTGCTCTAGGAGAATGGAAATCCTGACAGTTCTACACGAGCCTCTGAACCACACACCAGCTCTCAGCGTCCAGGTGGGGCCTGTGGGTGCATCTCGCTGAGCGAAGATAACTTTTATGTCCCACTTCCCCTCGCCCGCACTGCCTGTCACACAGCCGTGGAGAGAAATATGGTGTTTCCTGGCGCTGAATGTTTGTGGGGTGCCCTCAACTGGTTCAAAGGTGGACTCTGTGTTTTCAGCGGGGCTGCCGTGTAAAAGTGGGTGAAGTGTTTTAGCATTTTGGCACCCTGTCCATGATGTTTCAGTGATATTCTTACATCTCTACACGTCTTCCCCCAAATTCAGCATCATTAGCAGGGATTCTCTTTTTGAGTGTGCCAGCCCCACCTCTGTAGGACTTGGGAAGGAAATGCATTATGGATTGAGGGTGTAGACACAGATGTCCCTGGCTATCTCTGGGTCTCCACTCTTCCTTCCTTCCTGTTTTCCTCCACTGCACTGTACAACAATGATGATAACATTGCTCCCTTCACAGATAGAGTCAGAAGCAAGCAGTTGAACCGTGAAGGAAGGGGTTTGCACCTGTTCTCTTCTTTCTACTTCTAAATGCGTGGAGTTAGTCAGAAATGGACTGTCCAGCATAACCACCCACCTCAGAAGCATCACGAACACACCTTGCCTGCTCATACCTCCTGGTTAACTGAGCATTGCTTGACACAGTGGTTCCCAACCTTTTTGGCAACAGGGACCGGAATCATAGAAGACAATTTTTCCACGGACAGGGGGAAGGGGGTGGTAAAGGATGATTTATCGTGCAGTCAAACCTCTCTGCTAATGATAATCTGTATTTGCAGCTGCTCCCCAGCACTAGCATCACCACCTCAGCTCCACCTCAGATCATCAGGCATTAGATTCTCATAAGGTATGCAACCTAGATCCCTCTGTCAACGGAAAAAAAAGCCAAACTCTGTAAAATAATTTTAAAGAGATTTATTCTGAGCCAAATTTGAGGACCATGACCTGGAGCCATGCCCAAGAGGCCTTGAGCAAGTGGCCTCCCCGTGGCTGGGTCACAGTTTGGTTTTATACATTTCAGGGAGACAGGGGTCACAGGTAAAGTCATAAATCAATACGTGGAACTCATACATTGGTTTGGTCCGAAAAGGTGGGCCATCTCGAAGCGGGGGCTTGCAAGTTATAGGTGGGTTTAAAGATTCTTTGGCTTGTAATTGGTTAAAGACATGAAGCTTTGTCTAAAGGCTTGGAATGTTTTAACACAGTTGCTGTTTATCAGAGATAAGCCACTGACATAGATTTGTTGTCTAAATTGAGGACCTGCAGGTGTGTCTTGCATACCCTTAGGCTTGTTAATGGGCTATCAAGGGTGTCCCCAAGAAGAGAGAGGGGCATGATGAGGATGTCTGACCTGCCTCCTTCTGGCAGGCGATTTAGTTTTAGGATATTCCTTTGGCCACGAGGGGTCCATTCAGTCAGCCGGTGCGGGGCTGAGCCTTAAAATTTTATTTTAGTTCACACCTCACGTGCGCAGTTCACAGTAGGGTTCGAGCTCCTGTGAGAATATGATGTCCCCAGCGTGAGCTGATGTGACAGGAGGCGGAGCTCAGGCATTGATACCAGTGATGGGGAGCGGCTGTAAATACAGATGAAACTTTGCTCCCTCACCCACCGCTCACCTCCTGCTGTGCCGCCCAGTTCCTAACAGGACACAGACCGGTACCAGTCCACGGCCTGGGGCTTAGGGAACACAGGTTTGAAACACTTTCCTCTGTTTTTTGGTAAAGAAATACAGAGCCTAGGCCGGGCGTGGTGGCTCACGCCTGTAATCCTAGCACTCTGGGAGGCCGAGGCGGGCGGATTGCTCAAGGTCAGGAGTTCAAGACCAGCCTGAGTAAGAGCGAGACCCCGTCTCTACTAAAAATAGAAAGAAATGATCTGGCCAACTAAAAATATATATAGGAAAAATTAGCCGGGCATGGTGGCGCATGCCTGTAGTCCCAGCTACTCGGGAGGCTGAGGCAGGAGGATCGCTTGAGCCCAGGAGTGTGAGGTTGCTGTGAGCGAGGCTGATGCCACGGCACTCACTCTAGCCTGGGTAACAGAGCGAGACTCTGTCTCAAAAAAAAAAAAAAAGAAATACAGAGCCTAAAAGGGGATTCCCCCAAAGCTCACATAAACCAGCTCCTAAAATATCAAATCATCCAGGAATGGACAACCTGGGTATATCTGGACCATCAAGATGCTCTGGGAAAAGGTGGAGAAGAGGAGATGAAGCTGGTGTCACAGAGACGCGCTGTGGTCTCCTCCCCTCCCTGTGCATTTTGCCCTGGCCGAGAGCGTTGCCTTTGGCACCTGCTGGGTCTAACCTGCCAGTGAGTGAGTGACGTCACTGACTGTTCTGTGCTAGGGGTCCCCGCCTGTAGCGTCCACGGACCTTCCTAAGCAGTGGCTGAGTGGCCCCCAGACAGGGGACAGAGCTGGCATCTCCTGAACCCTGGGAGTTGCTGGGCATGGTTGGCATTGGTGCTCATGCCTCACTCTTGATATTCTGGTGAGACCTGGTGCCCTGAGCCACCTGCGTTTCTCCCCATTTTGCAACAAGTGACTGAATTATGTCAGGAGGAAAGAGGAAGGAGGAGACAGAAAGAGAAAGGACACGGTTGGCAGTGGTCAATGTCCTAAAGGTCTCGATTCAAACCACCAGACACTGGGGGACTTACAGTGACAGGAATTCACCCTCCCCCAGCCCCGGAGCCCAGGAGTGTGAGACGCAGGTGTCTCGGGGCCGCGCTCCCTCCGCAGGCTCCAGGGAGGCTCCTTCCTGCCTCTTCCAGCTCCTGGGGGCTCCAGGCGTCCCTGGGCTTGTGGCCGCGTCACTCTAGTCTCTGCCTCCGTCTCCACGTGGCTTCTCCTCTGCGTCTGTGTCTCCTCTGCTGTCCCTTAGGAGGACACTTGTCACTAGGTTTAGGACTCATCCTAATCCAGGATGGTCTCATCTCGAGATCCTTCACTAATACCATCTGCAAAGCAAAGACCCTATTTCCAAGTAAGGTTGCACCCTGAGGTTCTCGGTGGATGAAGCTGGGGGTTGGGGGGACACGGTTCAACCCACGGGCAGGTGGTCGGTGGAGAACTTGCTCTGCATCCTTCCTACGAAACAAGTGCCTTTCAGAGCAGCCCATGGGGGGAGTTCACTTTTGTTTCCAGTGCTGGGCAGCTGTGTCCCCTGCACTCTATGGTGCCTGCGCCTCCAGGGACAGACAGACTCGGCCCCCCGCCCCATCCTGCCTACATCCCAAGAGTGCCCCCGGGCTGTGCTCTGCACCCCTGTGACAACGGTTTCAGGACATCAGAGTTGCGCTTCTGGGCAGTTCAGTGAGGACGGCACAGGTGCTCTTGCTCCATTTTGCAGAAGAGCAAACAGAGCTCCAGGGAGGCGGTTTCTTTGACACTAAACAACAGAGCAGGGATCCCCACTGTTAACGGAAAAAAAAAAAAGACAACCCGAACTCTGTAAAGTAATTTTAAAGAGATTTACTTCTAGCCAAATTGGAGGACCACGACCCAGAGCCACGCCCAGGAAGCCTTGAGCACGTGGACTTGCTGTGGCTGGGTCACAGTTTGGTTTTATACATTTCAGGCAGGCAGGGGTTACAGGTAAAGTCATAAATCAATACGGGGAAGGTGGACATTGGTTTGGCCTGAAAAGGTGGGACATCTCGAATGGGGGTGGGGCTTACAGGTTACAGGTGGGTTTAAAAATTCTTTGACCTGTAATTGGTTAAAGACATGAAGCTTTGTCTGGAGGCTTGGAATGCTTTAAGATAAGAAGCTGTTAATCAGAGATAAGCCACCCGACATAGATTTGTTGTGTAAATTGAGGACCTGCAGGTGTGTCTTGCATACCCTTAGGCCTGTTAATGGGTTACAGAGGATGTCCCCAAGAAGGGAGAGGGGCATGATGAGGCGTGTCTGCCCTCCCTCCTCTTGGCAGGCAATTTAGTTTTAGGATATTCCTTTGGCCACGAGGGGGTCCATTCAGTCAGCCAGTGTGGGGGTGAGCTTTAAGATTTTATTTTAGTTCCCTCCAACCAAGTCCCATTTTGTGCCACGACCCTGCCTGGCCTTCCGGCGGCCGTACTACCTGAGGCTGCCTGTTGAGAAAGATGAGGTCATAGTGCAGTTGGGTGTGGCCCCAATGCAATGTGACATCTGTCCTCACAAGAAGAGGAGAAAGGACACAGAGACACATACAAAGAAGAGATGCCAAGGAAAGACACAGACACGCAGAGGGAGGACAGACAGCCATGAGCTGATGGAGGCAGAGGTCAGGGAGGTGCGTCTGCAAGGCAAGGATTGCTAAGCAGTGCTGGTGGCCACGGGAGACAGGCGTGGACCAAACTGTTTCTCAGAGCCTCCAAAAGGAACCAGCTCTGCTGACACCCTGATTTTGGATCTCCGGTCTCCAGAACTGTGAGAGGGCAGAGTTGTGCTATGTCAGCCACCAAGTTCGTGGCACCTTGTTGAGGCGCCCTGGGAAACTAGCACAGCGATGATGATAAAAAGTGTTGCTTATTGAAGTGCAGAAAGGAAAAGGTTTTCTGCATTGAAAAAGAGGTGTCATATTCTGTGGTGGATGATGGTGGAGGACGCCTATGTTTCTGGCAGGTGTATTAGTTACACACTGCTCTGTAACAAAGTGCTACAAACATAGTGGCTATAAACTAATACGCAAATGCATGACCTTGCAGTGTCTGCACGTTGGCAGTGCAGATACAAGTTAGCTGGGTTTTGTGGGTTCACCGGGCATCACTCAATGTGTTTGCTGAGGCTGCAATCTTGTCTGAAGCTTGGGGAGATCTTTGAAGCTCCCCAGTTGTTGGAAGAAGAATTCAGTCCCTTGTGGCTGCAGAATTCAGTCCAGCCCATCCCTGCAAAGTGGCCTTCTCCACAACAAGGCTGTTTGCTTTTTCTAGGCAAAGAGAAAGTGTGCAGCTTCAAACCTCTCTGACTTCTAGACCGTCTCCTGATTAGGCCAGGCCCACCCAGAATCATCTGTTTGATTGGCTTGAAGTCAGCCCATTAGAAACCTAGGTTGCCCTCGTGTCATAGAATCATTGCAGTGACATTTCATCATGGTCACACTTTCCTTCCACACTCCACGGGAGGGAATTTGTACTGGCCGTGCACACACCAAAGAATTATGCCAGCCTCACCAAGACAGAGGATGTGGGCTGCGGATGTCAGAGAACTTTGTTTTCCTATCTCTGAGATGCAGCGAGGGCTGAAATACTTTCTTCAAAAATTTTAAAGAATGTTCTTTGATCATTTCCCCAATTCTTTTAATCATCTCTTGGCGCTTGCCGGCTCCCAAGGGGTGAACATCTCGTTTCTTAATTTGCTTTGCAAATACTTCAGGGAGCTGAGTGGAAAAGTAGTTTCCAAATTTAACAGCTCCCCAGGGAAACACGTTACACACCCATGACATGCAAAGCGGCATCTGGGGGAACGATTTTAAAGGGAGCCCCAAACACCTCTAAAAAAAATGAGAAGGTACGTGAAGACAGCAAAGATATATACCCCACTGAGAAGGCGGCCTGGGTTCAAACAATAGTCCTGCTTCCTGGTGGGAGAGGGCCCTGGTGTCTCTCTTTCCTCTGTTGTCACGTAGATTCCTGATTCTGTTTGTCTTTTGGGACAACAAAACTCCTGCATTGGAAACACCTAGAAAATACCCACAAGCCCCTTTCTGTTCAAAAATCCACTTGACATCAGGGTCTGTGTCTTCCTCCATGCATGCTGCTATAACAAAATACCCTAGACTATGTAATTGATAAATAAAATAAATTTCTTTTTCTTTTTTTTTTTTTGAGACAGAGTCTCGCTTTGTTGCCCGGGCTAGAGTGAGTACCGTGGCGTCAGCCTAGCTCACAGCAACCTCAAACTCCTGGGCTCAAGCGATCCTACTGCCTCAGCCTCCCAAGTAGCTGGGACTACAGGCATGCGCCACCATGCCCGGCTAATTTTTTCTATGTATTTTTACTTGTCCAGATAATTTCTTTGTATTTTTAGTAGAGACGGGGTCTCGCTCTTGCTCAGGCTGGTCTCGAACTCCTGACCTTGAGCGATCCACCCGCCTCGGCCTCCCAGAGTGCTAGGATTACAGGCGTGAGCCTCCTCGCCCGGCCATAAATTTATTTCTTGCAGTGCTTGAGGCTGGGAAGTCCAAGATCAAGGCTAGCTCTTCACTTCATAGAAGGTGGCTTTTTCCTGGATCATCCCACGAGCAAAGAGTAAAATGGGAAATTTAGATTCCCTGTGGACCTTTCCAAGGGCGTTAACCCCATTCCTGACCTCACCGTCTCCCGAAAGCCCCTTCTTTTAACCCTCCTGCATGGGGAATTCAGTTTCAGCATGAATCCCGGAGGGACACAAACCTGCAAACCACAGCCAGCCCTGCCCCACGCCAGCACCCTGCAAAGCTAATGCTGGGGCTCAACCATGTGAGGGGCCACGGAACGTGCGTGTCCTTGTTCTCTGACCCTGGGTTTCCAGCCTGGGCACTTGGGACATATTTGGGGCATCGGGAGCACATGCCTCACACAGAGTCTGGCACACTGTTGAAGGTTAATTTATTTCATAACTACAATATGTAAAGAATAGTGTACAATTAATAATCAGTGACTTATGATATTACATAATTCTATTATATCATAGGATTATCATTATATGTAATTTATATGTAATTACATTGTGAAAGCATAGTGCATATTTGTAATTATAAATTATAAACATACTTATAAGTGTATCACAGAATTCTATTACGTTACAGGATCTATTACATTTTAGAATTATATTGCAATTTATAATTTTGTATATAGAATGATAATTGAGACCCCAGCAACAGGCCCCTCTCCTGTTCCAGGCCGCCTGGAGGCAGATGAAGCCCGACCTCCGGCTCCAGGTGTGGCCTCTGGGCCCCTGCGCACAGGTAGCAGCGTGGGGGAGGGGCGGGCCCGGGCCGCGCACGCGCAGTGCAGAGCCCGGGCTCCCGGAAGTCCCGCCTCTCCGGGGGCGGGCCCAGGGCCCGGAGGAGAAACCCGAGGCCGCCGCGCGGCGGCTTCCGCGGGCCCGCACGCCGGAAGCGGAAATGCGTCACACGGGGCGGACCTCGGCGGCGGCGGCGGCGGCAGCGGCGGCGACGGGCGGCGGCGGGGGCGCCTCCGGGGGTCGGCGGTGGCGCCGGGCGGGGAGGCCGCGCCTGCCCGGGGGTCGGCGGGGCGCGGCGGGAGCGCGGGCCAGCGGCGGCGCGGGCCTGGGACGCAGGCGGAGCCCCGCGCCGGTGAGCGCCGCCCCCGCGCCCGCCCGGCCTGGCTGCGCCCGCGGCCGCCTCCCTCCGCGGGGCCGGGCCGGGCCGGGGTCGTGCGGGGCCGGGCCGGGGCCGTGCGGGGGCCCGGGGTGGGGCTCGGGGCGGGGCCCGGGAGCCGTGCGGGGGTCCGGGGGTAGAGTGGCCGGCGGGGGGCGGCCCGGAGCCGGGGACCTGGGGACGCCTGGGGCCGGGGGTGCTGGGGCTGGGCGGCACCAGGCCACGGGGGCACCGGGGGGCTGGGAACGTGCGGGGCCGCGGGGGCGGTGTCTGGGGGTGCGGGGCGGCTGGGGATGCCAGGCGTGGAAGGGCTGGGGCAGCCGAGTGTCCCCGGGGGGGTTGGGGGTTACCTGGGGTGCGGGGCTGCCGGCCAGGACAGGGTTAGCGGGGTGCTGGGGTCGCTGGGGGCAGCCTGGGGTGCCCGGCAGGTGGTGAGGCTTCCTGGGGTCTGCCTCCTGCTCCCTGGGTGGTCGTGGGGGGGCGATTCACTGGTCAAGTTCTGGCCCCTGGGACCCTCCCACCGTGGGCTTAGGGCCGCCTCCTGGGCCTAGCAGGAGTCGGGGAGGTGGCGGTGGGTGGCAGGGCTCAGCGGGGCCACCTGTTGGCTTTCTGTGGGTCAAGCTTATCCACCTGGAACTTGGCCCTACCAACCTGTCAGACCAGTAGGGAAGCGTTGGGCTAAAGAAGGTGGGTGGAGGGAGAGGGCACAGACCTGGGTTCCAGGCCCCAGGTTTGTTTTGTGTTTTTTTTTTTTTGAAAAGGGCCTTGTGCTTTTTGCCTCTAAGTGGGTTGGAGAGAGAGGATACATCTGCCCATAGTGCAGATTATTAAAGTCCATGGTTTGCGGTAGTGTTTTTAGCCCGAGACTTCCTTCCTGTTTTATCAATGCAAATACGAGGGCTCCTCCTCCACAAACCTTTCCAGCTGCCTGCGGCCGAGCTCTCCTGGCCCCTGCCGTCCCCGGGAGCCAGGCAGTGTCTAGCAAGTCTCTAGCTTCCTTGCACTGAGCAGCTTTCCATTTCCACGGGCCTGGGAGAGCTCCTGGTGCTGGGTGGGGGACCATGGTGACAGGGGCTTGGCACTCTAACCTGTTCTTAAAAGCTTTTTGTCAACCCGGTTTTTTCCCCTTTAGTGTAGTCGTAATGATTTATTTTTAAGCCCACTTGAGATGGCTTTTAACGAGGCAGAGCAGTTCCTCCAACCGCGCAGAGAGACCCTTGTTTTTCCCCTTCACGCTGGGCCGCGCCCTGACCGTGTCCGTCCTGTGTTCCAGGCCCAAGGTCCTGGCTATGGCAGCGGCTACCATCGTGCACGACACGTCTGAGGCCGTGGAGCTGTGCCCCTCGTACGGCTTGTACCTGAAGCCCATCACCAAGATGACCATCAGCGTGGCCCTGCCACAGCTCAAGCAGCCGGGCAAGTCCATCTCCAACTGGGAGGTGATGGAACGGCTGAAGGGCATGGTGCACAACCACCAGTTCTCCACGCTGCGCATTTCCAAAAGCACCATGGAGTTCATCCGCTTCGAAGGGGAGGTGGAGAACAAGAGCCTGGTCAAGTCCTTCCTGGCCTGCCTGGACGGCAAAACCATCAAGCTCAGCGGCTTCTCCGACATCCTGAAGGTGCGTGCCGCCGAGTTCAAGGTAGACTTCCCCACGCGCCACGACTGGGACTCCTTCTTCCGCGACGCCAAGGACATGAACGAGACCCTGCCGGGAGAGAGGCCGGACACCATCCACCTGGAGGGCCTGCCCTGCAAGTGGTTCGCCCTGAAGGAGTCGGGCTCCGAGAAGCCCAGCGAGGAGGTCCTGGTGAAGGTGTTTGAGAAGTTCGGGGAGATCCGGAACGTGGACATCCCCATGCTGGACCCCTACCGGGAGGAGATGACCGGCCGGAACTTCCACACGTTCAGTTTCGGGGGACACTTGAACTTCGAGGCCTACGTCCAGTACCGGGAGTACGTGGGCTTCATCCAGGCCATGAGCGCCCTGCGCGGCATGAAGCTCATGTACAAGGGCGAGGACGGCAAGGCCGTGGCCTGCAACATCAAGGTGAGCCCCGGGCGGGAGAGGTGTGGGGCCGGGGGAGCTCTGCGGCCGCACCCCCGGGCTGCAGGGGACGCCCCCCCTGTAAATAAAATCACAACTGCAGCCCCGTGCTCAGTAGGGTTGCAGATCTGACAACGAGGGGTGGCCCACGCTTTTGGCTTTTGTAAATTCTGTGTTTTAAGGGAAATGGAAGCGCCAAGCATTTTAAAGGAGGCGAGGTGTTGGCTGTCAGGGGCACTTGGAAAGGGATTTTAGCCGTGTCCCGGAATGTTCCTTTAAACTAGTGCTCAAGGTTTCAAAACTTTCACAGTCACAGGCTCTGACTTGAGATGGAGTCGCAGCACAGTTAAGCCAGCCTCGTGGAGGAGGGTTTTGGTGGCCATGAGACCGCTTGGGCACCCTGTCCCTGTGGGCTCGGGCTCAGTGGCCTGCATGGAGGGAGTGATCAGAGGGAGTGGGCGGCCCCTGGTAGCAGGAGGAGAACACCACTGGCGATAGTAGCCATTAACTTCTTTGTATTCAGTGGTGAAGGCAGGTCACGCCGCGGTGACAGTTTGTGTGCCCTTTGAGCCCTGCCTTTCTGGGGTGAGCCAGGTGTCGAGCCCCTGCGCTGGCTGTGACTCCAGGCGGGTGCTGTGACTCCCCGGCCCCCCGCCCTGGCGTGTGCCGCCCCTGGGGGTGAGCGGGAGCTCAGGTTCTCCGAGCGACCCGCCCGGGAGAGCGTGTCTCACGTCGGTGGGTGCCACCCTGTGTCCAGAGGGCTTGGGGACGCCATTTCATGCCGTCTTTTGCTTTTAAAGGTTTCTTTTGATTCGACCAAGCACCTGAGTGATGCCTCCATTAAAAAGCGGCAGCTGGAGAGGCAGAAGCTTCAGGAACTGGAGCAGCAGAGAGAGGAACAAAAGCGCAGAGAGAAGGAGGCGGAGGAGAGGCAGCGGGCAGAGGAAAGGTATCTTCCGCAGCCGCGGGCCCTCAGCGCCAGCGCCTGACCCCTGGGTGTGTGCGTGCGCGTGTCTCTGCATGTGCATGTGTGTATACACGTGTACCTGTGCACGTGTCTTTGTGTACATGTGAGTACCTTCGCATGTTCTTTCCTGTGTGCAGGCACGTGTGCATACGTGTGCATGAGCGTGCACTTGTCAGTGTGTGCACTCGTGTGAGTTGTGTACACGTGTGTGCCTGTGTGCCTGTGCATGCGTTTTTTAGTGTGTGCAAACGTGCCTGTGCCCGTGCACCTGTGTGGCAGTGGCTGGAGACACTGCAGGAAGCGTGTGCTGCTCTTCCTTTTTGCACGCCACGTGTGGTGGCTCTGACACGGAGCCTGAGCACGGGCCACGCCTTTCCTCAAGCCGCCTGCTTTGCGTGTGCAGCTCGCGTTTCCCGCTGCCCTGAGCAGAACGCCCCGATGGTTGGCAGTTTCGCATTTAGGGCGAAGGGCCACGGACAGCATGAAGGAGAGAATTGATGATGCTGGCCACATGTCAAAACAGGAAAAGGAACAAAAAGCCCTGTTTCGTTTAAGAGGCCCTGAACGTGGTAGGCTCCGTCTTTCACCGCGGTTTAGCTGTCAGAGGCAAACTCAGGTTCCACTTTTCCTCCTGGTGGGTCTTTTGCTTTCAGCCTTGTAAAAGTCGTCAGCTCTCGGGCATGGATTTCGTGAGGAGAAATCCTCCCTGTCCCATCACTGCGGCCGTTCCTTTCTAGCGTTTTCCCGTGCGTGTCTGTCTGGCACGGTTTCTGTTCTGCTTCAGTGTGCTGAGCGTGGCGTGGGAGGCAGGCTTGGCGTGTTCGACAGCCGTCGGGGGCTCTCCGTTGGCCTAAACGGGCTGGATGCGTGTTTTCTCCCCCTCTTTCCCGCCGTGGACAACGCTGGTGCCAACGCGTTTGTGCGTCTTGCCGTTTTCATCTCTGCACGGCAGCCTCAGAGCGGAGTTGCCGGGTACCAGGCGCAAACGGCGTGTGGTGCTCTGCCGCAGCCCACGTGGCGTTCCCACAGACGAGACAGCGTGCCCACCGCGTGAGCGTGTGACTCTGGCCTGGAGTAGGACGGCCTGGCGGGCCGACAGTTCAGAGAGGAAGACGCCCGGGACGGTGGAATGTGCTTATTGTGTAACCGTCCTCGGCCGGTGGCTTCCGAGGGGCCACTTGGGTTTCGTATTGAACAAAGTCCCCGGTGCCAGCCGCCCGCAGGCAGAGGCAGGAAAGCAGTGGCAGGTGGTCCGTGGCAGAGAGGTGTTCCAGCTCCGGCGTGGGACACAGCCCTGGCCTTGCTGTGTGCGCACAGACCCAGCCGGATGCTCGGGGAAGGGACGCAGGACTGGTCCCTGGACGGGAGGGCAGGTCTCTGCCGTGGTCTGGAGCGGCAGGGGTGGGGACAGGCCTGTGCCAGGTGCAGCTGGCGGGGAGGGCTCCAGGGTGCCCCAGGGAGCCGCCATCCTGTGGGCAGGGCCGTGCCCGCTGTGGGCTGTCCCCACTTCCCTGGGTGGGGCCCACGTCTGCGGCCAGGCCCAGGGCCGCTTCTTGGTGGCAGGTTTGTCACTGCTGTCTAGAATGCTGGTGCCTGTACATGTGTGCATCTTGCCGTTTTGATCTGTGCGGGAGACGGTGTGCGCTTGGGCTGCTCAGGTGTGACAGGGAACAGCATCGTGGTGGCCACTGTGTTCTTACAGGTGACCAGGCCGGGGGCTTCAGCGCAAGTCCTCCTAGAGGGCGGCCACCTGCAGGGCTCCCACGGCTGCCGTGACAGCCGCACTCGGAGCTCGTGGGGCGTGGACACGTCACAGTGCAGTGAAACTGCGGCTGGTGCCCCCAGTGGAACCTCGCCCGCTCCCTGGTGTTGCTTTTCAGCGCCATCCCCAGCCTGGGCGCCCGTCATCCGGGGGCGGAGGGGCGTGTGTGCGCGGTGGCTGTCCTGCCAGCCGGGATGCCACCTGCCTGGGCTGCAGAGCCTCAGCTTCCGTGTCCTGGCCGACCCAGAGTAGCTTTGACTTTTTTACTGTGTCATTCGGTCGTTTGAATAAGTCCTAGAGCCAGAGGGCGGCGAGGGTGAGCCGGGCAAGCTGCTGTCTCGCTCCGGAGCTCTCCAGGGGGCTGCGCCCTCCTGTGGTCCTCGGACCTCGGGTCCGGGCCTCCCCTGCCAGGACGAGTGTGGTTGGGACCTGAGCTGTGGGGCGTGGCGTGCCGTGGTCTTAAAGAGAAGCCCCCATCTGCCGGGAGTCTGGGGGGACCTCACAGGAACGCTTTGATGCCAGAGCGGAGCCGGCCCAAACCGCCCTGGGCGGAGCGGCTTCCCTGGCATGTCTGTGCCTTCGCTGGGGACCTGTCAGGCCCTGGCGGTGTCTGGGTGCCCCGCAGGGATGAGAGCAAGGTCCCCCGGGGTGCCCCTGAGGCGCAGGAGTGTGGACGTCAGGGGGCCGGGCGGGTCCTCAGCCAGGGCTGTGCGCTGCGGTGCCGCTCTGGTCCCTGGGGTCGCGGTGAAGCCCGCCGGCGGTCGGCGTACAGCTTGGCGGAGTTTGTCACCGTCTAAACCCACGTGTCCAGCGGCATGGCCAGCACGCCGGGGAGAGCGCCCTGTTGCCCGCCCGTCGGCCTCCCCTCACCCGGGGGCTGGGCACCTGGGCTGTTGGTTTCGTCATTGTGGGTTTGCCTTTTCCAGAACTTCACAGAAAAGGGGTCGCATAGGGTACGTCGTCTTTTGTGTTTGATGCCCCACTTAGCGGAAGGCTTCTGGAATCTTCCGCCTGGCCGTGCACATCTGCGTTCATTCCTTCCCCCTCCCCTGGTCTTCCGTGGTGCCGCGGCCTCTGTGACCGCCGAGGGGGACCTTGTTCTGGCTGTCACTTGTAACTTGAGGAATCCTCCTTTGAGCCGAAACTGCCTCCCGACAGCCCTGCCCTCTGCTTAGCGTTGCGGACCACAGGCGGGCCGAGCCGGCGTCTGGGCCGCCCCGCAGCGCCGTGTGTCCTGCCGAGAGGTGCTGCGTCCCCGTCGGGCCTTTGCCTCCCCGCCGTGGCAGCGCATGCGCCGCAGGGACGCGCTGCGGGGACAGTGGAGCGAGTCTTGTGCTGTCGCAGGTGCTTCTTGACCGACTGTTTGCGTTTCCGCCTGCTGGGTGTGTCTTGCTCGGCATCCAATTTCTGGTGTGGTCAGAGCTGTTGGTCATTTTCCCTGTGGTTTCAGGGTTGTGGTCACACTCCGCGAGAGTCCCCTGCAGGGTTGGGGCGTCCTTGCCTTGCCGGCTCCCTGGGTTCCTTTGATCCACCTGACATTTATGTTTGGATAAGGAGTTAAAATGCCTAATTGTTCTGGCGTCATCCCGTCCCCGCTGGCTCGGAGCGTCCCTTCCTTGTGCGCGGCGCCTGCGTTGACGAGCCCCGGTGTCCGCGCAGGAAACAGAAGGAGCTGGAGGAGCTGGAGCGCGAGCGCAAGAGGGAGGAGAAGCTGCGCAGGCGCGAGCAGAAGCAGCGGGACCGCGAGCTGCGCCGCAGCCAGAAGAGGCTGGAGAAGCTGCAGGCGGAGGAGCAGAGGCAGCTGCAGGAGAAGATCCGGCTGGAGGAGCGCAAGCTGCTGCTGGCGCAGCGGAACCTGCAGTCCATCCGGCTCGTCGCCGAGCTGCTCGCCAGGGCCAAGGTACCCGCGGGGGCCCTGCGGTGGGGGGTCGGGAGGGTCCCTGCCGCCGGGGCGCGCCGAGGTATCTGCGGGGAGTCTGGGGGCCTCTGCCGCCGGGCGCGCCAAGGTACCCGAGTGGGGTCTGGGGGCCCCTGCAGCCGTGAGCGCCAAATTACGGGGTGGGGGGAAGGCGAGGGCGTCTGCAGCTGGGGGTGGGGGGGGCCCTGCAGCCGTGAACGCCAAGGTACCCGTGGGGGGTCGAGGGCGTCTGCAGCTGGGGGTGGGGGTGGGGCCCTGCAGCCGGGCGCCAAGGTACCCGGGGGGTCGGGGGCGTCTGCAGCCCGGTGCGGCAAGGTTCCTGAGTAGGTTCGGGGGAGCCTCTGCAGCTTGGGCACGCCAAGGTACTCACGGGGGCTCGGTGGACCTCTGCCGCGGGGCGCCTGTCCCTCCCAGCCCTGCCGTGCTCCTCTGGGAGCGGCGTCATGGCCCCTGAGCCCAGCTGCTTGCAGCCATGCCACAGAGAAATAAGCCTTAGGGCGGAGGACGCATCCTTGTCCTTCCAGCTTTGAGCGCTATGCTATCCTTGCACACAACTGGTGAAACTGAGTCAGCGCTGCGGGCACTCAGGCCCGCCAGATGCAGGGCGGCCGGGCAGAGGCTTGCGGTTCCCCGGGGGAGGGGCAGTAGCAGGGAGTGCAGAGGGCACGCGGCCCCCGCGGCCCCGTCTGGCTGGAGACACGCTGCCTGCGCCCCGTCTGGGCAGTTGGCCTGGCTCTGACTTCACCAGCAGCCCCTGCGGGAGGAGACGAGGGCCGGGCTCACTTTGTGCAGAGGGTCCCTCGCAGCTGTGAGCCTGGAGGGTCTCCCTGGCGCTCGCGGCCCTGGAGCGCCCCCGCAGGCGCGGCTGGTAACGCCCGAGAGCCCAGGGCCTGCGCTGGCGCACGAACCCCCAGCAGGCTCCTTGTGCTCAGGAGGGCCGCGTCCCCCCTGGGGCCCGGGCGGGCCACCCCATAACCTGTTGTCTAATTACAGTTGTGATAAGTCTCCGGGAAGGAGCAAGGCAAGAGGCTGAGACATGTGGCCGCTCAGTTCTCATTTCATGGTGAATATTGAAGACACTAACCCAGGCTAGGCCGAGCTCGCCCGCGGTGGCGGCGGCACCGTGTGTCTGCGCCGTCATCTCGGGCCCCCGTTGCTGGCGCCGCTTGTGACCTAACAGCGGGCCCCCGTGTGCCGACGTGGCGGGGCCAGGCCCTGTCCGAGACGGCCACCCCGGGGCTGAGCCTTGCCAAGGGGTTTCCTTTTCGCTCGGGCGCATGGTAGCCCCGGGCGTGGCCGACGGAGCCCCGGGATGGACGGGCCGGACCTCGCCTGCGAGGACCAGGCCACAGGAGACGTCCGCCCCCGGGCTGCAGCCGGCCAGGCAGTTTCCGCAGCACCCCGGGCCGCCACAGGCCGATCAGACACCTGCCCAGCTCCTCCCACGCGCTGCGCCGGCGGGTCTGGGCGCGGGTCTCAGTGGCGTGTCCTCTCTGCCGCAGGCGGTGAAGCTGCAGGAGCAGGAGCGGAAGGAGGAGCGGCGGCGGCTGCAGGAGGCGGAGCTGCGGCGCGTGGAGGAGGAGAAGGAGCGCGCGCTGGGCCTGCAGCGCAAGGAGCAGGAGCTGCGCGAGCGCCTGCTCAGCCTCCTGCTGAGCAAGCGGCCGGACGGCGGCCCCGCGCACGGCGAGCTGGGCGCCGCGCACGCAGACCTGCTGCAGCCCGTGCTGGACATCCTGCAGACCGTGTCCTCGGGCTGCGCCGCCGCCGCCGCGCTGCACCCGCTCGTGGGCCAGCCCTCCGCGGGCGCCCCCAAGGAGCCCCCGGCCCGCCCGGAGGCTGACTGCCCGCCCCAGAGCGTGAACGGGAGCGTGGCCAAGGACACCCCGTGCAAGGAGGGTCCGGGCGTGCGCTGCGGCGCCCCGGGGGACGGCTCTCCCGAGAAGAGGTGTCCGGGCGTCCTTGCCTGCATCCCGGACAACAACCAGCAGCCCAAGGGCGTCCCCACCTGCGACCAGGGCCCGCCCAGGAAGGACGCGCGGTCAGAGCAGGACAAGTGCAACCGCGAGCCCAGCGCGGGTCGGGGCCAGGCGGGCGGAGACGGGGACGAGCCGCAGCTGGAGCGCAGCGGGGCCGGGCGAGCCGGCAGCGGGGACGACGCGCGGCCCCGGAAGGAGCGGCGGCCCCACAAGAAGCACGACAGGGACGACAGCCCGCACCGGCGCAGCGCCAGCCCGGACCACGCGCGCTCCCGCAGGTCGCACAGCAAGGACAGGCGGCACCGCAGCCGGGGCCGCAGGGGCAGCGCGGGCCGGAAGCACAGCCGCCACCGCCGCAGGGCCGAGCGCTCGCGCTCCCGGTCCCCGAGCAGGCACCGCAGCACCTGGAATAGGTAATGAAGGGCTGGCCTCCACGGCCCGCCCCGGAAGGCCCGGTCGGCACCAGCGTCCTGGCCTCCGTGCCCCTCCGTCCACCCGCAAGGCCGAGTCTCTTCCGCAGCCGCGAATGTCACAGGAGCCGCCCGCCCGCTCGCCCGCCCGAGGAAGGCGCCGCGCGCCGAGGCCCACCCGCCTCCGTTCCCGACGGCGAACCTGGCGCTGTGGTTGGAGCGCGTAGCCGTCAGCGCAGCTTTCGTGTCCCTTCCAGACTGATCCGATAGCTTTCACACGCCCGGTCCCCTCTCCAGCCGGAAACTCGCCCAGACCCGCGGTGGTGAGGGCGGCGTCCGCACGCGCAGAGCTCGGTTCCACCTGTGCTCGGCGACCTCCCCACGTGCACCGCGACTAACGCGTGGCAGGGTGAATTGCCAAAAGCGGGGACACCACATTCAGGATGCTGAAAAGAAAAACGCTTTGCTGTCGTCTTTGTAGGTCTTTGTAGTCTTAAGGGATGGGGCCGTGCAGTCCGGGTGGTTTGCCAAAAAACACGGTGAGGGTGGTGGTCATCCAGGTGAGGAAGGTACAGTCCTTAGAGAGGGGAAAGTCGGGCCTGCCGTTCGCGAGCTGTCGGTGTGGGCACGTGCTTCGACATGGTCAGATGCTCCTTCCAAAACATTCACCTTTTACAACTCCAAGTAATTAAGCATAAACAAGGTTGGTTAAATGCTTTGGTTTCTAGGAAAGGTTAGCGTGTGTGGTTTTTTTAAGAAGCCGTTTTGCTAAATTATTTTTACTTGGAATGTTTCAAACAGATTTGAGGCTGCAAACTTGTTAAATTTTATAATCATTTGCTTCTCCAAGTTGAAGCTCAGAAATACTTAAACATAGCTGTACCGTCCGCGTTAGGAAAGATGGTGTTTATTCCGGTTTGCATTTTTATGGTGAAATAAAATCCTTTTCCAATGAGCTGACGTTTTTCACGCGTCCGTTTCCTTGTGTGTCTCTGTGTTCTTTGGGCTGTGTCATGCACGAGGCCCAGCTCGGCGCAGCCTCCCTGAAGGGGACGCTTTGCACAGGGGACGTCTCAGACCTCTGCTGTCTGCGGTCACCCCAGTCCTCTGAGGCCGTAAATTTGTTTGCTGAGAACAAAGTCGGTAGATTCAGAAAAGCAATCTTTTTCGCCCCTTTGTCGGTGTTTAATTAAAATGAATTAATTGGCAGGCTGGCCGTGTCAGCCCCCCTGATATGCATATCACTGTCACACGCTGAGCCAGGCATGACAGATACGCATCTGTGTCCCAGGTGGCTTTTTGCCTTGTCACCAGCTGAAATCATGGGTGCAGGAGGTGCTCAGACGCCAGGTATTTGAGACGTGGGACCCTCCAGCCCAGCGCTGGGCGTTTGCTGGTTCAGCTGCGATGAGAACATTCCCAGGACTGTGCTGTCCCTGGCACCTGGGATGTGGCGCCAGGGGGGACCCAGCTCCCTGGGACCGTGGGGATGGAGGGTGAGCAGGTGCAGGAGGGAGAGAGGTGGCCCGGCGGGAGCCAGGTCAGGGAAGCCCCCTGGAGCTGAGTGTGCCCAGCGGAGGAGCAGACGAGTGTCCGAGGACCAGGAGGGAATGTGGCCAGGAGCCTTCGGCAGGGACAGGCGCAGCCGGCGGAGAAGCAGGTGGGCACAGGCCGGGTCAGGTGCGTCAGGCTCCATTGCCAGCTTGGAGAGACACAGGAGGACTTCAGGCTGGCCGTGGGGGTGGGGGGCGGCGTGGCTTGTCCCCCTGCCGTGTGCCACTGGCTTGGGCTGGGGGTGACAGGGGAGGGGAGAAGCTGACACACTGGGGTGTGTGTGGCCTGTGGGGGCGTCGGATGTGGGGGTGTCTAGCAAGGCTGGAGCTCACCCCTCTCCCCCTGGGCCCACAGAATCAGGGGTCCCTGCAGAAGAGATCCGGGCATCTGGGTTTTGCACACCCCCTCTGTAGGTCTGCGTGTGCACTTGACTTTGAGAACCACCCGGCTACAAAACCGAAGTCAGGTGGTGACCCTGCCCTGTGGGCCGACCTGCCCGTGCTGAGAGGGGACTGTCACCATCTCCAGGCGTCACAGTGGCAGCCTGTGTGGCGCCTGGCGCTCCTCAGTCTTTGCTTTTTCGTGTGTTGATGCTGCGTTGTTGGGTGTGTGCAAGTGAAGGGCTGCCACGTGCTCTTGTCACCTGCGATGCCACTTCTGGTGACTTTGCTTCTAAGTCTCCGTGGAAAACGGGACGGGAAGGAATCTGGTACGGAGAGGCGTCCACGGTGGCTGTGCACGCTACACCCAACGTGGAAGGGTCGTGGCACGTGGCCTGCGTGTGCCCTCCAGGCCAGGCTCTGCAGGACAGGGATCGAGGGCTGGCACTGTTGGGGACATCGCTGTCACCTTTAGGGGCACAGGAGCAGAAGGACAGAGCCTGTGGGTTCGGGAGCTGGAGCCCCCGAGGCTGAACCGTTCCTCCGGCAGCCCACCCTCTGGGGACCAAATGAGGGCCCCGTGCCGTCCTCCCCCAGGCCTGAGACACTGGGGACATTTACAAGCGAGGGTGAGATTTCCCGCCTGGCCAGTGCTGGCACTTAGCTTTCAGAGGTTCTCTTGCTTCTCCAGTTCCTGCCTCTGCACTCAGTAGCGGGGACTAGCTCAGGTGGAAATTACCTGAAATAAGTGCATTAACGATTAGATTTCGTCTTCACCCGTGAAACTGGGAGGAAGAAATGGAAGGTGTGAGCCTCGTGAACACGTCCCACAGACGGCCGGGGTGGAACGGTGGTCAGCTCCGTCCCTGCTGTCTCCCACCTCTCTCCCCCTCCCTCTCCACCACGCACCCCACGTCCTGTCCCCCTTGGTTTTTTTTGCACCCCCCGCAGCAAACCTCCCCGTCCAGTGGGCTCCCGCCTGGCCACAGCCTGTCTGTCCACCTGCAGACAGGCTCTCGCCCCAGACAGAATGTGCACCTGTTGGGCATCTCAGCCGCCCCTGCCCTGACCCCAGCCCCCGGCCAAGCCACCACACCCTCCTTGTGGGCCCCAGGGCCCTCTGTCCACCGCTGTGTCCTTGACGTTATCTTCCCAACTGCTGACCGCAGCCAGACCCTGCACGACCCTCCTGGAGATGGTCTGCTGGCCCCGTCTCAAGGTGGACAGGGGGTCCCTGCAAGTTTGCTCAGGACCTGGAGCCCCCCACCTCCTCTATCCAGGAGCCCCTTCCTTCCCTCCCTGTCTCCGGACCCTCTGGCTGTTCTTTGCTGTTCTTTGAGCTGGCAGAGGTGTGGCTGCCCCAGGGCCTTTGCACCTGCTATGCCCTATGCCCAGCCTGGTCTTTCCTGGGAGCACCTGTCTAATCCCCTCCTGTCGCGGATGTCCAGGGCTCCCAGACCACCCGCCCCCTAAGTCTAGCACCCCCTGGATGCCACAAACCACCCCCTGCTACCTTTGTGTGGGCATCTGTATCTGCCCGCTGCTTGGTTTCTCTTGGTGAAAATATGCGTTGCGAGAGGCAGGGTTTCAGTCTCTGCTCATGCCCCGGTGATCTGCAGCTCCTCGGACTGTGCCGGGCTCGTGGCAACGCCTCCACCACTATTTTTAAGTGAGGCGTAAGAAGAAAAAATAAAAGCAAATTCTCCAGTCAGATGTCAGCCTTAGTGCAACTTTATAATAATCATAGTAAATAATAAATAACGTTGACATAAGTAACTTTTAAACAGCAGCAGATAACTTTGAAACTTGATCTAGTGTAATCAGTGTTAAAAGTAAGTGTCTAGCACACATGCACTAGAATGGCAATAATAATATTTATAATAGTAAAAGAAGTGTTGGTGAGGATGTGGAGAAATCGGAACCCTCGCGCCAGCTGCTGGGAATGTAAAATGGTGCAACCGCTGCGGCCAACAGTCTGCAGGTTCGTGGAAAAGGTGGAAAAGGTAAACTTAGAGCCGTCACCGTATGACTTGGCAATTCCCTTCTGACATGTATGCAACAAAGCGCGGACACGCGTGTCCACAGCCATGTTCTCAGTAGCCAGCAGGTGGAAACAGCTCCAATGCCCATCAACAGATACATGGATAAACAGCGTGGTCCGTCCACACAGTGGAATATTACGCAGCCATGAAAAGGACCGAGGCTCTGACACCTGCTACAACGTGGAGGGACCTTGGGGACATCGTGCTCAGCGAGAGAAGCCGGACACAGAAGGACACACAGTGTGTGAGTCCTTTTATATGAAGCTTCCGGAACAGGTAAATCCACAAAGACAGGACGTGGCTTCGTGGTCACCAGGGGCTGGGAGGGGATGGGGAGTGACTGCTGATGGGGGACAGGGTCCCCTTTTGGGGGGCTGAGAATGTTCTGGAACTAGACAGAGGTGGGGTTGCACAACATTGCAAATGTGCTCATTGCCCCTGACTGATACATTTTGGAGTGGTTGAAGGTCACTCTTATGTTATCTGCATTTTAGCAAAGTAAGTCTGCAGAGTTCTGTTTTTTTCTCTCCTCTCCTCTTTCCTGGGTGCCTGGAGTTAGGGGGTCTAGTCCTCTGGATGCCTCGGTCTTCAGGAAGGTTCCAGAGTCTTGTTGGCTCAGGGATTGGGGTATGTAAAGGACACTGCCCTGGGTGTCTCTGGCTCTAGGCTGAGCTGAGGACATCGGTGCCCTGGGTCTCTCTAGAGCCTTCCACGGCTCAGGGAAACACGGCCGGGGTGGCGTCCCCTTCTGCCCCCTTGACGTTTCTCACTGAGCTCTCTTCCAGGCACCAGCCCCTGGTTCCATCATCCTCAGATCCGTCCACAGCGGGATGCAGCCTCACACACATGCAACACGGAGAAGGCAGAACACGCCACCCATCCATCACTCGTCGTTCATGGTAAGGAACCTGTATCTATGTCCCAGGGTTGCTGTGACAATGACCTCAAACAGGGGGCTGAAACAACAGAGATTCACCCTCTCCCAGCCCCGGAGCCCAGGAGTGTGAGACGCAGGTGTCTCAGGGCCGCGCTCCCTCCGCAGGCTCCAGGGGAGGCTTCTTCCTGCCTCTTCCAGCTCCTGGGGGCTCCAGGCGTCCCTGGGCTTGTGGCCGTGTCACTCCAGCCTCTGCCTCCGTCTCCACGTGGCTCCTCCTCTGTGTCTGTGTCTCCTCTGCTGTCTCTTACAAGGACAGCTGTCACTGGGTTTAGGGCCCTCCCTGATCCAGGATGGTCTCATCTTAATTTAACTAAGTGCATCTGCAAAGACCCTATTTCCAAATAAGGTCACAGATTGCGGTTCTAGGGATTTAGGACACTGTTTAACTCAGTACAACATCCTGATTTCAGACATGTTACAGTAATAAAAAAAACAAATTGCATTTTGGAATCGCTGCCGTAGAGCCTGTTCTAATTCCTTGATGATGTTCATTCCCTGCCACGAGAGCTGTGATTCTCGATCTCGTTTGCGCTCTGGGGTCGCCTGGGAAGCAGTTAAAAAGCCTGAAGCCCACGTGTCTGGTCCAGGCAGTGTGGGTCGTGGGATGATGCCCCCTTCGGCCAGGTGGCCAGATCTCGACAATCAACTAATCTAATTTACAACCCCCTGCCCCAAATTCCATTTTTTCCCTGCGAGAAGTGCAGGAAGTGGGCAGATTGACCTTGGCAGGGCCGACATTGCTGCCCCTCGAGCTGCGTGACAGTCACAGTGGGAATTTGTCTGTCCGGGAACGGACACACCTGTGTGTGAATGCAACTTTCCTCTGTCACTAAGACAACCATGATAGTGTTCTTCACGGAGACTTATCCATTTGTGTGCTCTGTATTTTGTAGGTTTGTTGAAATGCAAACGGTCGCTTCTAACGAATGCAGAATAACGGGCTGTATCCTAGTTCCTTGAACTTCAATGCGGGAGAGAAATTGGGGTCTGGTCTGTGTCCCCTGAGTGTCGCTTTAGGTCCTTGGTGAGTGCGGGGAGCCCAGGAAGCGCAGGCAGGTGCCTCAGCCGCAGGTGCGTTGTGGGGCGCGTCTGGATCGAGCCGGACCTGCAGTTATTGCGGGCCAGTTTCTTCTGGTTATTATTCCTCAGTTTCCGTATTTGCTCTTTGCTTTAAAACTGGCTTCATGGAGATGCAATACACACACTGTAAAATTCACGCACTGAAGCTGTTGTCCAGGTCAGTGTTGATTTTTGGTTGTTGTTGTTTTTTGAGACAGAGTCTCGCTCTGTTGCCCGGGCTAGAGTGAGTGCCGTGGCGTCAGCCTAGCTCACAGCAACCTCACACTCCTGGGCTCAAGCGATCCTCCTGCCTCAGCCTCCCAAGTAGCTGGGACTACAGGCATGTGCCATCATGCCCGGCTAATTTTTTCTATATATATTTTAGCTGTCCATATAATGTCTTTCTATTTTTAGTAGAGACGGGGTCTCGCTCTTGCTCAGGCTGGTCTCGAACTCCTGACCTCGATCAATCCTCCCGCTTCGGCCTCCCAGAGTGCTGGGATTACAGGCGTGAGCCACCGCGCCCGGCCTTGGAACTCTCTCTTCACCCGAAACGGCCCCCAGGATGGGGCAGAGATGTCCGTGGGTCTTTGTCAGTGTAACTCAGATGTAACCCAGCTGACATCTCGATGGTGGAGAGCAGCCTCCAGAACCGGGACAGAACCATTGTTTGAGCCCCTGGTTTGTGCTGATTTGTCACGACAGCCCGGAAACAACCCCCTTCGGGCGCCGTTGGAAGGAGTCCAGACCCTGTTCCCGTCATGCAACGATTAATCAATGCCAGTGGTTGGCGAGCGTATTGGTTTGGGGCCAGTTCTACAGCCGATGTTGGGAGAGCTCAGGGCGGGCTCTTTCAGGGCTGTGCACAGTCCAAGGCCAGAGAGGGCGAGGGGAGGGCAGGGGAGCCCACACACTTGTGACCCCTTAATAAGCTTACTGCAATCCTTCTAGACTGATCCGTCTCGGTCGCGCTCAGACGCGGAAGGCGGGAGCTTCAGGCAGCAGCCGGGGCCGGCGGCCACCGCCACTTGTGAGCACGCTCCTCGCTGTCCGAAGCAGGGACGTCATTGTCGGGGGTCTCCGCAGCACAGCTGGTCTGGGAAGACAATGGGTTCACCGCAGGAGCACGCCTACCGCCTCCTGAACGAGTATGCACACAGCTTCATGGTGTCCCAGGTACGGGGCCGCGGCAGGGGGGTGACGGGGAGACAGATGCGGTCCTCGCACCATAGCTGGGCGTTTCCACGGCCGTGCACCCCGTCTAGGGGTCTGTCCACACCCGCGGACCCGGTCTCAGAAGGAGGTTTTGCAAAGCTTAAAACACACCGTGCAGGATTACAAAGCAGACGCCGTGGGTGGAACTGCGACTGTCGAAGCAGCTGAGGCATGTTGAGATAGAGCCATGTACGTGTTTGTTTGTGAACACGCTACGTGACAAAGTATATTTATAATAGAGGTGAGGTTTGAAGGGGCGTCCACGCTGCGTCCCACCTCACCCCTTCTCGTGGCTGAGCGACACCACGCTCAGTGACAAAAGCCAGACGCAAAAGGTCACATATTGCACAAGTCTGTTTAGGTGAAATGTCCACAACAGGCAGATCCTTACAAAGTGGATTCGTGGTTGCCCGGGGCTGCAGAGGGGGTGTGGGGAGTGAGTGGTGATGGGGACAGGGTCTGCTTGTGGGGGGACGAGAATGTTCCGGAACTAGACAGAGGTGGAGGTGGCACAATGTCGTGTTCACCGAATCATTCACTGTGGAATGGTTAGTGGTGAGCTCATGTTACGTGAGTTTTACGTGGAAGCCGTGGAGACGAGTCAGAGTTACATTTTATTTGTTCCAAGACCCAGTGGTGTGAGGTGGTGTGGACCGAGGGCGTTGAACAGCAGGGCTGGTTCCTGAGTCACCGCCGAGCGTGGACGGCAGCGGACAGGGGTCTCGGTCTGGTGGTCCAGGGGTTGAGCCTCTCCGTGGACCAAGTATCCAAACGTGCAGGTGGAATTTAAAGCATGCGGAGCTCACTTTGTGGGGCGAGACTGGGCTCCTGTCTTGCAAAAGGGTCCCCCCCCCCCCCCCGAGGCTTTTGTTTGTTTGCTTTCGAGGGAAACTTCAATTTTGAGACCACAGATCTTGACCGTTTTGGGGCCAGACAAGCTCTAGGCAGAGAGATGCCGGGGGCTTTGCCACCGTGAGCGAGACCGAGGTCGTGGGCATCTGTGGTGTCTCTCGCTCACCGTGCCACGGGCTCCTCCGCCAGCGCTGTGGTTTCCGTGCCCGTTTGTGGCTGAGGGCGGTGCTGAGTTTCGGGTGGAGGTTGGTGAAAAGTAAAGTGAAATTTCTTCCCCGTCCAAGTTCATGGATCTTCTGAATTCTGTCTGTGGGCTCCCAGCGGTTCAGAAGAAACTGTTTTAGAGCCACTGAAATACAGACAGGGAGCATTTGCCCACAGCAAACGCACTGATTTCTCTCCTTCCTCCGTCTGAATGTGTCTGGCCAGGGGGGCTGCCCGGTGCCTGCTCAGTGCCCGGTGCTGGGTCACAGTGGTGGCAGCGGGTGGATCCGGGGTCACAGATCTTGAGAGAAAAACCACTTTGGTACACCCGATACCGCGTATGTGAGTTGCCACAAGTTTAACAGAACAAGAGTTAAAGCAACCTTAAGAGAACAAGAGTTAGTACAACCTCAGTAAGATAGAACTTAATACAACCTTAATAGGATAAAACTTAATACAGCCTCAATAGGATAAATCTTAATACAACCTTAATAGGATAAAAGTTAATACAACCTTAATAGAGCAACAGTTAATGCAGCCTTAACCTAGCAGGGCTAATACAACTTTAATAGAATAAACTGAATACAACCTTAACAGAACAAGAATTAATACAACCTTGATAGAATAGAACCTAATACAACCCAACAGCACAGAGTTAACACAACCTTAACAATGCAAGAGTTAATACAAACTTAATAGAATAAAAGGTAATACAACCTTAATAGAACAAGAGCTACTATAACCTTAATAGAATACCTTTTAGCACAAGTCTAATAGAACAAGAGCTAATGCAACTTTAATAGGCTAAAATGTAATGCCCGCTTAGCAGAACAACTAGTTAATGCACTATTAATAGAACAACAATTGATGCAACCTTAACAGAATAAGAGTTAATACAACCTTAACAGGATAAAACCTAATGCCCCCTTAGTAATTAGTTAATGCAATATTGTAATAGAACAAAAACTGATACAACCTTAATAGAATAAGAGTTAATACAACCTTAATAGGATGAAACTCAATACACCCTGAACAAAACAATTAGTTAATGCAAACTTAATAGAGCAAGAATTCCTACAACCTTAATAGAACAAGAGTTAATAACCTTAACAGCATAAAAGTTAATGCAACCTTAACAGAAAAATTAGTTAATGCAAACTTACTAGAACAAGAATTAATATGACCTTAATAGAACAAGCGTTAATACAAACTTAATAGAACAAGCGTTAATACAAACTTAATAGAACAAGAGCTAACACAACTTTAACAACACTTAGCTTAACCTTAACACAATAAGAGTTAGTAGAACTTGAATGCAGTGTTTCCCTCTTGGGCACTTTGCACAGATCTGGTCGTCACCACTGGGAGGAAGGGTGCCATGTCCTCTAGGCATTTGTCCCCAACCTTTTTGGCACCAGGGACCGGTTTCATGGAAGACAATTTTTCCAGGGACTGGCGGGGGAGGATGGTTTGGGGATGATTCAAGTGCATTACATTTTCTGTGCACTTTATTCCTATTATTGTTACATTGCAATATCTAGTGAAATAATTACAGAACTCACCATCGGCTGGGGACCCCTGGTCTGGCAGGTGAGGACCAGAGACGCTGCTCGACACCCCGCGGCGCACAGCACGGCCTCCCACAGCCAGGAATTACCGGCCCCCATGGCGGTAGCGGCACAGTTGACAGATGTCTGGGGATGGACACGCTTGTAACTCTGACTCGGGCAGTGCAAAGGCAATTTATGGAACCAAAGCGTTTGTACCCCCGTAATACTCTGAAATAATAAAAACAAAGCAAAACAATGCATCCGCTCCGGCCGGCCGTGGTGTCCGTGTTTCTGGGATCCTGGTTCCCGGGAGACCGACAACCACCCCCTGTCTCTGCTGCTGCTCCCAGGTTCTCTTCGCCGCCTGTGAGCTGGGCGTGTTCGACGTCCTCGCGGAGGCCCGGGAGGCGCTGGACTCGGCGGCGGTTGTGGCGCGTCTGGGCACCAGCTCCCGCGGGACAGAGCTGCTGCTGGACACCTGTGTGTCCCTGAAGCTGCTTGAGGCAGAAGTGAGAGGAGGAAAAGGTAAGGACTCGTGGCACTTGGAAATGTGCACACATTTTTTTTGTCCAGGGCGAGATAAGAAATATTTTCCACTTTGTGGGCCGTGTGGTCTCCTTGGCAGCTGCTTAAACCTGCCCTTGCAACCTCAGAGCTGCCGGGGAGGTTGCGCCAATGAATGGGCGTGGCCAGGTTCCAATAAAACTTTATTTATAACAACAAGTGGAGGGCCGTATTCAACAGCACATGGGCTGTAGCTATCTGACTACCGCTCAGAGTTTGCAAGGTTGGTGTGTGCATCTGTACCCCGACGAAGTCTCCAAGGAGTGAGACAAAAGTGTGAGGGAAAGTATCGTAGGTGAGCAATTTTCCATCAATGTACCACGTATTCAGTTACACGGCTGTATTCACGCTGAGATGATATTCTTGTGTCGGTGTTGGAGTGTCTTTTCTCCTATGGATCACGATGATGGATAAGGGGTGCTCAGT
>CM052457.1:472989-488829 GCA_028533085.1 Varecia variegata | reverse complement strand
GTGCGATGCATGAATCGCCTTTGTCTGTGTGCAGGACACGTAAGGACCTAAGTTGGGCCAGGGTGAGTCCCAGGTCTTGGGCACATGTTCCCACGTTCCGGCAGGTTCCTGGGGATGGCCTGGGACCCCCTAGAGGTTATAGGGCCCCTTCTGGTGGCTACTAACGGGGGAGAGGACTGTGGAGCCCCTGTGTCCCTCTCACCAGCTCTCATTAGGCCCCACTCACCCTCCACCCCGCCCCAGCCCAGGCCTCAGCCTTGGACAGTGGTTTGAGAAGCTGCCTTTCCCCGTGGGGGTTGGGGGCAGTGGGATCGGGGACTTGAGAGGGCTCTCACGCTGCCAGCTGCATGTCCCCATCCTCTGCACGTCATTCGTCCTCATGGCGCAAAGTAACTGCTGCAGCACCGGCCATCACGTCTGCATTCTGCAGAAGGAAGAACAACCCCCCACCCCTGGGCTGTAAGGGTTCCCCTGCGCATCTGCCCCCACCCACCCACACTCGCCAACACCGGCTCACACGGTCTCGACTCTGGGACCCCCGAGGTCTCCCCACCGGCTGGCTTCCCTCCCCAGCACAGGCGTCAGCGTCTGCCCCCGCCAGCATGTTGGCTTTGCTGCGTTGGCCCCCGGGGATTCCTCAGGGCCCTGCGAGCGCCAGCAGGACCTTCCCGCAGAGCCTGTGTCCGCCTCCCCGCAGGCTGCACGGGCGCCCTGGCCCGCGAGCTGGCCCGCGAGTACCCGCGTCTGCAGGTGACCGTGTTCGACCTCCCGCACGTCATCCAGCACACGTCCCGCTTTCAGCCCGGCGGGCCGGAGACGGCGCGGATCAGCTTCCTGGCGGGTAAGTTGTGCTTTGTCTTTGTGTACCGACGTTGTGCCTGGCTCGTTCGTCTCTGTGTGTCGGGGGTGCGGCTCTGTGTGTGTGTGTGTGTGTCCAACCACATGTATGTGCACATATGTGCCTCGTGTGCTTGCGTGTGTGTCTGTGCGTGGTGTGTCTGCATCTGTGTCTGGACATGTGTGTGCATATCTGTGTATCTGTGCCTATGTCTGAGTCTGTGAGTATGTGTATATATGTCCGTGTATGTTTCTGCGTGTGCACGTATCTCTGCATGCATATTCATGTGTCTGGTGTGTTTCTGTGTGTGTGTATGTCTCTATGTCTGTGTGGGTATGCATGTGTGTCTGTGTATGTGTGTGGGTATGCATGTGCGTGTTGTGTGTGTGTCTCTGTGTGCGTGTCTGTGTCTCTGTGTGTCTGCATGTGCGTGTCTGTGTGTCTCTGTGTGTCTGCGTGTGCGTGTCTGTGTGTCTCTGTGTGTCTGTGTGTGCGTGTCTGTGTGTGGGGGCACTCAAAGTACTGAGCAAGGAGGGCTGTGTGGATGGGACACGGCTGAGGTCCGTGTCCGTGGCATCTGGGACTGACCATGGCCACAAAAGGAAGTGACTCAAGAGCTGTAACAGGGAGGCATCAGGTTAGACTCGAGGAAGAACTTCCTGGCGTCAGCGGTCAATGCCGGCATGGACTGAAAGGCCGCACCTGACCTCCTGGACTTGGCGCCTTGCGCCCCTGGCGCTGCCCACGGGCAGATGTGCGGGGGTCCCGGTGCCCCCCCAGCCCTCTGCAAACCTCCCAGTAGAAATGAACCGGCAGCCACCCGAACGCTTCCAGTCCAGCAGCATGGGCACCAGCGGTGCTTTGCTTTGCCGGATGTGCAGGAACAAATGCCGGAGTTTAAAGACAGACGCCCCTGGCAGCTGTCGGGGTGCACGGTGGACCCGGCTCTCTGCACTCCCCCTCCGTCCCCACTTTCCTTTCCCGCATCTCACGGTTTCCTTTCTCTTTCCGCTTTGCGTTCATACCTGAGCTGCGTCCGACCCTTTCCTGAACAAGGCAGGCACAGGAATAAACAAACAGAAAGGTGTCTGCGTCCGCAGGTGTCGACCAGCGCTCGGTACGCGCCTCAGTTTCCCGGGGAGGCTCTGACAAAGCCCCACAGACCGGGGCCTTATAGCAATTTCTAGAACCACAGGGATGTGTCCTCCCCCAGCCCCGGAGCCCAGGAGTGTGAGACGCAGGTGTCTCGGGGCCGCGCTCCCTCCGCAGGCTCCAGGGGAGGCTCCTTCCTGCCTCTTCCAGCTCCTGGGGGCTCCAGGTGTCCCTGGGCTTGTGGCTGCGTCACTCCAGCCTCTGCCTCTGTCTCCGCGTGGCTTCTCCTCTGTGTCTGTGTCCCCTCTGCTGTCTCTTAGGAGGACACCTGTCATCGCATTTAGGGACTCCCTAATCCACGAGGGTCTCATCTCAAGTCTTAACTAATTACATCTGCAAACACCCTGTTTCCAAATGAGGCCCCATTCACAGGTACAAGGGCTCACACCTGAATGTATCTTTCTGGGGGGACACAGTCCCCCCACCACGGCAGGGCATCATTTTATTTCAGCAGTTCTAGAAAGTGGCGTGAACAGACCGCACCCCAAGGCAGCTCTCCGATGTCACCCGAATCCGGGGGTCCCGGGGAGCCTGCCCGGCTCCCCGGAAGCGGGTGCCGTGCGAGGTGCCGGCCGGGCTCCCCTGCAGCAGGACACCCCGTGTCATGGCCCTGCCCGCCTGGCCGGGGGCTCCTGCATCTGCCGCCTCTGTCCCGAGTCCCTCGTCCGCCTTCCGAACGTAGGTCTTGGGGCGCCGTCCCCCATTCTGTGAGGCGAGGACCTCGGCTCCCGCACCTGACAGCTTTGTCCCCTTCTGTTTCCCAACCAGGTGACGTCTTCAGGGACAGCCTGCCCAGGGCCGAGCTGTACGTCCTGTGCGGGGTCCTGCAGGGCTGGCCGGACGACAGTGTCCACACGCTGCTCCAACGGGTCGCAGACGCCACCGCGCCAGGTGAGAACCCGCCCTTCTTGTTCCTTTTTCCTTTAAAAAAAAAAAAAAATCCATCAAGAGCGTTTTCGATGAAACAAAAGACGGAGAGTGAATTTTGAAAAGAGAGTCGTTCGGCCCGGCCGGCACTTGAGTCAAGGATGCTGGTGACAATGTTCTGTGCTTGGGTCCCCGGGTGGCTCCGAGCGTGGACTGTTCAGCCATTCGGGGTCCGTGTTGGACACTGCGGTGCTGCCTCCGTCCACTGCTGCTCTGGGAACCATCGCTGCCGCACTGCAGAGCGAGGGGGACACGCCGTCTGCGGTGGTTTTGTAGGGACTGGGGGACGTTTGGGGACATCTGTACGGCCAGCCTTGAGTCAGCAGTGGCTTCCCTGCCCCCCTCGCGGGACACAGTGAGACGCTGTCTGTTCCCATTTCCCTCTGGAGGAGACGTCGGCCGGTTGTCCCAGCACACGGGGACGTGTGTGTGCGCATGCGTGTGTGTGTGTGTGTGTGTGTGTGTGTGGTGAGGACACTCAGGGACGGGGCACGTGGCGTGTCACCTCCCCGAAGGCCACTGTCTCAGCCCTGCACCTGCTGCCTGAGGAACCCAGACAGGGTGCCCCGGCCGGGTCCCTCGCACACACCCAGGCTGGGGCCGCCCGGCCGCGGATACTCAGCACCTTCCTCCATCCCCGGACGTCGGCATTTGTTCTAAAGCGTCTCTCACGGGGAAGCAGACGTCCCTTCCCGTCCTTCATGTCGTCTGAGCCTTCCCTCTGGACGAGCAAGTCTGGATGCCCACAGCCCGGGGCAGTTGGTTAAGCGGGACGGGCAGATGCAGACGCTGCAGGGTGGGGCTGGCCCAGCCCCCTCCACCCCCTGCTCAGGCCGCGGCAGGTGAAGGACAGGAAGAGAAAGCGTCACCCCGTGGCACAGAGTGAGCGGGACACGAGAGGGCAGGGGGGAGGACCCCACGGCCAGTGTGTGTCACGGCTTTCCGTGCCCCGGTGACACGAGGGCTGCCTCACCTGGACGGGAAACCGCCTTACCCCAAGTCTAGTGATCGGAACCCTCACCTCATCCAAAACGCACCTTCTCAGGTTAACGTCTGAGCGCATCACTGTGCCCCGCGGCCCAGACACGTGGTCACGTGAAATCTGCCGGACGCCAGCCCTGCACACGGGCCACATCCCATGACAGAGCCGGGCGGGGCGGCTCCGGGGCCACCGCAGGCTCCCGGCTCAGGACAAAAGCCCCCGTCCCCTGCCCACGGGGACGGTTCCGCGGTCCGAGAGACGCCAGCAGCCGCCAACTCCGAGTTCCCACGGCTCCGACGTGCAGGACTCAGGGACGTGCAGAACAGTCTCCAGGGAGCCGACCCAGGCCAAGGTCACGCGGACAGAAGTCTGAGAAAAAGCGACAATTCGTGGACAGAAGTCTGAGAAAAAGCGACAATTCGTGGACAGAAGTCTGAGAAAAAGCGACAATTCGTGAGAACAGGAACAGACACGTCCGGCGAGAGCGGAAGGCGGAGTCCGTGTGTCCGTGCAGGACAGAGGTGTCACGTGAGAGAAGAGAAACGCGGAGAGAGGCCTTTGGGCCGAGTGGCGCGGACGGGAACTGAAGCTTAATTCGGGCCGGAAAAGAAAAGGGAGAAACGAGGTGTTGCAGATGAAATCAGGAGTAAGAAATAGAAGGGTCGGAGGATACAGTCAAGGGGGACAGTGACATCGGGGGCAAGACGAGCCCCTCAGGGGACGCTGCCCCGAGCCCTGAACGTGACCCCGCAGAGCCGGAGCGCGGACGCCCTTCTGCCCCCGGCAGGCGCGAGGCCAGCGCTGCGGCAAACCGGGGCGCAGGGAGGAGCCCGCAGGTCGGGGAGGCGCAGACCAAGAGGCCACGAGCCGCGTCTCACGCCGGGAATTGGCCGCAGACACACACGGGTGCCTGGAGGGCGAGGAGCAGTGACACCATGGGGACAGGCAGACCCCCCAGCCCGGCCACGGCCACCCCAGCCCGACGGTCACAGCCCACAGGGGAGTCGCTTTCCAGACACGAGATTCTGCTTTTTGATACAAGCCTGCGCAGCCCGTCGACTTAGCTCTACACTCGCATGACTTGGAAACCGACTTAGAAATGAACACAGCACACGCTACGATCCCGGTTTCGCTCACGGCGTGTTTACTTACGTGCCTGGCACAGAAATGAGACTGTGCACGGAAAACTCTGCTGGTGGTTCAAGTTCTCCGCGGCCCTCGTCTCTGGGATCGTGCCAGTTAATCCAAACAACAGGAAAACGCAAATATAAACCACCTCCCGCCCCTGTCGGTCGCTGGCCCAAAGTTAGTTTCTTCCCGTGACGTGGATTCTCCGGCCACCTGCTCCCATGTGATTGTGGGCTCAAGGGGGCCTGGGGTCTGTTTCTCTCTGTCTCCTTCCTTCTTCTTTCCTTCCTTCTTCCCTCTTCCTTCCCTCCCTCCCTCCTTCCTTCCCTTCTTCCTTCCTTCCCTCCTTCCTTCCCTCCTTCCTTCCCTCCTTCCTTCTCTCTTTCCCTCCCTCCCTCTCCCCACCTGGGCTGTGTCTGTCCGTATTCACCCATCACCTATCAGTCATCCGTCACCCACCTGTCACCTGTCCACGCATGTATCCATCTACCCACCATCTGTCAGGACCTATCACCTCCCTCATCTCATTCTGCTGAAAAAGCCACCCAGACTCGGGGCCCCTTTTGGATTCCGAGGTTTGAGGATCTTCCTGAAACAGCTGCCCACGGCTGTGGCCGGAGCCTGCTGACACCTAAGTGCCGTCCAGCAAAGCAGATCCCTTTGGGGGGAAATACACATATGCACACAGTCGACCCTTGACCCACTCGGGGGAGGGGCGCTGACCCCGGCACAGTCAGAAACCCCCGTGTAACTTCTGACCCCCCAGCGCTGAAGTGCCTGTCGCCTACCACTGACTGGTGGCCTCGCTGGTGACATAAATAGTCGAGTGACACATACTTTGTACGTGAGATGCATTCCATGCGGCATTCTTACAATAAAGTCTGCTAGGGAAAAGAAAATGTCGTAAAACCATAAGGAAGAGGAAATATGTGTTCTCTTCGTGAAGGGAGGTGGGTCACCATCAAGGTCTCCGTCCTTGTCATTGTCACGCTGAGTGGGCTGAGCAGGAGGAGGAGGAAGGGGAGCGGTGGGTCCTGCTGTCTCCTGCATGGCAGAGGTAGAAAGAAATCCAGGTATAAACTGAACTCATGTTGTTCAGGGGTCAACTGTGTACATACATGTACAGACACACATGTAGACACACAGCACACTTCCCACAGCTCAAAGCTTTCCACACTGACTTTGTCCCGTCTTCATGCAACCTGTCCCCGGGGCTGGGGGTGGCAGGTGTTGACCCTGCTCCTGGCAGCTGGGGCCTGGGACTCCATTCGGTTTCCCAAGTGGCATGTGCTGTCCCTGGGGGCACCTCGGAGGTGCTCCGGCTGCGCCCCCGGGTTCCGTGCTGCGCTTCAGGAGGAATTCCTGCCATATTTGCCCAGCGCAGTGAATTCGTCCGGGGAGCGGCCACAGCCTTGTACCTGCCCGTGGCACCAGGACAGCCCTGGGCTCGGTGGCTCACGGGACGTCTGTCCCCCTCTCTCTCCCTCCCTCTCTCTTTATCTAGCTCATCTGCCATCTGTCTCAGCCGTCCCCAACCTTTGTGGCACCAGGGAGCGTTTTCATGGAAGATAATTTGTCCACGGACCGGGGGTGGGGGATGCTTTTGGGATGATTCAAGCACATTCCGCTTACCGTGCACTTTATTTCTATTATAATGAAATAATTATACAACTCGCCGCAGGTGGGGGACCCGTGATTCTGTCACCTTCTCTGTCCTTTCTCTCTCTCTGCTTCCTTCCTAATCTACCTAATCTCTGTCTGTCCCTCCGTCTCCCCGGCTGGTGTCTGTGTTCATGTGTCATGTATCTATCTGTGTCCCCCACGCGGGTCCCCATCCTGCCCGGGGCTGCAGCTGTCTGCATCTCCCCCCAGGGGCCGGCCTCCTGCTGGTGGAAGCCGTTGGGGACACGGAGGACCGAGAGGCGCGGGCCGGCCTGTCGCGCTGTCTGGACCGGCTGCTGCGGCCCCCGGCCGGGGAGAGGAGCCTGGCCGAGTACCGGCACCTGCTGGAGCAGCATGGCTTTGGGGACGTGCAGGTGGCTCCCGCGGGGCACGGCCTGGCCGCGCTCTTGGGCACCAGAGTCGCCCCGTGAGACCGGGCGGTGCGGGCACCGCACGGACCTTGTCCCCAGGCCGAGGGAGGCCCCGGCCCCAGACGCTGGTCTTCAGACAAAGTGTCCCTCCAAGTCGGGAGAGAACGTCGCCATGACGACAGAATAAACCAAGCAAAGGCCTGGGTGTGTGTGGCTGCCTTGACCCCGTCCGACAGCGTCCCGGTCCCCCTCGATGCCGCTGGTCTGCACGTGCTAACCCCGACACCTACTTCCAACCTGCTTGGTCTGGCAGGGTCACAGCTGCCGTTTACCGACGGCTGGTGAGTGCCGGGTCCTCAGGGCAGGTTCCCCCTCCCGAGTCTGACCGCAGTGGCTCCCAGGTGTGGCCTCGCTGCGTGGCTGAAATGGCTTTACAAACCCGGGCTCCGACCGGCCAGGCCTCCCGGCACCACCTGCTGCTGCAGGTCCCGGGCGCTCCGAGCTCGTCTGGGCTTCCTGCTCCGCCCAGGTGTGTCCTGAGGCTGGGCCCATCCCTCTGGGGCCTGGGGTGCCCCGTCCTGCCTGGCCTCGGAGAAGAGCTGCCGGGAGCCGTCGGGGCCAGCCTGGTCTACACCCGAGACCTTCAACCCCACTGACCCGACCGGCATCGATGTTACTGCTTCAGTAGAATCAAAAGGCAGGAAGAGATTTTTTTTTTCACTGCAAATGCTCCCAGTTTCTCCATTAGAGGGCCGGGATTGAGACTGTTCCATATTTCAGCAACGTCCACGTTTTCTTAACAGAGCAAAGAGCGTGCAAATGCTTTCGTGAGTCCCGCAGCTGTAAGTATGTAGCAAGCTACAGCTCGGTTGTCGTGGAGACACGTACATTACAACTGGGAAAAGCCCCCACCTTCCAAGAGGACACCTTGTGGGTGTGAGTGTCGCCTGCTAAAAGCCACTGTCAACGGGAAAAAAAGCCAAACTCTTTAAAATAATTTAAAGAGATTTATTCTGAGCCAAATTCGAGGCTCATGACCCGGAGCCACGCACAAGAGGCCTTGAGCAAGTGGACTCGCCGTGGCTGGGTCACAGTTTGGTTTTATACATTTCAGGGAGACAGGGGTCACAGGGAAAGTCATAAATCAATACGTGGGAGACATACATTGGTTTGGCCCGAAAAGGTGGCACAACTCGAAGCGGGGGCTTACAGGTTACAGGTGGGTTTAAAGACTCTTTGACTAAAGACTTGAAGCTTTGTCTAAGGGCTTGGAATGTTTTAACATAGGAGCTGTCAATCAGAGACAACCTACCGGACATAGATTTGCTGTGTAAATTGAGGACCTGCAGGTGTGTCTTGCATAACCTTAGGCCTGTTACTGGGTCACAAAGGATGTCCCCAAGGAGGGAGGGGGCATGATGAGGATGTCTGACCTCCCTCCTCCTGGCAGGCAATTTAGTTTTAGGATATTCCTTTGGCCACGAGGGGGTCCCGTTAGTCAGCTGGTGGGAGGGTGAGCCTTAAAATTTTATTTGAGTTCACACCACCATGGAGTATTAGATACACACGTAACTTACCAAATACATGTGTACAAAGGAATTATCTCCATACAGTGTATTTTACAGAAGTATATGTAAATCATGTGTTCTACAGGAATGCACAGGTGTGTGTGCACAGGGGCATGTATACACATGTGCACACGCATCCCATCCACACTCACCTACACACACATACACAGTCAGGTGTCCCCACAGGGACACGCTCTGAGAAATGGGCCGTTAGGCGATGTCCCCATTGTGTGAACATCACAGAGGGTCCTTACGCACACCTACAGCCCCCCACACACCTGGGCTGCATACGGCACTGTGGGAACCTGTGCCCTTCAACAGGGTCTGTTCCCTAAAACTTGAATTCAGGCAAAAGGCCGCACTGAAGGCTCCGGAAGGCCCCGTGTGGCCCGGAGGCGGCAGGTTCTTCCCCACCCCCGCCGGGCCCACCTTTGTCTACGTGGTCTGCCATTGACAAAAACATCATTATTTGGTGCATGGCTGTATATAATTTTGGATAGACTCCAATTAAAAAAAAACAACACAATTGTGTCTCCATGGGAGGCCGGGATGGAGGGAGAAAACTCAACCTTGATTGTAAAGCGGGTGTGTGTCCGGGTGGAGCGAGCTTGTAGCTCACACCTGTCAGGAACAACAAGGAGAAGGTTCTGAGTCTTCTCTGTCACCCTGGCCTCCGCATGGGCTCGGGCGGGGACCCTGCAGCTGCCAGGAGACAGCAGTGCGTGGCCCTGGGGAGCAGTGAGTGCTCCTCCCCCGTCCCCATCCGTCCCACCCTGCAGGGCTCAGAGCTGGGGTGACACGGCCCTGCTCACCTTGGGCTCCTGCAGCCAGGCTGCCCTGTCCTGTCTGGGAGAGCAGGTGCTGTCCCTGCCCGCACGGTGTCCCTGAGGCTGTAGGACGCCTATGGCATTCACAGCAGGAAGCCAGGGCACCCTCAGGGGTCACAGGCAGCTTCCAGAGAGGACACATCCACACCTGCTCTGGGGGCGGGGTGGGTGCGGGACCCCCACCGTGCAAAGGCCCCACCCACCAGGAACAGGGTCAGCAGAGGGTGCAGAAGGGGCTGGAGTGGGAGGCCCCTCAGCGGACCCAGACCCTCACCTCGTCCCGGCTGCTACACAGACCCTCGGTGTGGCCTCCCCTGAGCTGTGGTCCCCACACCCCTGGCTCAGCCCTAAACCACGGAGCCACCCGAGGGCGACCCCCACACAGGAGAGTGTGTCCAGGGCAGGTGACACGTCCGAGGGGTTCCCTGCTCTGCTCACTCTCCCTTTCCTGTCTGTTGCAACTTTCTGTAGAAAAAGAATTTAAATGGTGAGAAGAGAAAATATGATTTATGTACAACGTATCTTTTTATTTTGGGGGACTATGCGAAAATCTCTCTAGACAGGGAGTCTGGGAAGGAGGGCAGGCGTGGTGTTTGCTGGGCAGTTGTCCCTGAAGGGCGTTGATTATTTGGAAACCAGTGGGGACGGAGTCTGTAAAAGAGCAGCGTGGCATGACCCGTTCAGTCATTCCTTCCTCCCTTCCTTCATTCCAAGGTGTCTGAGCCAGGTATCTGAGCGCCGGCTGCAGACCCACACGGTCCTGGAGGAAACAGCGTCCAGGCACCTGCCCTGCCCAAGGACAGGCTTCTGTAGGGAGGGGTCTCCCTCTACGGCACCTTCCCTGCATAGGATTTCAAATTGCACACTGGCGTCCCTGTCACAGCCTCACAGGGGGCCTGGCTCAGGTCGCCTGTCCCCTCCCCAGGCCTTGTCAAAAATGTCATGACTGTGCTGATTCAGTCTAAACCGTCATCTGCGAAAACCTAAAATCTCTGATTTTAGAGACAACCCTGCTTGGCCGGGTGTGGTGGCTCACACCTGTAATCCTAGCACTCTAGGAGGCTGAGGCAGGAGGATCGCTCAAGGTCAGGAGTTCAAGACCAGCTTGAGCAAGAGTGAGACCCCGTCTCTACTAAAAATAGAAAAAAATTAGTTGGACAACTAAAAATATATAGAAAAAATGAGCTACGCATGGTGGCACATGCCTGTAGTCCCAGCTACTCGGGAGGCTGAGGCAGGAGGATTGCTTGAGCCCAGGAGTTTGAGGTTGCTGTGAGCTAGGCTGACGCCACGGCACTCTAATTTAAAAAAAAATTAGAGACTCTGTCTCAAAAAAAAAAACAAAACAAACAAAAAAAAAAACCAAACAAATCCTGTTTCTTTCTTTATGAATCTACCATTTCTCAGACCAACAGGTACTTTCTGGGTGCAGATTCAATCAGAGTACCTGCTCGTGTATGTCTCTCCCTCCCACCTCTCTCTTCCTGTCTCTGTCTCTCTCATTCCCAATTCCCAGGTGTGAGGTCTCCCAGGACTCCTCTCTCCAGGCTACGTGGCCCCAAGGCCCTCCCAGGTCTTGCCCTCGCAGGGCACACGGACTGTGTCCCCTCCCCCCAACACGGGCTGAATGAGTGAGTGTCCCAAGTCTAACTGCCCAGTGGGACAGCTTTCATGGAAAAACCTAGCCCCAGTCAGCAGTTATAGAAGGATGCTGCATTCATTTATTCATTCCAGGAGCATTGGCCAAGCACCTCTGGGGGCCGGGCTGGGCAGCGCCCCAAGAGGCAGCAACAGACAGCACAGCACTGCCCGGGGGTGTCACCGAGGGAGGGAAGGCCAGGCATGACCAGAAACCTGTCTGTGGCCAGGGACAGGGACAGATCCCTGAATGGTGACCTCCCCCACCTGCACAAAGGGAACCTGCTCCAGTTCCAGGATGCCGGCTTGGAAATAGGAACACGGCATTCCAGGGCCTGGGCCCGGAGCCGCAGCCCGACCAGAAGCGAACCAGCTGGATCTGGAATGAGCAGCTCCGGGTCCTGCTCACTGGGCACGGATAACCAGCCCACGCCGGCCCAGTGACATCTGAGAAGTTTGTCTCCGGTGAGGCGCAGCCCGCAGAGCCAACTCCCCAGCCCTGCCCAGCACCCGCAGCCCTCAGCCCTCCACTCCAGAGGGAGCCTGGCTCAGGCCCCCAGGGACAGTCTCCGGCCCTGCCCGCGAGGCCTCAGGAATGTGCCAGAATGCCCAAGGCCCTCCGGCAGCTGCAATGCCCCCAGGCCAGACCTCCTCAGCCCAGCGAGACTTCTCAGCTGTCCCCACCCCACAGCAGCCACACCTGGAACTGGCCCAGCCTCCGGGCCTCCCGCTCACCTGCCTCTCCTCCTCCTCCTCCTCCCAGGGCAGCAAAGGGCGAGGGAAGGACAGAGAAAATCCCAGGCTCAGGGTGACCCTGGGTCCCCAGGGCTGCTCACGCCCCGCCCCCCATCCCGTCCCAGGGGGTGTCATTTTCTGGGTACACAGGCCACGGCCACCAGAGAGAAACGTAAGAAAAGGAGATGGGGAAACAGAGAAGGAAAAAGAAAAAGACAGGAGGAGAGGAAATTTTAAAAAAGAAAAAACAAAGAAAGGAAAGGAAAAGGAAAAAAGGAGAAAAGTATAAAAAATTAAAAAAAAAGGAAAGAGAAGAAAAGAAAGTTGGGAGGCGGGGAAGGTGAGCCCAGGCGTCCCAGCTGCCGGGGTCTGTCCCCGACCCCCCACTCCCCCGCTCCAAGGCCCCAAGCGACCCCTGGGGCCTGAGTGTCAAATGTCAACGAAGCCTGTGTTAAACGTCAATAAAAAGCTCCCGCGCTCCCGGCTGGGGTCCCCTGGGCGCCCGGCCTGGCAAAGGGGACAGGAGGCCCAGGCCGCCGGGCCACGGTGGGGCGCCCAGGGCCGCCCCGAAACCTCGCGGCGGGGGTCCCCGGGGTCAGAGCAGGGTCCGGAGACCCCCCCATAGGGGCGCCGTCCGCAGGCCTCGGGGCTCTCCAGGGGAACGCGGGAAGGGCGCGGGGACCCCGAGAGCCGGCCCCGCTGTAGGGTTAGGGGATCCCTGGAGCCTGGCCGGGGTCAAGGGTCGGAGGTCTGCGCACCACGTGTCCCGCATCCGGGCAGGGCGTGCGCGCGGCCTCCGGGACAAACGGGACGCGGGCTCGGCGCGGACGGGGCCTCGGGGGTGGGCACTACCCGCACGACAGACCCCTGCCCGTCCGTCCGCTCCGGCTCGGGCGGCGGCGTGACCTTGTCAAGGTCAAGGCGGCCGCCGAGCTCCCCCAGCCCGCATGGCGCATGGGCGGGGCCCGGCTCCCGGCATGCCTCGGGGCGAGGGGCCGGGCCGGGGCGTCGTCGAAGACGCAGCCAATGGGCGCGGCGCGCGGGGGCGTGGGGCGGAGCTCGCGCGGCTCCCGGCAGCACTCGGGGGCGCGGCGCGGGAGGCTCGGCCAATGGGCGCGACGCGCGGGGGCGCAGGGCGGGGCGTGGGCGGGGCGTCGGCGCCTTAGCGGCTGCGCGGTGGCCGCCCTGTCTTTTCGGTCTCGGCGGCGGCAGCGCTGAGCCAGCGGCGCCCTCCCTCCGCTCTCCGCGCCCGCGCTCCGGCTGTCCGCCCTCTCCGCCACCATGACGGAACAGGCCATCTCCTTCGCCAAGGACTTCCTGGCCGGGGGCATCGCCGCCGCCATCTCCAAGACGGCCGTGGCCCCGATCGAGCGGGTCAAGCTGCTGCTGCAGGTGGGGCGCGGGCGCGGCCGCTGGGGGCGACGGGGCGGGCCGGGAGAGCGGGGCGCGGGAGGCCGGACCGGCCGCCTGCACCGGGACCGGCGGGCTGACGGGCGGGCACCGGAAGTGGAAGGCCGCGGCCGCTTTGTCCTCGCGCGCCGCCGGCTTCCGGGGACGCGTCGCGTGGACTCCGCCGCATGCGCACGGGCGGGCTCACGCCTGCGCACTCGCTTTCCGCGCCACGGCGAGGCGTATGCGCGAGCGCGCTGGGCCCGGAGCCCGGGGAACGCAGGCTTGCCGGCCGGAAGGCGCATGCGCAGGGGCTGAGCGCGTGGACGGCGCCCGCGGCGGCTGGCCGGTGACTTGGATCGGGTCAGCCGGGGGCTGAGACCACCCCGTGCCGGCCACTTCCTGACCAGTTGCCGCCTTTGCGCACCCCGCCGTGCGTAACCGGCTCAGTTTCATCGCTTGGGGGCCAGCGACCCCGCCCGCGCGTTCCCTGCTGCTGCCTGTGATGCCGAGACACCGAGTCTCGTTTGTGTTTTGTCCCCTTCTCCGTCCCATGTGCAGTCTGAGCCGAAATGAGCTTTAGTTGCCCTCGTGAGAACGTTACCGGAGGTAGCATCGCCGCTGGCAACACTGTTGCCTGGCAGCCATTGGTAACGCTACAATGTAACAGGTGGTACTTTGGTTACAGTCACAACCAGTCTTGGCGCCAAAAAGATGGGCTGTCGCGGTGAAAGTGGTCAGGGCAGCTGGCCGGGGAGCCGTGAGCTAGTTGTCTAGCGACACGCTCTGTGGCTGGGGCGCCTGTGCGTGGGGAGGCCCAGGCCCCCGTCTGAACGGCCCCTCTGCAGGTGCAGCACGCCAGCAAGCAGATCGCGGCCGACAAGCAGTACAAGGGCATCGTGGACTGCATCGTGCGCATCCCCAAGGAGCAGGGCGTGCTGTCCTTCTGGAGGGGCAACCTGGCCAACGTCATCCGCTACTTCCCCACGCAAGCCCTCAACTTCGCCTTCAAGGATAAGTACAAGCAGATCTTCCTGGGGGGCGTGGACAAGCACACGCAGTTCTGGAGGTATTTTGCCGGCAACCTGGCCTCCGGAGGGGCGGCCGGGGCCACCTCCCTCTGCTTCGTGTACCCGCTGGATTTCGCCAGGACCCGCCTGGCCGCCGACGTGGGCAAGTCGGGCACCGAGCGGGAGTTCAAGGGCTTGGGAGACTGTCTGGTGAAGATCACCAAGTCCGACGGCATCCGCGGCCTGTATCAGGGTTTCAACGTGTCGGTGCAGGGCATCATCATCTACCGCGCGGCCTACTTCGGCGTGTACGACACGGCTAAAGGTGAGTGTGGGCTGCCCCGGGCCGGGCAGGGCCTAACTGACAGGCTGTTGCCTTGTCACGTCCTGGAGGCTGCACGTCCCAGATCAAGGGGTCTCAGGGCTGATTCCTCCTTTTTGGCCTGTAGAGGGCACCTTGACCCTGTGTCCTCACGGGGTCACCCCTCTGTGCGTGTCTGTGTCCTCATCTCCTCTGCTTATAGGGACACCAGTCCTGTTGGATCAGGCCCCACCCTAGTGACCTCATTTTATTTTAATTATCTCTTTAACTCCAAATGCTGCCGTAACCTGAGAGTGAGGTTTGGGGCTTTGGCGTGTGAATTTTGGAGGCCACATAATACAAACTGTTACCACAGTGACCATTCCAAAGCCCGGGGCCCATAATGGGCTGCCATTCTACAGCAGAAACACTCAGATGCCACCTTCACAGTGCCCTGACATCCTCTTCCCTAGACAGGCCACCCCCAAGCCCCAGCCCCTGGGACCGTCTGGCCCCGCTGCAGTGGGCTGCAGGTGGTTTTGCCCTCCTCACCCTGCACCTGACCGTGTCCTGACCTTCAGTGCTGTAAAGGTCATTTGTGCTGAGATCTCCACGTGCAGCCATGTCGAGCGGGAAGTTCTGATCTTGGAAGAACTCAGCGCCACCTCTCTCAGGTGGCCGTGTGGGCGCTGGGGACTAACGCTGGCTGGTGACTCCGCAGGCATGCTCCCCGACCCCAAGAACACGCACATCGTGGTGAGCTGGATGATAGCCCAGACCGTGACCGCCGTGGCCGGTGTGGTCTCCTACCCCTTCGACACCGTGCGGCGGCGGATGATGATGCAGTCCGGGCGCAAAGGAGGTACCCGTCCCTGATCCCTGGGGGCCCTTTGAATGGCCCCTGCCCTCAGCCCTCGGGAGCCGTGCAGCAGTCACAGAAGGCCACTGCCAGAGGGTTCCAGGCAGCATTTTGTCAAAGCGACCTGACCTTGACCTTAACCTGGCTGTGTGGAGGAACTTTCCTTGAGAATGGGTTTCTGTTCTTTCTGACACTTGCGTTGTCCAGGCAACGATCTCTAAATCTCCACATCCCAGAACCTCCGGCCCCATCGGGGTGCCTGACCAGGTCTGTGCCTTCAGTCCTGGCCTCCCTGCCTGAGCCTAGGGGTGGAAACCAGTCCCACCACGGCTGTGGTCTCAATGCCCCCTCTGACCATAGCGTGGTGGGAGGCCCCGGGCCAGGGGTGGTTGGTCACCAGAGCTTCATTTTCTCTCCTGCTTCAAACTGTCAGTTCCTCAAATCACTGGCTGG
>CM052457.1:362086-472489 GCA_028533085.1 Varecia variegata | reverse complement strand
GAGCCTCCCCGGAACCCTGTGGCGGCAGAAAGCACAGCGTACCAGCTTGTCGTTTGGGAAGTCGTCGCTGATGGGGTCCTTTATGCGAGGGATGGGGGGCAAGAGTTTCTTCATCAGCGAGTACCTGGGGGAGGAAGACGTTCCGGTGCCCTGAACCCAGCCGTCACCCAGTGTCGCAGAGCCGCCGCCGGGCCGCGGGGGCCAAAGACTCCACCCCCTGCGGGAGGGGTCGCTGTCGCCCCGGCCCAGGGCGCCCCGCGTACTCCTGGGAGGCCCCGCGGGAGCAGCCTGGGGGTCCTAAGTCGCAGAGCGCTTTGTGCCAGGCACCGAAGGGGCAGAGGCCCGTACCTGCTAGTCATCAGGGTTCGGGTGAGCCGGTACCCGGTGGTCGTTAGGGTTTGGGTGAGCCGGTACCCGGTGGTCGTTAGGGGTAGGTGAGCCGGTACCCCGCGGTCATTAGGGTTAGGGTGAACTGATACCGGGTGGTCGTTAGGGTTAGGTGAGCTGGAACCCAGTGATCGTTAGGGTTAAGGGTGAGCCGGTACCCCGTGGTCGTTAGGGGTAGGTGAGCAGATACCCGGTGGTCGTTAGGGTTAAGGTGAGCTGGTACCCCGTGGTCATTAGGGTTAGGGTGAGCCGGTACCCGGTGGTCGTTAGGGGTAGGTGAGCTGGTACCCGGTGGTCGTTAGGGTTAAGGTGAGCCGGTACCCCGGGGTCGTTAGGGTTAGGTGAGCTGGTACCCGGTGGTCTTGCCTAAACACTGTTGGTCAGGACCTTGCGGGGAGGGTCTCACTGATCCTTGGCCACTGAGCCTAGTCCACAGATGACCAAGGAGGAGGCACCTCCTGGGGTCACCCGGGTGCTGACGGACACCCCGGCTTGCTCCCGCTGACAGCTCCTATGTTCTGGCGGGGCTGTGACCTTAGCTCGGGTGCCCGTCCCAGCCCAGAGGTGAGACCGTCACTGGCCATGCCTCCACGTGGGGACACCCACTGGCCGGGTCCCCGCCTGTAGCTTCTGGGTCTCCAGGGACTCAGCAGTGGGGCCCCTCGGGGTGTCGCGGGCTGCGCCGGCCACACAGCGTCCCCGGAATGCTCAGGAGCGTGGGCGGCGCCGCGGAAGGCCAGGAACACCCACGCGAGGGGCCGGTGTGGCGCTCACCTTCTGCAGAGCAGCAGCGCCAACAGCAGGGCCAGCAGCGCGCCCACCGCTGCCAGCAACCACGTCAGACGGGAGCCGGCGCGCACGTCCTCCTCAGGGTCACACACTGGGGGGGAAGGTCACGTCCGGGGCCGCCCGGGGGTGTCCAGGAGTGGGCGGGTCCAGGAGGGAGGGGGCTGCACGGCTGGGGCGACACCCCAGAGCGACACCTGCACAGGATGGTGGCCACCCGTGCGGTGCCGGACTCGTGCAATATCCGTCCCACGGTGACCCCTTGCCCCCAGCGCAGAGCCCCGTCCTCGTGAAGGACAGGTGGGGGAGATGGTGACAGCACGGCCACCACGGCCTCTCTGTCGGGCCAGCGCCAGACACAGGGAGGACCTGGGGCTTTGATGCCCTCTGCAACTCTCGGCACGGCCTTGGGTATCAGTGGCCTGGCCTTCACCTGGTCACCACAGCCAGCAGGGAGGGGGGCGGCCAGAGCAGCGAAAGGGCCGGTCTGGTTTCCCCACCTGGGCCTCATGCGGAGTAAGAGCAGGGGGCGGCCTCCCGGTCACACTCAGGGTCCTCCCTGGGGTCACAGACACAGGGGCACGGGGGAAGGGAGGCCCCTCCTCTGGAGTGCGGAGGACGCATAGTAAGAAGCCGGCGACCCCCCAGGCAGCGCGCAAGGGGGCTCCGTGTTTCCGCGCCTCCGGGCAGCGGGCGCCCGCGGCTTCCACCCTGGCGCCCGCCGGGCAGACGCGCAAGGCCTGCACTCACCAAAGCGCTGGGGCGCGCTCCAGTCGCTCAGGAGGCGGTCGAACACTTCCTGCACTCTTATTTTCACGGTGTAGGTGCCAGGATTGAGCAGCGTAAAGGAGGTGTGTTCTTTGATCTGTAGCTTAAAAGAAAATAAAGAAGAAAAGGCCATTCCCAGTTGGTGGGCGCAGGAGTATGGGCTGAAACGCCTCCCTCTCCAAATTCACCTGGGAGTCCTGGCCCCCAGGACCTTAGAATGGGGCCTTATTTGGAAATAGGGTGATTGCAGATGGAATTACTTAGGATGAGGTCATCTCGAATCTAATCTGACTGGTGTCTTTGTTAAGGGAAATTAGACAAAGGTGTGCACGCAGAAGACTGCAGGGACCCCGCCACAGAGACTGCAGGGAGCCCCAGGAAGGAGCCTCCCCTGGAGCCTGCAGAGGGAGCCCGGCCCTGAGACACCTGCGTCTCACACTCCTGGGCTCCGGGCACTCGGACAGCATAAATGTCTGTTGTTTAAGCCACATGCTTTACAGTGGTTTGTTAAAGCAGCCACAGGAAGGACACTAATATGTGTCCCAAGCATATTTGGAAATAGAGTCTCTGCAGATGTCATTAGTTAAGGATCTAGAGATGAGATCATCGTGGAGTAGGGAGGGCCCTAAACCCAATGACAGGTGTCCTCCTAAGAGACAGCAGAGGAGACACAGATGCAGAGGAGAAGCCACGGGGAGACGGAGGCAGAGACTGGAGTGATGCGGCCACAAGCCCAGGGGCGCCTGGAGCCCCCAGGAGCTGGAAGAGGCAGGAAGGAGCCCCCAGAAAGAACTGGATGTAATTACGGTAAATGGAGCCGTGGTTCCCTAACAGATAAGTCCACATCCGGGTCTTCACAACCTGTGCCTGGGACCTCATGTGGAAACAGGACCAGGCCCGTGTGACAGCTCCGGGGGCCCAGAGATGCCAAATGCCCCTGGGCACATCTGCCGTGTGACTCGGGAAATGTCCTACGTGGAGGGCTGCCGGCCAGGCACGGCGACTGTTATGTCCCTGGGGGTGGGCACAGCTGGGACCCTGGTAGCGCTGTCGTGACGTGTGATGAAGGGGCTCTAGGCTTTGGTTCCGTAGGGGTGTGCAGACTGCAGAGGCAGCCGGGCAATGACAGCAGAGCTGCTCACCTCCCCAGCGGCCACCTCCCTACCGAGCGTGTGAGGGCCGGGGAGGCAGAGACAGAGACAGAGACAGAGAGAGGAAGCGACAGAGGGGGAAAGCCTTTATCTAGACTTGGCTCCCCCCGCCCCGGGTGCAGGGGCTGTCGGGGGGCTCAATGCAGGCAAGTCTGGGGTGCTCCCCCAATGGGTGGGTCACCTGGACATGACCTTTGCAGGGCAGAGCCCCGACGGGGCGACTTGCTTCTGCTGCCTGGCCCCGGCCGAGGGACTCGTGTGAAGCCAGTTTGGGTGGTGCCCGACGAGCCCTAGCGTCTGGGGCAGCATCTCTGAGCCTCCGGGTCCCCGTCCCTCCGCGTGGGGACGCAGACGCCAAGTGTGCACGGCTGTGGTCAGGGCGAGTGGCGCCCACGGTGGGGGTCTGCCACATCAGAGACGACAGACAGTAACACTGCCACACTCTCGCTTTGCGAAGCCACATTCCGCGGGGTGGGGACACTCACCGTTTCCGTGACTGCATCCTCTGCGCTCTGCAAGACAAAAATCACACAAGCCTTTCAGTGCCTGGACTCCTTCCCGACTCCCTTCTTCACACCTGGATTTCTCTCCGGGGAAACCAGCAAAGCCGTGGGGGCTTTGGGAAGGTCCTGGGGCAGCGGTGACGGGGGGAGCCCCCAAAAAGGCTTCTCGTGGGCCACTGTGGTAAGTCCTTATTGGAGGGGACTTTGTAGGGGCCTGTGGACCAAGAAGACCCGCTGTCTTGCCCCGATACTTCCCGACGCACCTGTCGGGGGCCACAGGCCTCAAACGAAGGCTGGGCCAGCAGGGCAGGCAGGTGCTGTGCCAGACTTAAAGCCGGGCTAGGACTCCGCCTCTCGCTGCACCTATGCCCTGCAGCCTCTGATCAGTGACAGAGAGAAAGAAGTTTGTACTGCGTTCATCCAAAAACCAAAAATGTATAAAAATACTGAGTAGCTAAAAAATATTTGTTAATATAAAAAAATTAACAGACTTTCTTTTAGCAGATTTAGGTTTACAGAAAAATCAAGCATAAAATAATCAGTATTTGAGTGTAAGTAATAAATAAATATGACATAAGTAAAAATAAGAAATAAAGTAAAAATTTAAGCATAAAATAATTAGGAACTGAGTATAAATAATAAGTAATAATAGTAATAAATGAATAATGTAATAAATATAAGTAAATAATTGAGTATAAAATATCAATTAGCTTAAAAATAACTGATCATTCTTAAAAATTAATAGGCTCTATTGTTTAAGCAATTTTAGATTTAGAGAAACATTGAGTACAAAGTAATTGTGCATAAGTAATAAATGCAATAAATAAATAAGCATAATAGATAAATATAAATGAATGTAAAGTATCAATTAGCTCAAAAATCCTTGGGCTTTTTTCATATCAATAGATTTTTTGGGGGGCAGTTTTAGATTTATGGAAAAATTGAGCACAAAAAAGTCAGTAATTCAATATAATAAATGAATAAGTATAATGCATGAATAAATAAACCATTCAGTATAAAATGCTTATTAGCTCAAAACTACTTAATAATTTTTTATATTTTTAAAATTTTTTACTCAGGCATAATTTGCATAAAATATTGCATGTTTAAAGTGTACGATTTGGGCCAGGCGCAGTGACTCACGCCTGTAATCCCAGCACCCTGGGAGGCTGAGGAGGGAGGATCCCTTGAGGTCAGGAGTTCGAGACCAGCCTGAGCAAGAGCGAGACCCCCGTCTCAACTAAAAATAGAAAAATTAGCCGGGCGTGGTGGTGCACAACTGTAGTCCCAGCTACTCGGGAGGCTGAGGCAGGAGGATCGCTTGAGTCCAGGAGTTTGAGGCTGCAGTGAGCTAGGCTGACACCATAGTACTCTAGCCCGAGTGACAGAGTCAGACTCTGTCTCAAAAAGAAATTAAAATTACAATTAAAAAATGAAGTGTATGATTTGGTGAGCTCATCCCTTTCCCTGTTTTTTGACAACAGTGAGCACAGCTGCTGTGAGCATTCACCTTCTTGTGTTTGGTGAGGTCGTGTTTTCATCCCTCTCGGGCTGATCCTAGCAAGGAAATCACTGACTTTGTAAGATACTGCCAAGGAGTCTTCCTTGGTGGTGGCGCCATCTTGGATTCTCATGAGCCCACCAGTCCCCTCACGTCCTGGCCCGACACTTCCTTTGGGCAGCGTTTTCCATTTCACCCGACCTAACGAGTGTGCCGTCACATCTCCTCATGGTTTTGATTTCTGCGTCTCTGATGACTAACGGTGTTGAACGTGGTCATGTGTTTATTGGCCGTTAAAATGTTTGGGGGTGTGGGAGAAATATGTTTAAACCACTTGCCCATTCTTTTCCCCCTGTGGACCTCATTTAACTGGATTGCCCATTTTTTCCCATCCTACATATAAGTTCTTTACCAGTCGTATATATTAATATTTTGCATATTTCCTTTCATTCTTCACCTTACCTTTTCAATTTCTTTCTTTCTTTTGAATTTCCTTTCTTCCTTGACACTGTTTAAAAATTTTTCATAGAGTTGGGGTCTCACTATGTTGCCCAGGCTTGTCTCAAATTCTTGGCCTCAACCGATCCTCCCGCCTCAGCCTCCCAAAATGCAAGAATTTGGTTTTGCAAAACCGGCCTTTTGGTTTCTTAATGGTGTCTTTACACAGCCAACATTTCTAGTTTACCTAAAGCCCCCTTTACGAAACTTTTTCTTAACGTTTCATACTTTTTGTGTCCTATCTTAGGAGACTTTCTCTACCCCAGGGCCCCCGAGCACAGGTTGCGGAGAACAGAGGATGCCCCTCCAGGGGCCAAACTTTACCTTTTGGATCTGAAGTTCATAGTTAAATTTGTGATTGAAATGGCTTAACATTTTCCACTCCATGAACGAACGTGTTTTGTTACACTTCACAGTGATGTTGGGCGCACTTAATTTCTCTGGGGGGTGGAGGGGGAGAAAAAACTTCTATGAGTAAAACAAAAAAAAGTTTTTTTTTTTTGCTGGAGATACTTTAAAATATGCCTCCTACGAATCTGACGTTGGGCAGTGGGGGGAGAAGAGGGTGCATTTCCAAGGAGGAAGAACGAGAAGAAACATTCATAGAGAAGCAGGACACAGTGTGTTGGGGTCGTTAGACGCTGGCACCTGCAGCTGCCCCAGGAGACCCTCCCCAAAAGCTTTCTTCATCCAGCTGTGCAGCCAACTCCTTCCTTGACTGGGCAGCTCAAAGAACAACCACCTTTCTTTCCCCTTTTGCTAATTCCTGCACCATTGATTCCATGGCTGCCTCAGTTTCCCCACAAGCACGCCCAGTTCTGCACATGCAGGTCTGACTTGAGCAGGAGCCCCTGCAGCAGTGAGGGGGTGAAGGCAGCTCCCAGGACCACACGCCCTGCCTGTCTGCAGGCAACTGAGGGGGCTCCGGTCACCGTGTGATGCCCCCAATCAGGTCACAGGCCTGGAGGCCCATCAAGGCCGGTGGCTCTGTGTGACCAGGTGTCCAGGACCAAGGGGAGACCAACAAGCAGCTTTGCACACAGTTCTGTGGCGGGGCGAATTGGTGTCCCCAAAACATACACCCACCTGGAACCTGTGAATCAGACCTTATTTCGAAATAGGGTTGTAGTAGATGTAATTAAGTTAAGGATCTTAAGAGAAGACCATTCTGGGGGAGGGACAGCCCTGAATCTAACGAGCAGTGTCCTTATGAGAGACACAGACGCAGAGGAGAAGCCACGTGGAGATGGAGGCAGAGACTGGAGTGACGCGGCCACAAGCCCAGGGACGCCTGGAGCCCCCAGGAGCTGGAAGAGGCAGGAAGGAGCCTCCCCTGGAGCCTGTGGAAAGAACTGGATACGATTGTAGTAGATCAAATGGTCCCCCCCAACATCAAGATATGTCCACATCCCAATGCCCAGAACCTAAAATGAGACCTTATTTGGAAATACGGATCTTTGCAGAGACAATTAGTGCAGGATCTCAAGATGGGATCATCCTGCATTAGGGTGGGCCCTGAATTGGATGCCCAGTGTCCCTGTAAGACACAGAAGAGGAGACACAGATGGAGGTGGGGTGGGGAGAGAGAGAGACAACAGAAGAAAGAAAAAAGTTTCCTAAGATGGGTCTATAAACTGAATGTGTCCACTGGAAAATTCCTATGATGAAGCCCTCGCCCCTGAGGTGACAGTGTCAGGAGGTGGAGCCGTTGGGAGGTGATGAGGTCCTGAGGGTGGAGCCTCATGGATGGGACCAGCGTCCTTATAAAGGGACCCCAGAGAGCTCCCTCGCCCCTTCCACCATGTGAGGACACAGCGAGAAGGCGCCATCTATGAACCAGGAAGTGAGTCCCCACCAGACACAGACTCTGCCACGCCGGGATCCTGGACTTCCAGCCTCCAGAACTGGGAGCAATGAATGTCTGCTGTTTATACGCCGCCCAGTCTGCGGTGTTTTCTTACGGCAGCCTGAGTTAAGACAGCAGCGCCCCAAAGCTGAAGGTGCAAGTGTGAAGGGAACGCCCCAAGTCCCCACTCACCGATTGCAGATAAATATCTGAAAATATCCGTGCAGGGGACACGAGCTTTTTCACTGGACCCGTTCACCACGACCTGGAAACCGTGAGGATATCTGGACATGCTAGAGATGCCATCGAAACGACACCCGACGTGGGTTCCCCGGTCATCTGCTGTGTAACGCAGACACGTGTGCCGTGCTCGGGTCCTGTGGCAAGCAGACAGGCCCAGACATGAGTCAGCGGCTGCCCGTGGCCCGGACAGCCTGGCCGTGCCTGAGGCCACACCTACGTCTCATCCTCCAAGTACAGCTGATACTGGACGTCACCCGGGGCCGCCCGGCCCACCGTCCAATCGCACGTCAACACATCCACGTCATGAACTCGGCAGGACAGATTTTCAGCTGCTGCTCCGGGTATGCCGTCTGGGCTTGCGAGGAGAAACACAAAAACAAATCACTATTCAGAGTAACTAACTGAAGTTAAAGTCACACTTTGTATTCTGAGATCCCTGTGGATTCACACGCAGTGGTAAGAAACACTACAGAGAAGTCCTGCAAACCCTCTACCCGGTTGCCCCCGCGGGTAACATCTTGCAATACTGTGGCATTAAATGTCATGGCTCAGCCGGGAAGCTGATCTGGACACGCTCAAGGTATTGACAATTTCATCCCCGCAAGATCTCCCCAAGGTGCCCTTTTTTAGCTACACCTCCCTCCCTCCCTCCCTTCAGCCCCTGCTTGTCCCCGGCCAGTCACGAGTCTGTTTCTCATTTCTACAATGTTGCCATTTCAAGGCAGTCATATATGGTCATATAGACACGTCCGCATTGTGTGTCTCCCCCTGGAGTTCTCTTTTTTTTTTTTTTTTTTTTTTGAGACAGAGTCTCGCTCTGTTGCCCGGGCTAGAGTGAGTGCCGTGGCGTCAGCCTAGCTCACAGCAACCTCACACTCCTGGGCTTAAGCGATCCTCCTGCCTCAGCCTCCCGAGTAGCTGGGACTACAGGCATGCGCCACCATGCCCGGCTAATTTTTTCTATGTATATTTTTGGTGGTCCATATAATTTCTTTCTATTTTTAGTAGAGACAGAGTCTCGCTTTTGCTCAGGCTGGTCTCCAACTCCTGACCTCGAGCGATCCTCCCGCCTCGACCTCCCAGAGTGCTAGGATTACAGGCGTGAGCCACCACGCCCAGCCTGGAGTTCTCTTTTTCTCCTCCACTCGGAGGAGGAATCCTTGGAGAGCCATGCAAGGTATAAATGACTATTTGGACCTTAAGAACGCCGAACGCTGAGTAAAATGCAAACAGAATAAGCATTTTCCGTCACCTGGCTCGGGGAACAGCATCCACGTTGAGAACGGCGGATGGGTGACGGTGACGGTGTAGTTTGTGACTTTGCATGGGGAAATCAGTCCAAAGGAGCAATACCTGTTGTTTCTTGCCTGAGAAAGACAAAAGAATGTGCTGATTGTTTACTGAACATACTTTGTCTGATCCTAAGGTTTAGATTTTTTTTTTAAATAAAGTTGTATAAAAATAATTCCATTTAAGACTAACTATAGAGAAATGTTACTTTCTCAAGGATAGAGTCATAAAATAAATAATAAAGGAAAAAACATAGAAAGAGAGGGGAAACAAAAATTGAAACTTATACAAAAAGCAAAAATGAAAGGAAAACAACCTCATAGAAAATATTTGTCAAAATCATGACATATAATCTCAGTACCTACATTGTATAATAGCTTAATAAAATACAGAACAGCAAGTCCCGCGTGGGTTAATAGGCAAAAGCCCTAATCCGTAAACAAACATGAACTGTATATATTTAGCCAAGTTTACAAAAGATTCAACCAGACAAGTTACTAAATACCTATTGAAAAAACGCACATGAGCCTATGAGAAAACGTGTACGTAGTAAATCCTCATTTAAAGTTGTCGATAGTTTCTCGGAAACTTCAACTTTAAGCCAAATGACATATAATAAAATCCATTTCATCGTAGGCTATTTGATATAAATAAGAGTCAAGTTCCTACAGAATATTTCTGGTCACAAAAAAATCACCAAACTTCTAAATAAGGACAAAAACCCTTCTAATATTAAACATTGAAATATATGTGAGCTACACATACATGTAAGAAAGATTAAGGGCACAATCCCATCACAGGGGTTTTCACATACACACTTGCTCAGACTGGAATCATGCAGACCCAGGAATTTGCCTAACCGGCACAGCACAGCTTTGCCTAACCGGCACAGCTATGTGGGAGGGAACCAGAGTACCCCAAGAAAACCCACATAATCTTGTGCAGAAGGTGCAAATTCCACACAGATAGCAGCCCCCGCTGGGAATCACATTTTTCTTCTTGTCAATGTTATAACAAAACTGCGTTGAATGAAACAGCGTTATTTGAGGACCTGCCGTACTCGTGCATTTTTGGTGCAGATATAAAACTTTCTTCGATGATTCATACGTTATCAGAGATTCATCCATGATTACTCAGCTACATCACCAAAGAGTGAAGTCTTCAGACCTGAAACTCTACCCATTTGCTCAGAACTTGCATGATTAGATTTTTAGTTCTCACTCTTCACATGAACAGATAGTCAAATATGATCAAAGTTCGGGAAAAAGTCTCACAATATGAGAGAGACCAAAGCAAATGAATGAAAGCAAAATCAGAAGGAAGGACCTGAATATTAGGCACTGAGAAGAAAACCTATAAAACTTACCACTGAGATTCTGAGAGCACTAAGAAGAGACAGTTCAACTATGAAACAAGAACAGGATACTGTGAAAAAGGAACATCAGAAGAACCACACACTGAAGCCCTAACCCTCAATGTGGCTGTGTTTGGAGATGGGTCTTTAAAGAGGTGATTAAGGTAAACTGAGGTCACTAGGGTGGGCCCTGATCCAGCAGGACGGGTGTCCTTATAAGCAGAGGAGATGAGGACACAGACACGCACAGAGGGCCGACCCCGTGAGGACACAGGGAGAAGTCGGCGTCTACACGCCCAGGAGAGAGGCCTCAGGAGGAACCAGCCCTGAGACACCTGGATCTGGGACTTCCAGCCTCCAGGACGGGAGAGAATAAATGTCTGTGGTTTCAGCCACCTGGTCTGTGGGACTCTATTATGGCAGACCAAACTGACTAATAAAAGGTAGAGATTTGGATGGTATTGAATCAAGACACTAATTTGAGGAGACCGAGTGTATTCTCAGGAAAGCTTGCTCTTGTCTTGTGAGACACTCTTGAGTTGTGAACAGTTGGATTCTCACCATGAGATCCGGCACCATTCTCCAGCCATCCAAACCCTTGAGATGACAAGATAGAGGATTTGGAAGGATTGGGGGTGAGGACCAGGCTTCCCTAGTATCCACTTTCTGTAGTCTGTTTCTGTAGCTGTAATATCTGAGCTGCTTATACACGAATGTGCACCAGCTCAGATGCCTTATGGATGACAGACCGGAGCCTACGTGCTGTGAACAACTCACCCCACGTCCCACGGCTGACTTTTTAGGTGCAGAACCTAGACGGTTGTCATGCCAGAGAGGAGCTCAGCCTTTGGGCTCTACTCATTCTCAGATCCCTGGATGACACAGAAATATTTAATGAGCCAACCCAAGAGAATATGATTTACCTGCACAGGCAATCTTGATTCTTTGATGCAACTAATTTTGGTGACATTTCCATTAAGGTCCCAGGTCAACCGTTTATTTTCTGGGTCCATCCTTAAGTTCTTGATCGGTGGGTTTGGATCTAAAATGTTAACAGAGTTAACATTAGCGTTAGGAGTTAGGAGGCAGACACACGAATCTTAAAAACCATCTCGATGGGCACTGCCCCCACCCCACTGAGTCAGCCAGTCCCTTTGGGAGGTGGAGTTCTGTGTAGACAGGTGACTGCCCTGAGCTAGCACAAGCCAGGAACCAGTAGCACCTGGTCACTCTCGTTACTCTCCCTGATGAAGGTGAGTCATCACCTTCCCAACGGTAGGGGGAAAAGAAGTCAACAGAACACATCAAGTGTGCTGTTCTTGTTTACGAGATATTCACCTTTCATACGCAGGTATCTCACAGTGCGCTGTTTTCACAGAGAACTGAGAACAAATTCTGGCTTAGAAATTTGGTTCAGTCTCCTATACAGACTGTGATTTTCAAATGGCAGTTTAAAAATTGTCATTTTTATCTATATGCACATATATATATAGTGCTATATATACATTGCTTTAGCACACATACATAGTGCTATATATATATTGCTTTACTTCATAAAAGATGAGACATGGTTATTACACAACGATATGCATTTTCTTACACAGTTCACAGGCTGTTTGAGCAATTCTACTATTGTTGGAAAACCTCCCAGAGTATGTACATTTGAATAAATATTGAAGTGTAATCAAAACATATGTATTGGCACCACAGTGTCTACGCAAATTCTCTCCCAGCAATCACAGGGCTCAATGTATTTCATTAATGACTCACATATAAAGACATAAAAGATGACATTCAATCGCATTTTGCCAATAACTCAAAGCTATAGATATACATCAGTTATCTCTTGAGACTTTATCTGTGATCCATCACTCAGGGGACTTAGAGTCAATGCCTGTTGATAAACTATACGTATCACGATTAATTATCAATATCAACAACCTTCATTTTATAAGCAAAAACCAAACTGTATGAATATCTCGGTCTGTGCCACTCTTTTCTCTTAACTTATAAGGGTAATTTATTCCTTAAAAAAAAAAACTGTCCCAGAGAAAATTCTCATAAGGATTTTAAATGTAACTTTTAGGGGATGCTCATGCCTCAGAACTTACACTCACTTCTGCTAAAAGAATGTCAAACCTCATTAAAACAGAATAAGTGTTGGAGAAGCAAATATTTGTTTTAGCATGTTTTATCTTATGTAATAGATAAACATAACTTAACCTGAGGCGAAGAAAAAAGTCAGTGAATGGGCTTAAAGGCAAATAAGACACTAACCAGAAAAAGTTTGGCAAACTTGAAAACACAGTACTAAAAAGAATCCAAGCAGAAACACCCAGAGAAAACGGCTCAGAAAAATGGAGACAGAGTGACTTGGGTCACAGTATACAGTGGAGTAGCATACACATATGCACGGTCCAAGGAGGGGGTCAGAAAAATATTTGAAGACATTGTGTCTGAAAATTTTCTAAATGTAACAAACATTATAAACCCACAGATCCAAGAAGCTCAAAAACCGTAAGCAAGAGACACGCACACACACACACACACGTGCACCAACCCACAGACAAAGCAAAATCTCCAAGGGACACCATCATTGCATTGCTTAAAAAAACAAAACAAAACAAAACAAAACAACAGCAGTGGTATAAGGACAATCTTAAGAACACCCAGAAGGGAAAACACACAACACTACATATTAGAGAACAAAGATAAAAATTAGTGTGGATGCCTCATTAGAAACAGTGGAAGACAGAAGATAACAGATCTCTTTAACGTCAGAAAAGAAAAAAAAAATTCTGTTAACCTAGACTTCTATACCCAGAAAAAATGGAAGGTAAAATAAAGACATTTTTAGACTGACAAAGCCCAAAGGATTCGTTGCCAGAAGACCGGGAGGACAAGAAATGTTCAAGGAGCTTCCTCCAGTTGCAGGCAAACACCATGGACAGAAACTCAGATCTGCACAAGAGAACAGGAAAGAAAAATAAAAAGGAATTCACAGGGGCTGTCCCAGAAATAGTCCACATGCAGGTAAATCTGGGAAACCTTTTCCTCACTTTTAACATTTAAGAAATATAATTGCCTGTTTAAAACAAAAGTTATCACAGTGTGTTGAGTGTTTGATAAAATAAGTAAAAGTGAACTGTCTAGCATGGCGCAAAGGGTTAGATGGCAAACAGAAATACATTGTTGCAACATTCCCACGTTACCTGTGAAGTAGACACTGTTAGTGGGAGATAGTGTATGATCAGTGTCGACCTAAATAACACAAAGAGAGAGTCTCTCTGAAAGAAAAGACGTTTACTTGGCAATAGGCATTGCAGTGAGAACCAGATTGTCATAGTAAACTATGTGCGTATTCAGGGAGGTGAAGGAAGACAAAGGGTTGTAAAGGTAAAATGAGGAGGTCTCATAATTTTTTTTTTCTGAGATAGGGTCTTGCTCTGTTGTCCAGGCTGGAGTGCAGTGGTATCATCATAGCTCACTGCAGCCTCCAACTCCTGGGCTCAAGTGATTCTCCTGCCTCAGCCTCCTGAGTAGCTGGGACTACAGGTGTGCTCCACCACACCTGGCTAATTTTTCTGTTTTAGTCGCCCAACTAATTTCTTTCTACTTTTAGTAGAGACGGGGGTCTCACTCTTGCTGAGGCTGGTCTCGAACTCCTGAGCTTAAGCGATCCTCCCACCTCGGCCTCCCAGAGTGCTGGGATTACAGATGTGAGCCACCGTGCCCGGCCTGCTCACATATTCCTTTGAATAGATGTAACAGGTTTCATAATTGTTTTAAAATGATCCTCTTTGGCTACAAGGCTTGACAACAAGGGTGGTGCCAGTTTGAGGTTGGACAGACGGTCACTGAGCACAGGTCCTTGCAGAAGTATGTTTTGTGGAAGGTTGTGCCAGCCTTTGGGCGAGGCAGTGGTTTTGCAGTGTCCTTGGTGATGGTTTTGTTCTCAGGTACGTGGGAACCCTCTCTCCACGGCTTGTCCCACATCTACTGTGAAGGTTTTTTTTTTCCTTATACAAGTGACTCGATTATGATTCTGACAATTTTCACCTATGTTAATGATGCATCTTTTAGACCCTGAGTCTCGCTAAATCAATGAAACCAAGCCAAAAGCCACAAGTGGAGGGGGGCAAAAAAAAAAGAACACTAAAAACATGTAATTCATTGAAAAGACGTCAGGAAAAGAGGCAAAAGAACAACAAAAAACCCAGAAACAAAAACAAAGAAAAGATGGGAAAAATAGCAAACGACGGGTAGAATGAATGTCCACCAAATCATTAACTACACATAGGCACGTGACTAATCTAAACACTAACAAAAACGTGGTCAGACCGGATAATAAACCGACACCCAAGGGGACGCCGTCTACAGTGCTACAGAGACGAAATGCTTCCAGCAAGTCTGGGAAGAGGGCACGGCCGTCTGGCTGGGACACTTCCATTGCACGTTGCCTGGTATCAGCAGCCCTTCCCAGGTGGGTGATGGCACCCAGGTGGGAGTTTTAGGGGACTTAGAGGGAAAAAAAGTGAGCGTTTTCGAGTGTGCCGGCTGCTTCCTCCAGCGTCCGCTGCTGCTAGGAAGAAACACGCTTCCTGCCTGCGGTCGGGGACCCCGGAACACCTGTGGGCTGGGAGTGACCACAAAGGTGGCCTGGTGGCCTCTGCCCTGGCGTGAGACATAATGTCCACATAACGGGGGCAGCTGGGAAGTGGCAGAAGGCCCCACCCACTCTTGTCGTGGGCGTAGCCACGTGGCTGAGTTCCAGCCCACTAAGGGACCGAGTGACACGTGGCTCTTTCAGTTCTGGCCGAAATAAACCCACGGCATTGCACCTGAGGATCCCGGGTCCCTGAATATGCTGCAGAGCAGGTGCAGGTGTGGTGGGCTGGATCCCGCCCTGCAAATCTGTATGTTGAAGTCCTAACTGTCACCCCACCGCCACTGTGTCAGAACAGGACCTTGCCTGGAAGCAGGGTCATTGCACAGGTAATTAGTGGAGATGAGACCATACCGGAGTCCGGCGGACCCCTGGTACGGCGTGACTGGTGTCCTTGTGCAAAGGGATTTGCACACAGACACACAGCCAGAGCCACCACCAGCTGCTACAAGCCAGGAGAGCAGCAGGGGCTGCAGAGCGGCCGGGACCCCCTGCCCTGGCGCTGCCCACACCTGGGCCACTTCCTTCCCTCAGCACCGTGAGACGCAAACAGCATTGCTGCCGTCCCAGCCGCCTGGTTGACGGCACTTAGCTGCGGCAGCTGTTCTGGAGTGAATGTTTGCGTCCCTCGCACGTGATCCGTCATTATCACCGAATATTCCGGGAGCCGCTCGGAGGCCAAGGGGAGGCTGCTGTGTCCCCAGCGTAAATCTACGTCCCGCAAGAGAGACAGAGAAATAAAGGAGGATGCAATTGTTGTCCCCAAACATACGTTGCCTTTCAGGCTTTAAAACTTTCCTCCCTCACCTGAGGATATTTGAACGACACGTTTCCCTCCTCAGTTAAAGCAAGACGTGTACAAATGTAGCGGGGAGCTTGGACGTGCCCAGACACGGAGGCGTGGCACATGTGACGTGCTGCTTGTCTCACCGGGCACGCGTGTGGCCTGCCCTGTGGACCACAGAGAGAACCTCACCTGCCCTTGGCCAGGCGGAGCTGCCGTCGCCTGAACACACGCGTGTTTGGCAACTGAGTGATGCACAGAGAACGCAGCCGGGTCCTCCGCTCCGATGTCTCCACGTGCATCTCAGAGCTCAAGGTGAAGACAGCCTCCATCACCTTTGCAGTTCTCACAGCTCTTCTTTTAAATTTCACAATATTAGGAGGGTGCAAACATTTTGGCTATATAAATTGCTTTTGTACAGTTTGAGTCAAACTCATTGTACCCATTAGGTGTGAATATAGCCATCTCCCCCTCCCATCTGCCTGACACCGATGAATGTTATTACTATATGTGCACTTAAGTGTTGATCAGTTAATACCAGTTTTATGGTGAGTACATGTGATGCTTATTTTTCCATTCTTGGGATACTTCACTTAGTAGAATGGGCTCCAGCTCCATCCAGGATAATACAAGAGGTGCTAGATCACCATTGCTTTTTGTGGCTGAGCAGAACTCCATGGAGTACATAGACCACATTTTATTAATCCACTCATGGATTGATGGGCACTTGGGTTGTTTCCACACCTTTGCAATTGTGAATTGTGCTGCTGTAAACATTCGAATGCAGATGTCTTTTTTATAGAATGTCTTTTCTTCCTTTGAGTAGATGCCCAGTAATGGGATTGCTGGATCTAATGGTAGTTCTGCTTGTATCTGTTTGAGGTATCTCCATATTGCTTTCCACAGGGGTTGCACTAGTTTGCAGTCCCACCAGCAGTGTATGAGTGTTCCTATCTCTCCGCATCCACATCAGCACCTGTTGTTTTGGGACTTTTTGATAAAGCCCATTCTCACTGCAGTTAAGTGATATCTCATTGTGGTTTTGATTTGCATTTCCCTGATGATTAGAGACGTTGAGCATATTTTCATATGATTTTTGGCCATTGTTCTGTCTTCTTTTGGAAAGTTTCTGTTCATGACTTTTGCAGTTCCCACTGTTCTTGAGGCCGGAGGTCTGAAATCTAGGTGTCGGCAAGGTTGGTGCCTTCTGCAGGCTCCGGGGCCGAGGCTGTTCTGTGCCCTTCTGGCTTTTGGTGGTCGTGGACGTCCTCTGGCATTCGGAGCTTCTAGACGCGTCGCCCCCATCTCCGTCCCTGTCTTCACAGGGCTGTGCTTCTGTGTGTGTCTGTGTCCAGATTTCTCACTAATAGGGCTGGTAATTGTGTCACCCTAATGATTCTGTCTTAACCCGATCGTCTGCAAAGACCCAGGTGCTAATCGTGTTGGCTCAGGACCCACTCTAACGACGTTATCTTAACCTGCTTATCTGCAAAGACCCAATTTCCAAATAAGGTTAGGTTCACAAGTGCTGAGGATTGGGATTTCAACATGATTTCTGAGAACACTCTCTAACCCATGACTGTGCCCTTTTGGCAAAACAAAGACATTTATGTGTGAGCTGCTTGGTTTCCGTAATAAAGCAGCAGAAACTGGGTGGCCTAAAACAACAAAAATTTCCTCTCTCGCGGCTCTGGCGGCCAGAAGTCTGAAATCAAGGCAGGGCTGGTTCCTTCGGGGGGCTCCAAGGGGTGATCTGGCCCACGTCCCTCCTCCTGGCTTCCGGTGGCTGCCGGCAATGCTGGCGTCCCCTGGCTGTGGCCGCATCCCTCCAGGGTCTGGCTCCACCTGCACAGGGCCTCCTCCCTGCGTGTCTGTGTCTAAATTTCCTCTTTTTATAAGGACACCAGTCATGCTGGACTCAGGTCCCACCCTAGTCTGCTATGACGTCATCTTAATTTAAGTACTGGCCAGGCGCGGTGGCTCACGCTTGTAATCCCAGCACTCTGGGAGGCCGAGGCAGGAGGATCGCTTGAGGTCAGGAGTTCGAGACCAGCCTGAGCAAGAGCGAGACCCCGTCTCTACTAAAAATAGAAAAATTAGCCAGGTGTGGTGGCACATGGCAGTAGCCCCAACTACTGGGGAGGCTGAGGCAGGAGGATCGCTGGAGCCCAGGAGTTGGAGGCTGCAGTGAGCTATGACGACACCACGGCACTCCAGCCTGGGCAACAGAGCAAGACTCTGTCTCCAAAAAAAAAAAAAAAAAAAAAAAATCTTAGGTAACTACATCTGCAAATACCCTGTTTCCTACAAATAAAGTCACCTTTGGAGGTGCTAGGGGTTAGAACGTCAGCACAGGGATTTGGGGAGACAGAGTTCAGAGGATGACAAGACTCTTTTCGTCAGCCTGCCCAGAAGTAACCTGATACCCACTGAGTGCAGGTTCCTATCCAGACGATAACAGTAAAGGGAGGTTAGCGGTTGGTCCCACTGCCCGAGCTACAGCGAAACCCCCGACACCGTGTTGCATGATGATCAGGACCGGGGCTGTGACACGTAGGGCAGTTTTGCACCATGTTACCCTGCGGGGAACCTGGCCAGGGGCACAGGGGTGTCTCTGTGTCATTCCCGACAACTGCACATGAGTCTACAATGGTCTTGACAGACACAAGTTTCGCTGAACGACGGCACAGCCGACAGGCCCACAGACCACGCGCACTTTCCCTCCGGTACCTACCTGGGCTGGGCGGCAGCAGGCAGGACGCTGGCGTCAGGAGCGTCGTGAGCCAGAGGACTGCCACGGCGGGCGCAGCTCCCACGGGCAGGAGGCCTGTGCTGCAGGGACACAGAGGGAGCCAGTGAGGGGTGGGTGCGGGGCTGCTGGGGGACAGCAGGGGCTGCACTCCTTAGGGAGCAAGATACTTGGGGTGCACGGTGCTCCTTACACAGGGAAGGCTGCCTCGCAGGTGCACACATGCGTGTATGTGCACTGTGCACATATGCACATACATATGTGTGTTTGTATGTGTATGTGTGCAAGTGTATATGTGTGAATGCACGCATGTATGCATGTGTGTACATGGGTGTGTAACCATGTATGTGCATATATGTGTATTTTGAAAACATGTATATAAATGTCTGCATGTGTGCTTGCATCTGCACATGTGAGCATTTGTGCATCTGCATGTGCACACATGTATATACATGAATATGCATTGTGTGGATGTATGTGTGTACAGGCCCATGTATGTTTTTATGCATTGTGTGCACATGTGCACACATGTGCATATGACTATGCATTTGTGTGTTCGTATGTGCATGCATGCATGCACATGAGTGTGTGGATGTGTGGATGTGAATTCAACTATGTGCATATATATGTGTGTCTTTTCATTTATTATTATTATTATTTTTTTTTTTTTTTGAGACAGAGTCTCACTCTGTTGCCCGGGCTAGAGTGAGTGCCGTGGCATCAGCCTAGCTCACAGCAACCTCAAACTCCTGGGCTTAAGCGATCCTCCTGCCTCAGCCTCCCGAGTAGCTGGGACTACAGGCATGCACCACCATGCCTGGCTAATTTTTTCTATATATATATTTTTAGCTGTCCATATAATTTCTTTCTATTTTTTAGTAGAGATGGAGTCTCGCTCTTGCTCAGGCTGGTTTCGAACTCCTGAGCTCAAACGATCCACCCACCTCGGCCTCCCAGAGTGCTAGGATTACAGGCGTGAGCCACTGCGCCCGGCCGGTCTTTTCAAACAAGTTTATAAATATCTGCTTGTGTGCTTGCATCTGTGCATGTGTGCATTTGTGTATCTGCATGTGCCTACATGTGCATGCATGAATATACATGCTTGTGGATGCACATGTGTGCCTGTCTATATATGTGTGCTTTATGTGCATGTGTGCACACATGTGTGCATTGATATACAAGCATGTGGATGTTTGTGGATGCGTGTGTGCACAAATGTGTGCATATGTATGTGCATTTAGGTATGTGCACGTCTATGCATTTATGTGTGTGCAGGTGTGTGCATTGTGTGTGAGCATGCACGTGTTTCCATGTGTGTGTGTCTGTGCATCAGCCTGCTTTGAAAGAGCTCCCAGCCTGGGGCTTAGCACGCTCTTGGCTCCAGCCCCATCCAGAAGCCAGGAAAACACGTACCAGGTGGCACACCAGGAAACGCTCTCATGGCAAAACAGTGGAAGGAAAGCCTCATTAAAATGATGACAGCCAGGCAGGCGGAGCTTCCTAAATGGAGCCAGTTACGGTAACCGAGCATTGCGAGATCTCAGCGCCTCGGCCTGGAATTTCCCCCCAAGTCCCTGCGAAGCCCTCACCAGCAGGCTGGCTCTTGGGGGCCCTCCACGTGGGTGACCTGGCCGGGCCCACTGGGGCAGGGGTCTCCGGGGTCTCCCGTGGGCTCCCACTCCAGTTGTCTTTTCCAAACATTGTTATGACTCTCGGGTACACCTTTGCCCTGATAGCAGAGGCAGAGCAATGCCTGGGTCCCCCCTGCTGGGTCGCGGTGCCTGGGGGTGGTGGCCAGCTCGGGGCTGCCACACAAGTGGCCAACTGCACCAGGACCCTGTCTTGGGGGACCGGGCTCAGGACCAAGGACCTGGGCTGCGACTCTCCCTGCCCAGCCTCTGCCTTACCAAGGGTCTCCATGGGGGCTCTCCATTCCTGGGGCTCCCAGGAGATTTAGCATCTCAACAGTGGAAGTGGCCAGGGTTCTCACAGGGACCGACTTCCACACATGGGACACTGTGTGCTGGCACCAAACCTGCCCCTTCTGGAACACGGGGCCTGTCCCCCAATGGGTGAGACCCAGAATTCCTTATCAGGCCGCACAATCAGCTTGTCACACAGGGACTCGGGTGAGGAAGCAGGGTGGGGCAGGCAGCTGCAAAATGTAAGAGGCCACCCCAAAACCCCTTGTCACCATAAATAAAATTTTAATGCAATATTTTAAAAAGACCAAAGCGACACATCCATGATGAGAAAATGTCAAAATTGTAAACAAAGGCAGGGTGAGAAGGGCCGGGGATTCACTCTTATTTAGTGCGGACAGACCAAGTGGCGTCCCGGGCCGGCCACTGGGGGCTGTGCGGGCTGCCTGCTCCTGGCTTCCCCTCAGGTAAACCAAGCTCCCGAAACGTCCGGATGCCCCTGCAGAGTCAGACTGGCACGGCAAGGCGTGTTTTGTCACTTGACAAGGTTAACGTGCTTAAAGGAACCAAATTGCATTGTTCACAGCACTGTATCAAGCTTGTCCCCAAATTATGGATGGAAGGGAACTCTTGGCCTCAAGTGATCCTCCTGCCTTGGCCTCCCCAGTAGCTGGGACTACAGGTGTGTTCCACCATGCCTGGCTACTGTTTTTATTTTTGTAAAGATGGGATCTTGTGACCAGGTGAGGTGGCTCACGCCTGTAATCCCAGCACTCTGGGAGGCCGAGATGAGAGGATTACTTGAGGTCAGGAGTTCAAGACCAGCCTGAGCAAGAGCGAGACCCCGTCTCTACTAAAAGTAAAAAAAATTAGCCAGGAGTGGTGGTGCATGCCTGTAGTCCCAGCTACTCGGGAGGCTGAGGCAGGAGGATTGCTGGAGCCCAGGAATTGTAGGTTGCAGTGAGCTATGATCACACCACTGCATTCTACCCAGGGTGACAGAGTGAGACTGTGTTTCAAAAAAAAAAAAAAAGATGGGATCTTGCTATGTTGCCCAGGCTGGTCTCAAAGACCTGGCCTCATGCAATCCTCCTGTCTCAGCCTCCCAAAGTGCTGGGACTACAGGCGTGAGCCAGCGCACTCAGCCTACAACTTATTGGTTAATATTTTCATTGATGTGAAATTCACCTCCCATAAAATTCTGCATCGTAAAATGTATAATTCAGGGGCAGTTAGTGCATTCACAGTGTTGTGCAACCATCACCTCTACCAACTTCCAGATCATTTTCATCCTCCTAGAAGGAGACCCCAGATTCATTAAGTGGTGTTTCCCCACCTGCTCTTCTGCCCCTGACAGCCACTAACCTCTGTTGCATCCGTACGGATTTGCCTACGTCTGGACATAGCCCAGAAACAGCGTCACACACTCTGGTCTTTCAGGTGTGGCTTCTGTCACTCAAAACAGTGACTTCAAGACTCATCTGCATGTGGCAGCATGTGCTGGAATCTCGTTCCTTTTCATGGCTGAATACTATTCCAGTGTACAGCCGGACCGCCACGAGTGGCCATGTTCGTTTGGGCTGCGTCCGATTTGTGGCTACCGTCAGTCATGCTGCAATGTGGGACCTGTGCTCTGAGCCGTCTGGGGAATCTCACTAGCCTTTGAGAGCCACGAACAAACACTCTGCCCAGGCTGGGGTCCCAGCCCCAAAGCAGCACCCCGGCCGGCAGCCCTGGGCATCACAGACCAGCAGCATCCGACAAAAGTACAACTGCAGCCACCTTGCGTGTCTTCCTTTTCTAGGAGCCACATTTAAAAAGGCAAAAGGAGGCCGGGCGCAGTGGCTCATGCCTGTAATCCTAGCACTCTGGGAGGCCGAGGTGGGAGGATCGCTTGAGGTCAGGAGTTTGAGACCAGCCTGAGCAAGAGTGAGACCCCATCTCTACTAAAAATAGAAAGAAATTATCTGGTCAACTAAAAAATATATATATAAAAAAAAATTATTAGCTGGGCATGGTGGCGCATGCCTGTAGTCCCAGCTACTCGGGGGGCTGAGACAGGAGGATTGCTTGAGCCCAGGAGTTGGAGGTTGCTGTGAGCTAGGCCTACGCCACGGCACTCACTCTAGCCTGGGCAACAGAGTGAGACTCTGTCTCAAAAAAAAAAAAAAAAAAAAAGGCAAAAGGAACCCCCAAAAACCAGTGAAATTAATTCCAATCCGACACGATATTTAACCCAACGCCCCCAAACAGGATCACCCCAGCTCATAATCAACATAAAAATTGCTAATGAGATATTGAGCATCCTCGGTTGGTGCCAAGTCTTTGCATCTGGCATGTGTGTGTTGCCCACGGATGGCACGTCTCAGCTGTGACTGGGCACGTACAAATGCCCCGTGGCCTCCCCTGGCCGGTGCCTGTGTAGTGGCCGACCTGAGTCTACAGGGAAACCCATCGGGGTCACCTCCGCTGCCCGCCTTCCTCCCTCATCCCGCCAGGGACGGGAGTCCCACCTCGACTGCAGGCGAAACTCCAGTGCAGGAGACACGTCCATCCTGGCTGCAGGGGGTCCCGGCCACACGATGTCCCTGGTCTCGGGCGTTTCAGCTGTTTTCCCGTCGGTGCTGAAGGAAGTCGCCCCAAAGAGAAATGAAAGCTCGTTGTCCGTATTCAGCTGTTTTATAGCCGGCGGATGCTGCCGCACCCCAGAAAGTGACACGCACTGAGATCTGGCATGGCCGGTGCCCGTCGGGGACCCCTTATCTCTCCCCGCTGGGCTGGGACTCCGGGGTCAGCCGTGTGAGGAACTGCATCTGCCCTCCCTGGAGCAAACTCTTCTTTTTTTGGAAAATGTCACTTTCCTGTTCTAATTTTTCTGGCACCGTTCCTCTTTCTGGTAATTATAATTACTGCTTAGCACTCGAGTGCAGTTGTGCAACTTCCTGCCTGGTGCGTGGAGCCCGACCGGCATGCACGGGGGTGCCGAGGCCCATCGGAAAGACCCTCCGGGACGGGGAGGTGACTCGTGTCCTGGATGAAGTGGCCGCTTATAGTTTACAGGGTCAAGTCCAACCCTTCCAGCGAGCTGCCCCCAACGGCACTTCCCAAGGCTGCAATCTGTTATTCCTCTTTGCATAGCAAAGTCGCTCTCACAGACCCCCCACCATCCTCCACGTTTCCCATTTCTGCCCCCAGGTGCCAGCCCAAGCCCACCCCCTGCCTGCAGCCCTCACCGAGAGCCGGGCTCACTTTGTGTCCCCAGCTGTTGTGCGCTGACTGCTGTGTCTCTCCTCCTTCCCACCCCGAAATGTATGTCCACCTGGAACCTCATGATTCCTGGCCTGATTTGGAAAAAGGGGCATTGCTGATAGAATTTGTTAAGACGAGATCATCCCGGATTAGGGGGGGCCCAAGTCCAGCATGACAGGTGTCCTAAGAGACAGCAGAGGAGACACAGACGCAGAGGAGGAGCCACGTGGAGACGGAGGCAGAGACTGGAGTGACGCGGCCACAAGCCCAGGGACGCCTGGAGCCCCCAGGAGCTGGAAGAGGCAGGAAGGAGCCTCCCCTGGAGCCTGCGGAGGGAGCGCGGCCCCGAGACACCTGCGTCTCACACTCCTGGGCTCTGGGGCTGGGAGGGGACACATTCCTGTTGTTTTAAGCCCCCGAGTTTGTGGTACCTTGTTTTGGGGGCCCCAGTAGACTGATGCACCAACCCACCTGCCCCGGACCCTGTGTGTTTGCTGCTGACCAGACTATCTGGAGATGAAAGTCCTTTTGCCGCCAAGAGAAGACCTGGGTCCCCTGTCCTGTCATGTGTCCTGCAGGGCGGTGCACGTCCTATCAGGGGTCGGGGCAATAGTAGGACAGGCCATGTGTTCCGTCTGCAGAGAGCTTGCCCCGGCATCCCTCGAGGTCTGGCATCCTTGGGAGCATGGCAGGTGCTCCAGGCTCGCAGGGCTGGTGGGTGGGCTTGAGGGGGACTCGGCCGTGGGACTCCAGGTCCGGCCGAGTGCTGGGTAGGGGGGCGGCCCCTCTAAACCTCAGGCTGCAGCTGATGCCCGGGTGAACCTATGAGGCAGATTCTGTCTGATGCACACATCTGGGGCATTTCCCCCTGGGTCTTGGGCCAAAACCTGTCACCAAAGGGCAGGGTTCAGACAGAGGCCAGGAGAGGGCAGAGAGGAAATGTAAGTGCTGTGAGATGTCCCGGGCTGTGCTCAGGACAGAACCAACCTCAGGATGTCACGCTGGACGGAGGGGACCTCCCGGACCCCCAGAGCCACGGTGGGGAGGTGTGGTCGGCTGGGAAGTGGGTCGGGTGGTGCTTCGGGTAAAGACACTGACGTTCCCTGGTCCCAGAACAGCAGCAGTGGGAGACAGGGGCTGTGGGCCTCCTTCCCTTCCTCCTCCTTCCCTCCTTCCTCCTTCCCTCCTTCCCTCCTTTCCTCTTCCCTTTTCCTTCCTTCCTTCCTCCCTCCCTCCTTCCTTCTTTCCCTCTTCCCTCCTTCCTTCCCTCTTTCCCTCTTCCCTCTTCCTTCCTCCCTCCCTCCTTCCTTCCTTCCCTCCTTCCTTCCCTCTTTCCCTCTCAACCTCTCTCTTTCCCTCCTTTTTCCCCTTTCTTTTAAGGCAAAAAGAAAAAAAGAGACAGAGGGAGAAACAACAGAACAGCACGTGGGCACCTGGGGGAAGCACTCACTGACCCCTTGATCCAAGAAGTGCAGCCCTGCCTGGCAGGGGCGACCCGGGAGCACCTGCACACACCACGGTAGCCCCGAGGCTGAGGGATGGGGACCCCCGGGGTCTCTGCATGTGGGGGTGGCAGGGCTGACAGCAGGAGCCTGGCGACACCTGTATGAGCACGTCCACCCTGCTACTGGCAACCACTGCTGTCTGCAGGGACCGAGGGAGACTGGAGGGTTAGTCTCTGGGGGGGTCTCTGCACAGATGACCCCTAGGACTGAGATTGCCACATTTTCATGTGCACGGCGAGACCTTCCTCTGTCACTCCTGAACGTGAGCAGACAACCAAAGATGGCCAAATACCAAACAACACCAAAGCAAACAGGGGGGAAAATCAACTCATGGAAAAATGACTAATCAGGGGGCAGAAGATTTTTTGAAAAATTATTAATATTCATAAAAAAAAGAACAGGACCAGGGTAGGGGAGGAAAGGCATCTTAAGAAAAACAGAAAGGAATTAAAAAATACCACTGTAAAAGTGACAAAACCCAGTGGATGTGTGGAAAGATAAACACTGGGAGAAACTCCTCGAAAACATAAAAGACAAGGGAATGGAAATAGCAGGAAAACACGCAGACAGGTCTATGTGGTCCAGTATTCACACAAGGAGGGTTCCAGAGAGAAATCAGAAGAGAACGCATGGGAACGAATCTTTCATAATTAAGTCAGAGAGTTTCTCAAACCTGGAGGACATGAGGTCCCGATGGAGAAGAGATGAGCCACATGGCTGTGGCACTGCAGAGCCCGGGGGACCCCCGGAGAGGTGACAACCCTCCAAAGCGAACAAGCACAAACAACATGGGAGATTAGAAGACAGTGCCTTAAAATGTCTGCAATAATGTAATAATAATAACAGTAAGACGTTCCCATTCCGGGGTCTGTATTGGGCTTTCAGATCAGGGTGGGGCACTTGTACCTGCAGAGGGGTGCCCAGTGGGGACGGGGATGCCATCCGGACCAGGTCCCTCTGGGCCCCATTGCAAGAACGTTGTCTCCTCTGAGGAGCCGTTGGAGGCGGTAAGAACAGGTGCCGGCCGGATCTGGTTCTGTCGCGAGCCCATCTCTCCGGCAAGCAGGCTGAGGCTGGGCTGGGGGGCCGGGGAAAGGCTGGGACCAGACCCTCACTCTGGGGTGCGGGGCAGGGGCTGCATCCAAGGCCATTTTTTTTTTTTCAGACAGAGTCTTACTCTGTCACCCAGGCTAGACCGCAGTGGTGTCATCGTAGCTCACAGCAACCTCCAACTCCTGGGCTCAAGCAATCCTCCTGCCTCAGCCTCCCGAGTAGCTGGGACTACAGGCATGCGCCACCATGCCTGGCTAATTTTTCTATTTTTAGTAGAGATGGGGCCTCGCTATTGCCCAGGCTGGTCTTGAACTCCTGGCCTGAAGCGATCCTCCCACCTCAGCCTCCCAGAGTGCTGGGATTACAGGCGTGAGCCACCGTGCCCGGCCTCAGGGTGAATTTTGAAGGCAGCTGCCTAGATTTCCACGTGGGACAGGTGCCACCTTCCCCTCCAGTTCTTGGGAGGCGAGGATCCAGGGTCTCTGGGCCCCTGTGGGGTTCGGGGACAGAGGGTGGCATCTAGGGGCAGATGGCTCACCGACGAGCCCCGGGCTGTCTGTTTGGGCCCCTGAGCTGTTTCACCAGAAAGTTCCCCTCCAGGGAGAAAGCAGGAACTGAGACCACGGCCCCCAGACCCCCTCGGCAGGGGCAGCTTTCGATGCTTTTCTGCCTTTCGGGGACAGCCTGCTGGGTCCAAGCTGGGTCTGAGGTCACCGCACCTGCCTGGACACCCTTCCCGCCTCATGCTGTGAGTTATTCCGGCAATGTCCTCCCAATACCTGGTGATTTCAAACAACCTGAGGACAGCGGCTGGACCTCCTGGCCCCTCTGCACCTGTGACCAGTCCTCGGTCAGCAGGATGCGTGGGGCTTCACAAAGGGGTATCTTTCCTGTTTTCCTTGTCCTTGGGCTCTCACCATGTCTTGAAGTGTGTTTGGGGGACTGAGCTCCTCCCTGCTGTCTCTCGGGGCGCCGAGCCGTCCGCACGGGTTTCAAAGTAGCCGAGCTGCTCTTGGCTCAGAGATGCCGTGCGGGCAGCCACTCAGGACGCATCGGTGACCCAGCTTCTTCCTCCGCGGGACAGACTTGCGCCGGGTGGGGGAGGGGGGGGCCAGCGTGGGGAGGTCGCAGGGGGCTTCTCCCCGTCCCCCTGTTCTACGTCGGGGCCTGGTGAGGCTGCAGGTGCTGGGGGCCGCTGGCTTTAGAAAGGGGTTCCCTTCTAATAAGTGGGGTGCCTGGACCCTGGCTCTCGCTACGGTGGTTTCCAGCACCCCATCTTCCGGATCCCCCACGGAGAGTCACTTTTGTAGGATCACCCCCATTTCCTGCCTGGACACCCCTGGGACATGTTGCAGGAGGACAGGCTGAGGGTCCCCCAACTCCGCCCTTCACTCTGCACCCAGTGGCGGCTCCTCTATATCTGAGGGACACAGGGAGGGAGGCCTTTGTGTGCCCCAGGTCCCCAGGGGCACAGACAACATCCTCAGAGCCCCCCACACCGTTTGGGGGCATTCAGCCCCTAGAGTGGCCATCTCAGAAGGAAGCTCCTGCCCTGGGCCCCGAGCCTCCGTCTTCCCCGTGGAGAGCTCTGCACCCTGCTGTGTCCCGGGGCCTCTTTGTCCCCTGCAGGGCGCCTGGTCTCTGCCCCCTCCTGTGGCCTGTCCCCGCTTAGGTGCCAGCTGGAGCCCACCTGGTGCATGACCCGTTATCAACAGCCCAGTATTAACAAACGCCGAATCGAGTTAAAGAATTCATCAGCTCTCAAATATTCCTCATCACTGATGGGCGCGGTGGCTCACACCTGTGATCCCAGCACTCTGGGAGGCTGAGGCGGGAGGGTCACTTGAGCTCAGGAGTTCGAGACCAGCCTGAGCAAGAGTCAGACTCCGTCTCTACTAAAAATAGTAAAAATTAGCCGGGCGTGGTGGTGCACATCTGTGGTCGCAGCTACTCGGGAGGCTGAGGCAGTAGGATTGCTTGAGCCCAGGAGTTTGAGGTTGCTGTGAGCTAGGCTGATGCCACAGGAGTCCAGCTTGGGCGACAGAAGTCCCTGTTTAAAAAAAAAAATCTTTTGTTACAAAACTCCCGTGCAGTTTAAAACAGGAGCGAAGTACAAAACAAACACAGAGAACAACATTTGAAATGACTCAGTGTTGTGAAGTTGATGTCAACCTGTGGTCAACACTTTTTTTATTTTTTTGTATGCATTTAAGGTGTGCCACAGGGAGCTTTGCCACACGTTTACCTCCTGAAATATTTACTACAGTCTAGCACATGACCACATTCATCATCTCATGTAGTTATCCTTATTTTAAATTAGTGGCAAGAGCACCTAACATGTATTCTTTTAGCAAAAATCTGATACAATGTTGTTAAGAATAGAGTTCAGGCTGTTCCTTAGATTCTTAGACTTGTTCATCTCACACATCTGCTACTTTGTCTCCTTTGAGCAAAATCTCCCCGTTACCCTGCTCTGCCCATCTCTGTGGGGTTTTCTGTTGCTGTTTGTTTGTTTTAGCTCCCACATAGAAGTGAGATTGTGCAATATTTGTGTTTCTGTGTCCAGCTTATTTCACTTAACATAATGAAGTCCTCCAGTTTCATCTATATTGCTGCAAAAGACAGGTTTCTTTCTCTTTAAAGGCTGAATAATCTTCCGTGGTGTTTACACACCGCATTTTCCTTACCCATTCACCCCTGGAGGGACACCCGGGCCATTCTACGTCTTGGCCATGGTGAATCCCAATGAACGTGGCAGGGAAACGAAATCTCATTCTTGTTGTCACTGCGGCTCAGAAGCCCCCGGAAGACCATCCGTCTCCAGCTTCAGGGAGCCCCAGCCGGGGAGGAGTGAGGAACAGCCCCCTGGGTGCTGGTTCTGTTGCTCTGCTTTTCCGTTTGATTTTATCTTGGAACATGCAGCCCACATTTGCCAAGGGCCTGCTGAGAGTCCAGGCGCCCCTCACCCCCACCCCAGACCCTCCCTCCACCCTGGAGAATGTTTTCCAATTTATCCTGTGTGCAGCTCTCTTTGCACATGTTGGTGTCACATAGGTGTGTGTCTGTCTTTTTTCCATCCATCAAGAAAGGTAGGCTGGGTGTGGTGGCTCACGCCTGTAATTCCAGCACTCTGGGAGGCCGAGGCGAGTGGGTCACTCGAGGTCAGGAGTTCGAGACCAGCCTGAGCAAGAGCGAGACCCTGTCTCTACTAAAAATAGAAAGAAATGATTTGGACAGCTAAAAATACATATATAGAGAAAAAATTAGCTGGGCATCATGGTGCATGCCTGTAGTCCCAGCTACTCGGGAGGCTGAGGCAGGAGGATCGCTTAAACCCAGGAGTTTGAGGTTGCTGTGAGCTAGGCTGACGCCACGGCACTCACTCTAGCCCGGGCAACAGAGCGAGACTCTGTCTCAAAAAAAAAAAAAAAAAAAAGAACAAAGAAAGGTACATTTGACATGCAATGTTTTGCACCTTGGGTAGATATATCTCTATCTATCTATTTATCTATATGGTATATACATGATATATGCCATATACATATATAGCATGTTATCTATGTATACGTTATAGTATATGTCTTACATACATATATAATATGTTATATACATACAATATAGGTTATTACATAATATATTATATTTAATATAGCATAATATAACATTATTATATATGTCATGTAACATATAAAATCATGTAAAATACATGATACATGTGATATATAGTATATATTGATGTGCTAATTATATAATTTTTAATTAAATAATTATAATTACCATAATACTGTACATATTATAATGAATTAATATATTACATATTATGTATTAATATCACATAATATCTATTGTGGACTGAACCAGCCCTGAGACCCCTGGATCTGGGACTTCCAGCCTCCAGGACGTGAGAGGATAAATGTGTGTGGTTTAACCCGCCCGGTCCATGGGACTCTGCTCTGGCCGCCCGAGCTGACCAACACAACATGTAGCATGTGCATAACATGACATATATGACGTACATCACAGAAACCAGCACGTCGGTCCCTGGCACAAGCCGTCCTGTTCCGCAGTGCCCGGCATTCCCGCCTGCGGCTGCACCACGACACTCCCAGACCATGGACATCCCAGTGCTGTGTCATTTTGTGTTTCTATCTTAGGGGGACCCTAGAAAATGCCACCAGGCTGTGAAAGTCATGTACATGTGATGGGGAGAGATCGCCGCATTCCTTACCACCCGGGGCACCTCTGGTCGGTCAAGTTGGGCAGACAGACATTCCCTGCCGTGCCTTGGGAGGGAGGGAATTCCAGAACTCCTAATCTGATCTTGCACCGAGGAGGAGGAGGAGGAGGAGGAGGAGGAGGGGGGGAGGAGGAGGAGGAGGAGGAGGGGGAGGGGGGAGGAGGAAGAGGAGGAGGAGGAGGGGGAGGAGGGGGAGGAGGAGGGAGAAGGAGGAGCAGGAGGAGGGGGAGGAGGGGGAGGAAGGGGAGGAGGGGGAGGAGGGGGAGGAGGGGGAGGAGGAGGAGGAGGGGGAGGAGGAAGGAGCTGAGGTCCCAAAGCCTTGCCGACCACTCGCCCACAGGCCACAGACCCATCCCCCCCTGTGGTCCAGGGGACATAACAGCTATGTCCCCTCCACACACCTTTTCCAGGCCATGGCTGACGTCTCCGTCTCTCCGGGCAGCTTCCCTGAGCCGCGCCACGCCGGCTGTCCGCTTGGAAGTGTCACCTGTCCTCAGCTGAGCCCAAGCTTTGTCAGTTCTGTTCTTTTCTCTCGACAGTGCTGGTGAGCAAGATGCCTTGGAGTGGAGCACCTCATCTGTGCTGCGCTCCGAGTGGACGCCCCTCATCCATCAGCCCTTCTGGGGGTCCCCCAAGGCCAGCCTTCGTAGACGTCACTTCTCCCGGCCAAACTGCTAAAGATATTGCAAAACCGAGGGCTTGGAATTCTTAGCTTGTGCAAACCAAGAAGCTTGGAAGCCACTGCCCAAAGACACAGCTGTTACCTGCTGGGCCCGTGTTACCCAACAAAACCGCTGGGTTTCGGGTGCAGGGCACGGCGAAGGGTTCTCCTGTCCCCTCCAAGCCCCGCAGCACGGCTGTGACACCCAGGAAACCGACCACAGGGACCTGAGGGGCCACCGGGCGTCCCCACGGCCTGAAACCTCCGCCGGGCAGCTGAGAAACGAGATCCGGCAGCCGGGACAGGTGGGCGCCCCGGTGTCAGGTAAGTCAGGACCCCGGGTAGTGGGGACAGCTTGAGTGCGGGGGGGGGGGGGTGTGCAGTCATTTTTAAAAAAGTTAAACATTAATTTGAGATGATTGCAGCTCCACATGCGGTTGTGGAAAATATTAATAATACAAAGATTGTGGGCAGGCACATTGGGCTGTTTCCTTCCCTGGTAACATGTTGCAAGATGAAATACAATGTTGCAATTGGGGTATTGCCGTGATACAATGTTATTCGGAATTTCCCAGCGTTACTTAGTACGCAGTTCTGAGCAATTTCATCACTCCTAAAACAGTTCCTGAATGGCCCTTCTACAACCTACCCCTGCCCTGTCCCTTGAGTCTTTGGGGACAGGAGGGGGGCGTCCTTGTTAAACGCCCCCTTTGGCCCCCGGCTGAGGAGAGAGGGGCTGGGGACCCCAGAGGCCGGAGGGAGGGGCAGTGGCCTCGGCAGGTCGGGAGGAACAGAAAGCGGGAAATGGGAAGGGGCGGCGGCTACGTGGGGGGCACCGGCTGCGGGAGGCGCCCAAAATAGGGCCCCGCTGGCTGGGCCGGGCCCGCACCTGTGCGCGCTTCCGCCGGAGCCAGACTCGGTCCCGGACGCGGCAGGTGTCCGAGGAAGACGCGGAGGGGGCCAGAGGGCTCCCCGGGAAGCACATGGGGTCCCCAGACCTGGGCTGGAAGTGACAACTCAATGCCACTCACGTCCCCCCCTACAAGGTGACAAGTGACCCATCACTGCCTGGAGACCCTGGGAGCTGTGGCCCCCAAAACCGCCTTCCCACGCACCGCCGGGCTCACGCACAGCCCGGCCAGCCCCTCCCAGCCTGGGCGCCCGGAGCAAACACTCTGACAACGCCAGGTGTGCGTGGAAAGCAATGTTGTACATAGTTTCAAAGAGCAAGAAGGAGGATATTGAATGTTCCCAACACAAAGACATGGTAGCTGTTCTAGAGGAGGGGTACGCTGACTGCCCCGACGATGGCCACACACCGCACGTGTCCAAACAGCACTGGGTCCCCCACGAACAGGTATTACGTGCTCATAAAATATTTAAAGGTATTATGGACAGGTATTATGTGCTCATGAAATATTTAAAGAGAAAGGAAAATGAAAAAGAAGAAATACAAACAATTACAAAAATGAAAAATGAGAAGAAATACAAGTAAGCAATCGCAAACCAACCCACCAAAAAGAAAGGGAGAGTCTCCCCAAGAAACACAGACCTGGCTGTCCCGTGACGTCTGGAGTGTGTGGGGTTTCTGTCTGCCGGCCGTTCCATGCTATTTACACAGCAGGCTTCTACTTACGGTACGACTTCTTTTTTTTTTGTTTTTTTTTGAGACAGAGTCTGGCTCTGTTGCCCCGACTAGAGTGAGTGCTGTGGCGTCAGCCTAGCTCACAGCAACCTCAAACTCCTGGGCTCAAGCGATCCCCCTGCCTCAGCCTCCCAAGTAGCTGGGACTACAGGCATGTGCCACCATGCCTAGCTCATTTTTTTCTACATATATAATTTTAGCTGTCCAGATCATTTCTTTCTATTTTTAGTAGACACGGGGTCTCACTCTTGCTCAGCCTGGTCTCCAACTCCTGACCTCGAGCGATCCTCCCGCCTCGGCCTCCCAGAGTGCTAGGATTACAGGCGTGAGTCACTGTGCCTGGCCTTTTTTTTTTTTACTGCATGTTATAAAAGTGTCATAATAAAATGTTGAGGAAAAAACTGGGACTGTTTTTATACAAAGAAATGATGGTGAGACCTTATTATCAATACTGGAGTCTGTCTAGTTACAGCAGATGACACAGGTGTTGCTCAGGTGTGTCTGTACACATGCATATTCCAGAGCATGTGTGTGTGTGTGTATGTGTGTGTGTGTGTGTGATAGGTAGACAAGAGATTCACAGGTAGGTAGATAGAGTCACCCCTGGTAACCATGTAGGATTCCACCCAGGGCCCCCGACGGATGCTATAATCCACAGGTGCTCACGTCCCTGCTATAAAGTAGCATCATGTTTGCATATAACACACATCCTATCACATACTTTAAATCATCTCTCGATTATTATAATACCTAATACAATGTAAATGCTGTGTAAATTGTTGTTATACTGCACTGTTTTTTATATGTATTATTTTCTAATGTTTTACTGTTACTTTTATAGTTTTTAATCTCTATTTGTTTGTCTTTTTTTCTTGCCTAGCAATCTACAGACTCAATGCTAATTCCTCGAATATTTCTGATGCATGTTTGGTTGACCCTGTGGATGTAAAACCGGTGGATACCGAGGGCCGGCTGTGTATAATTATGTTTCATATATTACATTATTATAATTATCATATAGTATCACATTTACATCTTTATATGTTATATACTCTATATAATGATCTCTATCATATATTTATATATAAAATGACATGTCATCGGCTCTCTATGTCTGTGGGTTCCACATCCTCAGATTCAAGCTACCTCGAATCAAAAATATTCCCAAAAAAGCCATAAAAATAACAATACAACAATAAAAAATGATGCAAAGAAAAAAACCAACTATTTCCATGGTATTGACATTGTATTGGGCATTATCATTAGTCTAGACATGAGAAAGTGTATGGGAGGAAGTGTGTAGGTTTTATGCAAATATTTAACACCACAATGTTTTTTTATACCAGGGACGAGAGCATCTTGGATTTGGGTATCCTCAGAGCATCTGGAACAAACTGCACACAGATACCAAGGCACAACTATATGTTGTATGTTATATATTTATACATTTATGTTATACATTGTTATGCATTTATACACAGTGATGTATTATGTTTTTATGTATAATATTTTATATATAACTGTGGCCCCGAACCTTTTTGGCACCAGGGACTGTTTTCATAGAAGACAATTTTTCCAGGACCGGGAAGGGGGGGGATGGTTTTGGGATGATTCAAGAGTGTCACATTTATTGTGAACTTTATTGTACTATTGTTACATTGTAATAAATAATGAAATAATGACACAACTCACCATAGGTTGGGGACCCCTGATATATAACACACACATATTGAAGAAATATATGTACATAAAATATATTTACAATATTTTATTATTATTTATTATATATCATTATTTATTATTTTATGTTATTACTATTATAGTTACATATAATAATATATTTACATATATTCACATATATCTACATATTTACATGTAAACCAATATATTTACATATAATAATATATAATAATGAGGGTGTGTGTCATTGGTGTCAAATCAGAGAACGAGCTGAGCTTCCCAATCTGAGCCCTGTCACTTAGCAGTGCGGAGCCCGAGGGGCTGTTAATTAAGTGATGTGTTGTTTCAATGATTACGCCATTTCGGAAACCATTGCTCATTTGCAGGGATGTTGAGGGGCACAGGGGGGCCAGGTGAATAGGATGGGGTTGGCTCTGAGTCGGTACCCTCACTGGGGTCCCAGCTGCTGGTTCTTCCCCAGGCTGGTGACAGGTGGATAAGTCAGGTCTCCCTTGGGTGCCCCAGCCCTGCTGTCTGGGAGTAACGTCCTGGCCTTGCCAGCCCTGCCTGGGAGGCTGCACCTCAGTCACAACATCCGGCAGCTCGGTGCATTTTTCCTTCCACTAAGGGGGTCCCTCTGCCAAGACCCCACCCCACTCAGAGCGGGGCCTTCCTCGGTGGGTCCCAGCCACCTGGGGGTTCTCACAGGCAGGAGAGTCCTAAGGAGGCTGCCATGGCCACGCTTGGTTCTCCCACTGGGGTGCTCTGTGCAGGAACGTCTTGGGGCTGCCATAAGAAACGGTCACAAACTGGGGGCTTAAAACAACAGAAATGTATTCCTTCAAAGTCCCGGAGCCCAGGAGTGTGAGACGCAGGTGTCTCGGGGCCGCGCTCCCTCCGCAGGCTCCAGGGGAGGCTCCTTCCTGCCTCTTCCAGCTCCTGGGGGCTCCAGGCGTCCCTGGGCTTGTGGCCGCGTCACTCCAGCCTCTGCCTCCGTCTCTACGTGGCTTCTCCTCTGCGTCTGTGTCTCCTCTGCTGTCTCTTAGGAGGACACTGTCCTTGGGTTTAGTGCCCTCCCTGATCCAGCATGACCTCATTTTAGCTACTAACATCTGCAAAGAAAGACCCTATTTCCAAATCAGGTCCTAGTCGTGGGTTCTGGGCTGATGGGAATTTTGGGTAGACGTTCTTCAACCCAGTGCAGTTATCAGAAGGCTGCATATTTTCCTTGGAGAAGGGAAAATTGCAGAAAAGATGCACATGTCCTGAAAACACATCAAGCAAACTCCGGCTTCCTGGGAAACGGCTCAGCAGAGCAGCCCACGAGGCTCTGGGCAGTGAGTGAGACGTGCCGGGTACCCAGTGAGGCAGAGGGAAAAGCTCCAGCGTGTCCGGACAAGTCCCCCGAGCGGCCAGCCGGGAAGCCCAGAGACCGAGCGCCCTTGCCAAGGCCCCTGCGGCACGAGGGGGTGGCAGAGCCTGGGGCCGCATGTGTTTTCTCTGGGGAGGGGCAGCAGGGAAGACCCTCCCCCCACCCTGCCGGGGACTCCCACAGGCCGTAATGGGGTCACAGGCACTCGGCCCGCCTGGGTGGGAAGGCAAGGCCCACGTCGTGCCAGGAGCTGTCCCTGGAGCACCCCCCCCCCAGGGCTGATGTCGCTGGGAAGCTGCAGGACCCCAGAGCCCCGGGTCTCTTGGACCTCACGCTGCGTCTTTGCTCCGGCCCTGGGCTCTGGGAGGGGAGGACTGCGGGTCTGTCTGGGGGAGATGTCAGACTTCTGGGTCCCGGTCCCACAAAGCTCCCACCCCCGCAGCTGCCCAGAGCTCCCCAGGGAAGGGGCCGGGGCAGCCCAGACCTGCAGGAAGGACTCGTTTCTCTCTGAACTCCAGAGACTCCGCCCCGTGGAGCACAGGTAAAGGTGCGCTGGGGATGAGGGGTGTGTGGCTTGTTTACTCCCAACATAGGGAGGCCCTGGGGAAAGGTGGCTGGCTCAGTGTCGCCTCCCCCCAAAGATGTCCACGTCCCCATCCATGCAGCCTGGGACTGTGAACCTCTCGTGGCAAAGGGGTCTTTGCAGATGTAATTAAGTGAAGGGTCTTGAGACAAAATCACTGTGTATTAGGTGAGCTCCGAACCCAGTGACAAGTGTCCTCCTAAGAGACAGTAGAGGAGACACAGACGCAGAGGAGAAGCCACGTGGAGACGGAGGCAGAGACTGGAGTGACGCGGCCACAAGCCCAGGGACGCCTGGAGCCCCCAGGAGCTGGAAGAGGCAGGAAGGAGCCTCCCCTGGAGCCTGCGGAGGGAGCGCGGCCCCGAGACACCTGCGTCTCACACTCCTGGGCTCTGGGACTGGGGGAGGGTGAATCTCTGTAGTTTTAAGCCCCCAGTTTGTGATCATTTTTAACAGTAGCCCTAAAACGCCAACAATAATATCATTCTTCCTTTCCTTCCTTTAACACTCACCTCTGACCTGTCCTTCTAACTCCCAGAACCTGCCCTGGGTCCCCCACCCCAGGCCCCGGGAGCAGGGACTCGGCCACCCGATGGGGTCCCCGACCCCTCCCTGCAAACGCTGGCCTCTGACTGCCGGCACCCACTGCCCAGCGACGCGGCCTGGGCCTGATTCCCAAGTTCTGATTTTTAATTTCCATCCATCCTCCCGAATCAGAAGTTCTCCCGGCTGTGAGGTCGTCCCTGGAGCTGGACCTGGGTTTCCCAGCGGAGCTTGTGTCTTGAGGTCAGAGGCTGTCACAGCCAAAGCCGCTGCCACCTGCCTGTAATCTGGGCGCCGAGCCGGCCTCGCGGGTTATCGCAGGTGGCAGCCGGACCCGCCGGCCTTGCAACACCGTATATCTCTGTCCCCGGGTCCCGGGGCCCGGCTGGCCGCCGTGATAGGGACCGAGTGTGTCCTTCATGCAGGAAACGGTGTTGTTTTTGTTTTCCCACGCAAGCAAAGTCTTTCGAAAGACGCTTGCTGTTAGTGCCTTTTATCTCTCCCCTGCCACGACCAGAGACGTGCAGGTTTGGAAATTAAAATCTTTCTTATCAGCCACCAATGTGTGTTATGAAACGAGTTATTTCTACATCGTTTTGACCCGTGGCCGGGTCACCCTGTTCCGGCCGGGATGGCATCTGCCTCGGAGCCTCTGACAGCTGTTTTTACTTTTTCTTCTTAGCGGCTCAGATACACCCGGCCTGGGCAGGTTGTTTTCCTTTTTAAATGGCCAGAGCCCAATCCGAGTGTTTAATGTGTGGTTGCAGCGGACTGGGATAGGAAAGTATTGTGCTAAATTCAGCTCGACCTCGCTGCTTTCCTCCCTAAGCCTTTTAACCCCGGACTCTACAGTTAGTGAGCGGAGGTGGCATCTGTGTCACTTGGCTTCAATCCTGCCAGCTGCCTTGGTGTCAGACACCCTGGGGCTGTTTCCTCCCCCCCTCCCCCGAAGCTCTACTTTTTTTTTTTTTTGAGACAGAGTCTCGCTCTGTTGCCCAGGCTAGAGTGAGTGCCGTGGGGTCAGCCTCGCTCACAGCAACCTCAGACTCCTGGGCTCAAGCGATCCTCCTGCCTCAGCCTCCCGAGTAGCTGGGACTACAGGCATGCGCCACCATGCCTGGCTCATTTTTTTTTATATATATATTTTTAGTTGGCCAGCTAATTTCTTTCTATTTTTAGTAGAGACGGGGTCTCACTCTTGCTCAGGCTGGTCTCGAACTCCTGACCTCGAGCGATCCTCCCACCTCGGCCTCCCAGAGTGCTGGGATTACAGGCGTGAGCCACTGCGCCCGGCCCCAAAGCTCTATTTTAAAAGGAGAGAAACAAAAGGCGAAATCAGCCCAAGCCTCCACTGATGGGTGAGTGGATAGACAGAGCGTGGTCCATGCACACAGTGGAATATTATGCAGCCGTGAAAAGGAACCAGGCTCTGACACCTGCTACGACGTGGACGGACCTTGCAGACGTGATGCCCAGTGAGAGAAGCTGGCACGAAAGACCAGGTATCACAGGGCTCCGTTTCTGCGAAATGTCCAGAACAGGCAAATCTAGAGAGTTAGAAGATGGATTAGTGGTTACCAGGGGCTGCGGAGGGGAAGGGGAGTGAGTGCTAATGGGGACAGGGTCTCCTTTTGGGGTGATGAGAATGTTCTGGAACTACACAGAGGTGGTCATGGCACAGCAATGTGTGAATGTGCTAAATGGCAGTCGTGGTAAATTTTATGTTATATGTATTTTATTGCAATGAAGACAGAGACAGAGAGAGACAGAGAATGGATGCAGCGAGATGGTAGAAAGTCCTGACTCTTGTTCCTGTAGGAAGATTTCTGGGGACAATATTGGGACTGTCCCCCAGGCCCATCCCAGGCCTTGACGGAATCTGTTCTGTGTTCTGATGACCCTGGACACAGGCCTCCCTCTGCCCCACCTCTCAGAACAGCGTGGAGTCTGGCGGTTTCCGTATAGCTTCCTCAGCAAGCAGGTGCTATGGATGGAGTTCCTGGGAAACCCTCCGCTCTCTGGCTGCAGAGTGGCAATGGCAGAAGGGACAGCTCTGGGATTGTGAGGGGCTGCGGGGCTGACCTGAAGGAAGAACCGCACCACGGTCAGCAGCTGGGGGCGGTGGGGTCTGGGTGGCTGCAGTGGAATCGCTGCTCTGTGGAGGCGTCATTGTGCCCACCAGGCTGTCTTCGTCTGTCCACGCTGCTATAATAAAACACTGTAGCCTGGGCGGCTTATAAATAACAGACATTTATTGCTCACAGCTCTGGAGGCTGGAAGTCCAGGATCCCGGCGTGGCAGAGGCTGTGTCTGGTGGGGACTCACTTCCTGGTTCATAGATGGCGCCTTCTCGCTGTGTCCTCACATGGTGGAAGGGGCGAGGGAGCTCTCTGGGGTCCCTTTTATAAGGACACTGATCCCATCCATGAGGCTCCACCCTCAGGACCTCGTCACCTCCCAGAGGTCCCACCTCCTGACACCATCACCTTGGGGGTGAGGGTTGCAACATAGGAATTTTGGGGTGACACAGACATTCAGACCCCAGCACCTGGGGAAGGAAACACCTCCCTCCCTCAGAGCCAGGTTCACCTCCCCGCCAGGGACCCCAGGTGTGGAGCTGCAAAGCCGTGAGTGCAAACGCTCTAGGATTAAGGACCAGAGCCCCGTCCTCTCCCTGGAGTGCGGCAGGCCTGGGTCTTTGTGTCCCTGGGAAACCCGCCCTTGCCCTGTCTGCGTTCCCGCCGCACACACAGGTGGACGTGTTGCCATCACGGAACTTAGCTACTTCTAAAACCTGCTTCCTGTCCCCCACCATGACTTTCTCGGTATGGCTGGCCGGCCGTGCCAAATCTCTTTAAGGAACAAAATTCTTTGAAGTATAATTTATTTAATAGCAATGGGATGAATAGAAAATCAGCCCCAGTAAGAGCAATGCAAGTTCATTACACATTTTGGAAAACTGGAGAACACCAGGCAGCATAAAACATCCCCGATAATTCCAACACCGAGAGAAACCAAGGCAAGCAGACTCATGGTTTGCAAACACTCAAACTGTACTGAAACACAGCCTGTCTTTGCTGGCTCTCACTTAACATCTTATTGTTGGTGTTTTCCCACATCACAACTGGCTTCTAATACTTGATTTTTTGGAAGTGAAATATTTTTTTTCATTGTAAAAATGAGGGGTTTTTTCTTGAGTCAAAAATGTAATCATACAATCATAAAAAAGGAAAAAAAGGCCCAGTGTGGTGTCTCATGCCTGTAATCCCAGAACTTTGGGAGGCTGAGGTGCGAGGATCACTTGAGGCCGGGAGTTCGAGACCAGCCTGAGCAACATAGTGAGACCCTGTATCTATAAAAAAATTTTTTAAAAATGGAACAAATGTCTGAAGTTTGAAGATAACCATTCCTGATATTGTGGTGTTGAGTTTCCACACAGACACACACACACATACACACATGCACACTCAAATACATGCACACATGTACAGAACACACAGACACAGTTGCACACACACACATGCGCTCATGCACATACACGCAATTTCTCCTGCAAGGAATCTTACCCCACGTGTTGTGCTATACCTTTTCCATTTTACTATAAAATACTGTGACTATCTTTCCTCATGAACAAATGGAACATCGCAAAATTTCTGTGTGTCAGACAGCACAATTTTAAAACATGTGTCCTGTGAATAACATCTAGGTGTTTTTCCATTTTTTAAGAGCATTACACACAATACTCTAGTGAACAAACGTGTCACTACACCTTTGCTGCCAACTGGATCCAATCTGTCGGGTCGACTCCTAGAGGCAAGTGCCAACGGCTTATTTTTGACAATATCAAGTATCCGGTAAGGGGTTGAGATATGTCACCAGCTGGTAGGTAATACACAATGGTCTCGCCTGCTTTCCCACGTTCCCTTTTGCCTTCTACTTGCTTAGTTTTATTTTTTTATGGCTGGTCCACTATCCGGTTGGTCAAATAGCCACAGGCGGTGTGACTCCCCTTGAGGTGGGGAAGTTACCTTCCCAGCAAAGCGTCTGCCCAGCGACTATGTTCGCATTGCTAGGAAAGACCCTTCTTGCTAATAAAGTCACACAAACAGGTAAAAATGACATAATGCATATTCCCAGCCACGAGGAAACACCTGCTCCTCCACGCCCCCAGAGCATTGTGCAGGAATTTCTAATGCAGACGTGTGCACAAAGGAGAACGACTTTTAGGCTGTCCCGGTACCCGATGGTCTCTAGATTTAATTACGTGGGTTTTGGGTTGCTGCAAGGTACCCCATCGGGATGGACAATCCAATTATCTAGCCGTTTCCTTCCTGTCAGTTCTTTACAAGTCACTGCGATTGGAGATGAGTCGGTGGGAAGACGCTTGCTCTCATTTCTGATCCTTTCCATCGTAAAAAAGCAAGATTCTGGGACACGTTTGCAAACTGCTAACATGTAGATACATCTCGCCGGATGTTTCAGGGCATCTGACCACGAGGACGTGCCCCGGCAGCCCGCAAGGGCTTGTGCCAGTGTACTCCAGCCAACAGCGACCAGAGACTCAGGAGAATCGAAGCGGTAGACACGCTGGCGTTTCAATGCAGGTCTCTGACCATTCCCTGTGGGCAGATGTCTGACCAGGCTTTGCACTTGGAGGGCAACATCTGATCAATTTCATGACATCTCTTCCACTGCTACATGTGCCAGTCACCTTTGGTGGCAGCTTCTGTTGTTGCACACGGAGTTTTGCTGTTGCACGTGGAGTTTTGCTGTTGCACGTGTAGTTACATTGTTGCACATGGCGTGACATGGTTGTAATGCAGTTACATCCTTGCACGTGGAAGTTTGATGTTGCATGTGGAGTTACATTGTTGCATGCGGAGTTACATTGTACATGGAGTTACATTGTTGCAAGTGGAGTTACATTGTTGCACATGGAGTTTTGCTGTTGCACGTGGAGTTTTGCTGTTGCACATGGAGTTACATTGTTGCAATGCAGTTACATTGTTGCATGTGGACTTACATTGTTGCACGTGGAGTTACATTGTTGCATGTGGAGTTTTGATGTTGCATGTGGACTTTTGCTGTTGCACATGGAGTTACATTGCTGCAATGCAGTTACATTGTTGCATGTGGACTTACATTGTTGCACGTGGAGTTACATTGTTGCATGTGGAGTTTTGATGTTGCATGTGGACTTTTGCTGTTGCACATGGAGTTACATTGTTGCACGTGGACTTACATTGTTGCACGTGGACTTACATTGTTGCACGTGGACTTACATTGTTGCACGTGGAGTTACATTGTTGCACGTGGAGTTTTGATGTTGCACATGGAGTTTTGCTGTTGCACATGGAGGTAGGAATCATTCACTGACAGCACAATTTGTGACAGTCGCTCAAGTTAATGACATACAGGAAGGATATTTTTGAGACAAGGAGGATGGTGCCGAAGCCTGAATCTCTGCTCGTCCACTCAAAAATTATGACATCTCCTCCACCGTGAGAATGTCCTCGGGTTCCTGCAAGTCTGATGGGAGGTGGGTCCCTTCCCAGGTGACCTGAGAAAGAGAAACGGCACCACTGAGACAGTTCACTGCCGACTGCCTGGTTCTCCTATTAAGGGAACTTTCACAAAGACCAACACAATTCACAACAGCCAAACTGTGGAAACCACCCGAGTGTCCATCGGCAGAAGGATGGATAAACCAAATGTGGCCCGTCACATGGTGGAATATTACGCAGCCATGAAAAGGAATGAGGCTCTGACACCTGCTATGACGTGATGGACGTAGAGAACCTCATGCTCCATGAGAAACGCCAGACACAAAAGACCACGTATTATATGATTCTAGTACATCAAATATCTACAGGAAAGTCTATAGAGACAGAAAGTCGATTACTGGGGACAGAGAATGGAGAGCGAGTGCTTGGCGGCTATGGGGTCTCATGCAGGGGAGATAAAATATTCTGAAACTAGACAGAGGTTGTGGCTGTAGCACATTGTGAATATGCTAAATACCCCTGAACTCTATGATTTAAATGGGTGAATTATCTGATATGGGAATTGTATCTCTGTAAAGCTGCTTAAGAAATCAATAGATCAGGGACACATTTGTGTCTGAGGGGCCTGCCGGCTGGGAGACAGAGAGACTAGGAGCCCTCTCCGGGGGACAGACAGACAGACGTCCCCCGATTGAGCACACGCAGACTTTAATGCTCACACTGGGGCACCCCCCCCTTAGGCCCTGGGGGGGACCTCTCGCTCCTGCTGGACTCAATGGCTCCAGGATCCTGCACCCTCAGGGACCCCTGAGGACAGCCCCAGGCCCCGGGACACAGGGCATCTCCCGAGCAATTGCATTGGAGAGGATCATAGAGGAGACACCAGCAGCTTCCTTGAACCCTCAGGGCTGGCCGTGGGGAGCGGGGCAGGTGGTGGTTGCAGAACTTGGGGAGGCCACCCCAAGATTAAGCGGGAGTGATCTGGCCGGGCTGAGGAGGAGAACAGGAGTTGCTGGGGTGGGCTTGTGCACTCACAGGGGGTCTCATTGGAGCTTCTTTCATGCCACTGACCACTGCTCCTGGCCTCCTGCGGAGTGGCATTTCCTGACCCCTGCATTTGAGAAGGGGAGCCCCAGAAGGAACCTGGACATGCCTGTGCAGGGCACAGCCAGGGCTTTGGGTGGGAGGGCCCTCTGGAAGGGGTCAACTCGGACCCTCTGTATCTTCCTCTCTTTAACTCCACAATGACTTTCCAGGTCAAAGCAACCCTCAGCGGATGCAAGTGATGCTCCCAGATGATTGAGGAACCCTAAACTCTTCTGGGACTGCACAGAGCTGGCTTCATGGATGCCCCAGAGAGCCTAAGGTGGGCGGCTAGGGAGGGCTTCCCAGGAAATCCCTCTGTAGTGACCAAGGCCCCTGGACCCCTAAATGTTTGCTGAAAACTCCCTGACACGAGGCAGATTGGTTAATAGGAGAAAGGCACACATGTTTATTTAACGTGTGCACACAGGAGCCTTCAGAATGAAGACCCAAGGACACAGGGGAAACTGTCCATGTTTATGCTCAGGTTCAACACAGTGTGATCAGCCGTGTAGAAATACGATGGGACAAAAGGGCCTGATCTGATGCTGACGGACCGAGTGGGGAACCCAGCAAGGCCTGTCTGTCCAGACTCTTCTTGGCCTCTCTGAGCAGCCTCCTTCCTCCTGGGTGGGGGGCGGGACCCTCTCTGGAGTGGGGGTCTCGTGACCTACAGCCAGACAAGGCAGTCAGAGAGTTTTCTTATGGCCAGTTTGACACAGAAAGGTGCAGGGAAAGTTGGAGTCATACCTTTAGGGTTTATGGCTGGATGTGGAGAAAGGGTTCTGGTTTCTATGACCCGCCTTGGGGAGGAGGGATTCTAGTTTCCATGGTTACCTCGGGGGAGGATGGGGCAGGGACAGGAGGGCAGGAGAAGGTCAGAGGGAACCTTTGCTCTCAAGCTGTTGCTGAGGACCTCATTCTGGGGTGCTGTTTTCTGAGCCCCAACATCTTCAAGCTGAAACCCGGAGCTGCTGTTCTGGGGGTGTCTGTGTGTTCATTACGGGGGGCAGGCGTGGCCTATGCTCAAGGGCAGGTTAGCAGGGAGAGATGTTAACGCCCCCAGAAATGCCCCTCTACCACCAGGGCAGGGGCAGGTGGATAAAAACGCCAGCTCCTCCCTCAATGCAACTATGGGGCGATGCTGAGCTGGGGGACTCTGCAGCCCCCCGAGGGCCCGGCAGTGGGGCAAGTGCTGGTGGTCCACAGTGGGAACCAGTTGCCTCGGACAGGCTGGGGTCCTCCCAAAAGAGACACGTCCACCCAGAACCTGGGAACGTGTTTGGAAATAGGATCTCTGCAGATGTCCTCAAATTAAGCATCCCAAGACGAGAGCATCCTGGATTAGGAGGGCCCTAAATCCAACAACAGGTGTCCTCCTAAGAGACAGCAGAGGGGACGCAGACACAGAGGAGAAGCCACGTGGAGACGGAGGCAGAGACTGGAGTGACGCAGCCACAAGCCCAGGGACGCCTGGAGCCCCCAGGAGCTGGAAGAGGCAGGAAGGAGCCTCCCCTGGAGCCTGCGGAGGGAGCGCGGCCCCGAGACACCTGCGTCTCACACTCCTGGGCTCCGGGACCGGGAGAGGGTGAATCTCTGCTGTTTTAAGTCCCCGGTTTAGGGCGCCGGAGGACAGCTTGTCTCTCTCTCTGCCCAGCCCTTGTGGGTGACAAAGCCACCACTCACCCAGCCTCTGTGCAAGCGCCAGCCCCGCTGGGGGAGGAAGGAGCCCCCCCCAGGGCAGCACACGGAGCCCCGAGACACCCCCGCCTCACACCGGGGATTCAGAGACGATGGGAGGTTGAGGGTGGAATTTCTCACCTCGGCGTTTGGAAGGAAGATGTCAGTTATTTCCCCTTTCACCTGTGGGATGGGGGGGAACAGCCTCTGCCATAGGGAGGACCTGGTGACAAAAGAGAGCACATGAGGTGGACACGCTCTGCAGCCTGAGCGCGGTGGCCGGTGCAGGACATGGCGATGGACCCGGTGCTCGGGGGCGTCTGTACTCTGCTGGTTCACATTCGGCCCGGCTGGTGTCGGCTGCGTCCAGAGACGCTGCTCATGGTGGCAGACAGCAGGCTGCAAGCCTGTTTCCTGGGGACACTTGGTGTGGGGAGGACGCAGGCACCCACATGGCTGGCACAGACCCAGAGTGGGGCACAGTGACATGGATTCTGGGGTGCAGCACTCCCCATGGAGCTGATGAGCTGGCCTCGGCCCTATGGGTGAGCCACGGGGCCAAGCACCCCAGCACTCTCCATGCACCCCAAGACTGTCCAAGCACCTCTAGAATTCTTCAAGGAACCCTGGAGCTCTCCAAGTACCCCAATAACTCTCCATGTACCCCAAGACTGTCCAAGCACCTCTAGAATTCTTCAAGGAACCCTGGAGCTCTCCAAGTACCCCAATAACTCTCCATGTACCCCAAGACTGTCCAAGCACCTCTAGGAATCTTCAAGGAACCTCAGCACTCTCCAAGCACCCCGAGTACTCTTCACACGCTCCAAGACTGTCCAAGCACCTCTAGGATTTCCAATGAACCCCAGGCTCTCCAAATACCCCAGCACTTTCCATGCACCCCAAGACTGCCTAAGCCCCTCTAGGATTCTCCAAGGAACCCCAGGACTCTCCAAGCACCCCGAGTACTCTTCACACACTGCAAGACTGTCCAAGCACCTCTAGGATTCTCCAAAGAACCCCAGCACTCTCCATGCACCCCAAGACTGTCCAAGCACCTCTAAGATTCTCCAAAGAACCCCAGGACTCTCCATGCACCCCAAGACTGTCCAAGCACCTCTAAGATTCTCCAAGAAACCCCAGGACTCTCCATGCATCCCAGGAACCTCTATGGACCCCAGGACTGCCCAGCACTTGCATTTTGGTCTTTCGTTACCAAACGATCCAGAGGTCCCTAGAGGAGGAGGAACATCCCCACCCGGGAACCCACTGACCAGCTCTGTGCTGGGGTCTGTCTAGGGAGCCCCGGCTCTGGGCACCCCTAGGCCGTGATGCCAGATGGGGCACAGGTGCGTGTGTGAGGTAGGGCAGCACCACAGAGAGGGGAGAGCCCGGCTCTGCACCCAGGTTTGCTGGGTTCAACCCCAGCTCTGCCATTTGGGACCAAGATCTAGCCCCCGTGCCTCAGTTTTCCCTGTGGGGAATTGGCAGAGGCCCTGACTGCCATACCCATGACCCTGTCATGGGCAGAGCTTGTTCTTCACTCTCCCTGATAGACTGCAAGGCCAGCGTGTGCCCAAGAGAAGCCCCCACACTTATGTTTTATAGAGACGGGGTCTTGCTATGTTGCCCAGGCTGGTCTCGAACTCCTGGCCTCGTGCGATCCTCCCGCCTCAGCATCCCAAAGTGCCGGGATAACAGCTGAGCGCCACCGCGCCCACCTGCATCCTCACATTAAAGTACAATTATTCCTCCAGCACAGGTTATAGTGCAACCCACAAGCGCACAAAAAAAGAAGGTGACTTTTGTCTGTGTCTTGGCACACACAGCGGATTCCAGGTGGTTAGGACGATGGTCCCTATAAAGCTTCACACGTCGGCCCTGCGTGCGGGAGGACGACAAGAGTTACCTTTTTCATTTTTAAAAATTTTTCAATTTTAAAAGAAAGGTGGGGAACTCACCTTTTACAGAAGAACATGACCACGGTGGGCAGGGCCACCGCCACCACCACCAGCACGGCCAGGGACATAGTGGTGCCGTCACCCTCTTCTGGGATGCCTGATGCAGAAGAAGATCAGAGGGTCAGGAGGGACCAGAAGGGCAGTTACACGAGCATGAGCCCCCTGTTATCAGACGACAGGGTGAGGGGCATGGTGGCATGACAACACAGGTGATCTCACACAGGTGACAATACAGGTACCACCCACAGGTGACCTCACACAGGTAACTACACATAGGTGATCTCATATTGGTTCCTCCCAGGTGACCCAGCCACGGGTGATATCACAGGTGATCTCACACTGAAAACCTCACCCAGATGATAGCACAGGGGACATCAGATAGATAGGTGATCCTCACATAGTTGGTCACATAGGTGATGTCAGACAGGTGACCTCAGACAGGTGACCCACACAGATGACCTCAGACAGGTGACCCACACAGGTGACCCCCATACAGGTGACCCACACAGGTTTCACACACAGATGACCTCATACAGGTGACCCACACAGGTGACCCACCCCATATAGGTGACCCACACAGGTGACCCACCCCATACAGGTAAGCCATAAAGGTAAATCACACAGGTGACCCACACAAGTAACCTCGTACAGGTGACCCATACAGGTGACCCTACAAAGGTGACCCACACAGGTAACATCCCACAGGTGACCCTTGCAGGTAAGGAGGAGGCCGGGGATGAGGCCGGGACGCCGAGAGTTGCAGAATCTCAGCCTGTGCCTTCCTGGGCCCTCCCTGAGGAGGGGCTGTCCGTGGGGTGGGGGGCTTCTCCCAGCACGAACCCTGCGGTGGCTCTGTCACCTGAGCAGCCCTTAAAGCCACCACCTGCACTGGGACCCATGTCCTGCCCACCCCATGGTGGAGAGCCTGGCTTTGCACCCCAACTTCCAGCTCTGTCATTAAGGAACCGTGCACATGGGGGGGTTGAACAGCACTTGACAGTGTCCCCTGTCCCAGCCACTGGGGTCCGAGGTCCCTGCCCCATGAAGGGGGAGGGGACCCTACAGGGCGGCCAGAGGACGCCACATGCTGTACTTGCAGGGTGCAGAGAAGCAGGGGTGTCCCGGCTGGCTCCTGGGGGTGACATCTCAGTGATGGGGCGGCCACCAGGACACCTCAGTGGAGTCGCAGTGAGGGTGACACAGGGGCCATGCCACTCTTCATAGGTGGCCCGGGCAACTGGGAAGGCGATGCCGCCTCGCGGAACCCAGAGCTGAGAACGGACGACCCACCCGTGCGTGTCGAGGACAAACCCCTCTGCAACCTTTCGCAACATGACCGGAGCCCGGTGGAAGATTGAAACAGGGGTTCCCCTCGCCCCCCGACCCCGCCTGAGTGTCCGCGTCCCCCAGGCATATTTCGGGGAGACGGCACTCACCGAAGGGCACCGGGTCAGTCCATTCGCTCCAGATCTTGTTGCGCAGGTGCCGAACTCGCATCCGCAAGGTGTTTCGCATTTTCGCCTCAGAGCTGGGCACCAGGTACACGTTTCGATCTTGTCCTCTCTGGAAAACCTTTACAAGAAGAGAGAGGACCAGGTTTGGGGACCAGCGCTGGGGAGACGGCAGGGAAGCCCAACCGCGCGGTGGCCTCTGAGCGCTCCAGCCCTGGGACGCACGCACGGGGTCCCACACCTGGGACCGCGCCGCAGCCTCCTTCTCTCCGGCCCCCCGGGTGAGGAGGGTGGGGACGTCGTGGTTGTGAGATGCCCACAGCTGTTCCTGCGTGCGCCCACCTCTGGGGCCGCGCGCCCACCGCCCCGGCAGGCCCCGTGGTGGCTCTGATTCTGCACAGAGGACGCGGGGCCGCGGGCGCCAGGAGCGCAGTTTCTGCCGGCGGAGCCTCCGCCTGCGTAAAATCCCATCTCGTCTAACCACGTGCTTCTCCCCTAGACTCCGCGAATCTCAGGCGATCTCCCCACCCCGGGGGCGGCTCCCTGGGGACAGAGGGGGGCTGGGGGCTGCGGGGCCATCCCTGGAGACAGAAGCTGAGATAAAGCGGAGAGATGCCACTGACCCCAAAGGAGAGACCCCCCGGGGGCGTGACATCCGCGCTCGGCAGTAGCTGAGACATCAGGGGCGCAGGTGAGGCCCAGAGAGGGAGGGTACCTCCCCAAGGCCGCCTCCAAGGATGCCTTCAGACAGGCGGCTTCTAGCGCTCTTTCACGTCTCCGGCCACCCCGAGCGTGGTCCATGGGCAGAAGCAGCACCCCCCGCACCCGGGACCGGGTGGCAGGTGCGTGCCCCCTCCCCCAGTCCGACACTCAGGTGCCCCGGGCTAGAGCACCCCGCACCTGCAGGCAGAGATCACTGCTGCCCTCCAGTGGCCACCGGGATGTTCAGCCCCGTAGGCGTCTCCCGGGGCCGCCCCAATAAAAGGCCACAAAGTGGAATTCACAGGAATTGGCTCTTCTCCCGGTTTTGGAGTCGGGGAGGACAGCGTCGTGACATGTAGGGTCTACCCTAAATCCGGATGCTCTCATCTTGAGATCCTTCCCTTGACCACGTCTGCAAAGATCCTGCATCCAAAGAAGGTCCCATTCTGAGGGTCCAGGTGGACGTGAATTTCGTGCAGACACGATGTGAAACCCACCACAGCGTCTGAGCCGAAATGGTCCGAATGGCCGGGGTGGGGGAAGGACGCGGCTCTACCCACTGCGTAGACGTGACCCCCAAGGTGAGCTGAGTCACGCGCATTCAAGAACCACCGCTTCTCAGCCGGGTGCGTGGTGCCCGCTCAGGGCTCCGTAGGACCCCCCCGGCTGGGCAGCTGTACGTGGTGGGGGCCCAACTTTGAGGGGACTCATGACTCAGGCATGGGATGTCACAGAGAAAGAGAGAAATACTTACCGGGTCTTTCTTTGGGGAGCTGCCCTATAAAAAAAGCAAAATTAAAGATGGTAAGTGACTGATTTTTTGGCATTGCGTGCAAAATGTGGGGAGCCACTCAGCACCCCAGAGTTAGTATGAAGGTTGTTTTACACTGAAAACATTCGCTATTCGACAGATGCAGAAAGAAACCTTCTTGGAACTTCCTTTGTCTGAATAAAAGCAGAAAACTTTTGGGAATGAGGATGCCATCCAGCCCCTCTTTGGGACGACCTCACTCCCAGGAAGGAGTGAAACTACCTCAAATTCCAGCCCCAGGCGAGTTTTACGGCCATAAAAAACATAGAAAAGGCCATAAACAAACATTATCACAAACTTTCTCATCTCCCATTTGTTCTACTAGAGATGTATTTGTCCTTCCTAAAGAAACCTGTTGGTTCTTCCTGTATACAAGCTTTCTCTCTACCCTCCCTTCCCCTATTAAGTAAATTATAAAAGCCCCTAACTTTGGCCATTTAAGGGTCACTTCTTTTGTGAACTCTCGTATGCATACAAATGAACTTGGTGGGTTTTTCTCTCTTGCTAATCTGCCTTTTGTTGGTTTAATTTACAGGCCTCCATCACAGAACTTAAGAGGATAGACAAAAGCTTTTTCTCCCAGATCCAACTGTTCCTTTCTGGTGAATTTGCCTCTGGCAAATTTGCTCTGGGGATATTGATGGGTGAAGGAGACATAGAGTCATGATAGCATTTCCTTCTGCATCAGGGAACTTTCCAGTGTCTAGTAAGGAGTGAACAGCTCAGATCGACCCTCGGTCACTCTGCAACGTGGATTTACTGAATTTGTGTGTGAGTCCTGTGTAGACAGCTCCGTTGGAGCTTTCTATCGTAGAGGAGCTTCACCTGGTGCTCCTGGGGCCGGACAGTGCCCTGCACACCTGGGGCGTCCTGGACGAGGCGGACGACCCTCCAACACATCCGCTATGGGTATAGCCCTGGCCACAAGGGGATGGCTCTAGGGCCGTGTGTCCCCTAAGCTGAGGTTCTCAGCTAGGACAGGCACTGAGGGGTGACACTGGGGAAGCCGTGGAGCTGGAGTGTGGACAGCAAGGTGGGCACAACCAAGGTGGCTCAGTGGAGGAGCTGACAGAGGTCACCTGTGTGAGGGACCTGTGTGAGGTCACCTATGTGGGGTCACCTGTGTGTAGTCACCTGTGTGAGGGACCTGTGTGAGGTCACCTATGTGGGGTCACCTGTGTGAGGGACCTGTGTGAGGTCATCTATGGGGTCATCTATGTGTAGTCACCTGTGTGAGGGAGCTGTGTGAGGTCACCTATGTGGGGTCACCTGTGTGTAGTTACGTATGAGTTCACCTGTGTGAGAGACCTGGGTGTAGTCATCTGTGTGAGGGACCTGTGTGGGGTCGCATGTGTGGTGACTTGTGTAAGGTCATGCGTATGAAAGACCTGTGTGAGGTTACCTGTCTGTGGCACCTGTGTCATCACCTATGTGTGAGTCACCTTTGAAGAACCTGCATGAGATCACCTGTGTGTAACAGCCTGTATGAGTTCACACGTATGTAACCATCTGTGTGAGGTCACGTGTGTGTAGTGACCTGTGTGAGATCATCTGTGTATAGTTACCTGTATGAGTTCACGAGTGTGTAGTCAGTCATCTGTGTGAGGGATCCGTGTGGGGTCACATATGTGAGGTCATGCTATGAAAGACCTGGTGAGGTCACCTGTCTGTGGCACCTGTGTCGTCACCTATGTGTGAGTCACCTGTGAAGAACCTGCATGAGATCACCTGTGCGTAGTTACCTGTGTGAGGTCATCTGTGTGTGGCACCTGTGTTATCGCCTGTGTAAGAGTCACCTGTGAAGAACCAGTGTGAAATTACCTGTGTGGGGTCACCGGTGTGAGGTCACCTGTCTGAGCTCACCTGTGCCATCACCTGTGTGAAGACGGAGGAAGAGGGCATCCCGTGGGTGGGGCCGGACTCAGGTTCCTGGCGGCCACGTTCTGGGCTCTGGTCTTCAACCCCAGCCCCAAACCAAACCTCTTGGAAGGGCTTTAAGGCAGGGAGGGACACGACCTAACTTCTGTGTCAAAAGCTCCGAGCAGCTGAGCGGCCACACCTGGGCGGGCTCTGGGCTCCCTGCGGGGCTCCCGGGACACCCCGTTGTGCTTTAATGGCTGAGGGGTGTGGGGAGGGACCCGGGGGTGCCGTGCCCTGCGAGGTGTGGGAGGGAGACTCATGGGTGGTCGGAGAGGGATTCGGGACGGCAGAGCCTGAGCCCCAGGACACGGCCCAGTGACAGGGACAGAGGGGAGGAGAGCTGGACTCCCCCGTGCCTGCTGGGGGACTGGCCCCCGACAGGGGCACTCGTGGACATCATTAACATTCATTCATCCACACGTATTTACTGAGCACCTACTACGTGCTAGCCAGCGTTGCAGGCTTCATGCTGAACCGACCGACAAGGTTCCCGCGCCCAGAGAACTTGCTTTCCCGAGGTGAGAGACGGAAAATAAAGAAATTAAACCTACACGAGCAAGGACGTTTCAGGCAGCGACAATTTCAGATCAGGGCTGGGAAGAAACCAAGACGGGGTGAGGCGGTGAACTCAAGATGGATGGAAGAGCTGAGACTGGGGGACTCCTACACGAGAACACAGGCGCAGGTGTAATTTTTACACCTTGCGTTAGGCAGCGGTGTCCCAGGTGTGACCACCTGAAGCACAGGTAACAAAAGAAAAATAGAGCAATGCAACTTCGTCGGAAGTATTCTAAGTCTAAGGGCCTCATCAGAAGTATTGTAAGTCCACGGCAAAGAGAAGAGAAGAAACGTAGACTAATTCTCTGGATAAAATAGCTGCAGTCTGGTCATTGAGGATGAGATGCCGCACAGCGCACGGGGAGGGAACCGGGTGTGTGGGCCCCGCACAGGTGTGAGCTCGGACACTGACCTTTCTCTGCATGTCCAGCTCATAATACAAGATGTGACTTGCGAGGTCGAATCTGATCACGGGATTGTCCCAGCGGATGATGTGGTTTGAGCCGTTGTAGCGAACCGTGATGTTTGCTGGGGGGTTGTACTTCTCTAGGGCCAAACCCCGAACAAGGTCACAAGTTGTTAATACGCGACAATGTCCAGTCTCCCATGAAAACGGTCCCCAGCGCCAAAACGATTGGGGACCACTGCAAGCTTAGCAGGTCGAGGAAGTTCCTCATGCACCTGCCAGAGCCCCCGGCCCAGCCCGGGCAGTGAAAAGGAGGGTCGTTTATCGGGTGGCGATTTATCTCGTTCTACCTTTTTCATATCTAAGCTTTTCATTGGTGATGTCATTGTTTAAGCTGCCCCCAAGCACAGTGCTGAAATGCTGTCTCCTGTTCTTATAGGGGATAGGAACACACCACCCCAAATATGCCACGTTGGCGTGTGGATTATTTTGTGACAAGGCAATGGAGAAACAACAGGTGCAGAAAGAAGCTTTCTTGGAACTTCTCTTATCTGATTAAAATCAGACACTTCTCAGAAACGAGGACTGCCATAAATCTCCTCTCTGGCGAAGTTTTATGGCGTCAAGAAGACACAACCACACAGAGATGAATCTGCACAAGCAAACCTTACTGAAATAGCTCTTATCTTCCGTTAATTCCCCCCATAAATCTACCTTTCCACAATTGACTGCCCTTAGAAGCTCAAAGCCACTTTTTTTGTCTAGTCACTTCTCCACAATTCAGTGCCCTCTGTTAAAAACGGTATATAAACCCCACGTCTAACCACTTCTCCAGGCATTTTCACTTCTTTTCTTTTTTTTTTTTTTTTTTTGAGACAGAGTCTCGCTCTGTTGCCCGGGCTAGAGTGAGGGCCGTGGCGTCAGCCTAGCTCACAGCAACCTCAAACTCCTGGGCTTAAGCGATCCTACTGCCTCAGCCTCCCAAGTAGCTGGGACTACAGGCATGCGCCACCATGCCCGGCTAATTTTTTCTATATATATTTTAGTTGGCCAGCTAATTTCTTTCTATTTTTTTTTTTTAGTAGAGACGGGGTCTCGCTCTTGCTCAGGCTGGTCTCGAACTCCTGACCTTGAGCGATCCACCCGCCTCGGCCTCCCAGAGGGCTAGGATGACAGGTGTGAGCCACCGTGCCCGGCCTTCACTTTTCTAATCAAGCCCCCACCATGCATGTAAAAATTAAGAATCAAAATTAAATGTGTATACTTTTCTTCCGTTAACCTCCCTTTTGTCAGTTTAATTTGCAGGTCCCAGGTGCAGAACCTAAGAGTGTAGAAGAGGATGTTCTCCCTCCCTCCCCTGCATTCCTAAGAAGGCTGAGCCATATACCTGTCCTTCTTCCCACACCAAGGGAGACTTGTGGCCTCTCTTCCTCCCTGCTGTGGACACATCCCAGACCCTGAATCGAGACCCTCTCAGGCTGGCCCTGCACCTGGCACCCCCGGCCCACCCCACCTGGAACAAACCACAGTGCAGTGAAGCAAGACAGCTGCCCGGGGGATTGCATGCTGGGAGATTATCTTACCCATGTTCACGGCTGCAAACGGGGTGAAATCCACGAACTCGATAGCCGTGTCTTTGCTGGTTCCGTTCACCAAGAAGAAGTAATTATCCGTCCGCTTGGGTTCCCCGAGCTGATCAAAGTGGCAGCCCACCCGTGTCTCTGTTGAATCCGTGATGTAGTGGATGCATTCCTTCTCCTCATCGTCCCTAGAACACCCCAGGAACAGCCAGTGGGTGTATCCCCTGGGGGAGGCACGATCGACCCCCAAACCTTCCCCCAACCCCGAAACCCCCTCCACAAAGGGGTAGAAGAGAAAGGAAACCATGTTATCATCACAGACCATGAATCTGCTAAAGAGATTGCCAGGACAGAAAGGAATCCCCTCCCGTGCATAGACCTTAGAGGATACAACCCACTCCACGTTCTCAAGATACAACCGCTAATCTGTCTCATCTCTTGATGCCCGGAGGTGGGTTTGTGGCTTGGAACCCGGAAGCCAATTTACACAGGTTTGTCTCCTCCCGTGAAGCAGGGAGGTGGGGCTTTCACTTCCTTGATAATTGCATTTCAGTGTTTCCTCCAGGAAACATTCCTGAGCCCTGACGCCGGCCGCAGGTGGCTTCAGTATTCGACTTTACAATCACCTGTGCCGCGTAGACTACGGTGCGTTAACTGAGCGTGTTAAGCCGAAAGAGACTGAAAAAACCACAGAAGCAGGAAGGTGTCTCTGAACTTCCCTCTCCCCTCATCTCCTCCGAAGACCCTCGTGTGACAGATGTCCTGCCCTGTGCTGGAGGGAAGGACTGTCACACACAGGGACGCAGAGAAGAATCTGATGTGAACTAAAATAAAATCTTAAAGCTCCCCCCAGCCACCACCGGCTGAGTGGACCCCTCCTGGCCAAGGCGATGCCCTAAAACTGAGTTTCTGGCCATGAGGAGGGGGTCAGACCTGCCTCTTCACACCCCTCCTTCTTGGGGACATCCTTTGTGACTCACTGACAGGCTGAGTCTGTGCTAGTCACACCTGCAGGTCCTCAGTTTACACAGCAAACATATGGCCAGTAGCTTGTCTCTGATTAACAGACCTCCTTATCTTAAAACATCCCAAGCCTTTAGACAAAGCTTCATGTCTTTAAACCAATTACAAGTCAGAGAGTCTTTAAACCCACCTGTAACCTGTAACCCCCCTTCGAGCTGTCCCACCTTTTCAGGCCAAACCAATGTCCACCTTCCACGTATTGATTTATGACTTTCCCTGTCACCCCTGCCTCCCTGAAATGTATAAAACCAAACTGTGACCCAGCCACAGCCAGTCCACTTGCTCAAGACTTCCTGGACGTGGCTCCAGGCTGTGGTCCTCAAATTTGGCTCAGAACAAACCTCTTTAAAATTATTTTACAGAGTTTGGCTCCTATTCCGTGGACACTGGACAGACCCTGCTAAGTTCACCCCGGGTTATCGCCATTCGATCACACTGTCTTGCCCTCCAGTCATGTTTCTGCAGGACAATCCACTTCTTCCTAAACCTGGCATAAAACACACACAGATATCCTGTTTATTTGTCTCCATTTCCTTATGGGGACTCCCATGTCCGTAAAGTTTTGTTTTTTTTTTTTTTTTTTTTTGAGACAGAGTCTCGCTTTGTTGCCCAGGCTAGAGTGAGTGCCGTGGCGTCAGCCTAGCTCACAGCAACCTCAAACTCCTGGGCTTAAGCGATCCTCCTGCCTCAGCCTCCCGAGTAGCTGGGACTACAGGCATGTGCCACCATGCCCGGCTAATTTTTTCTATACATTTTTAGTTGTCCAGCTAATTTTTTTCTATTTTTAGTAGAGACGGGGTCTCGCTCTTGCTCAGGCTGGTCTCGAACTCCTGACCTCGAGCAATCCACCCACCTCAGCCTCCCAGAGTGCTTGGATTACAGGTGTGAGCCACCGGGCCCGGCCAAGTTTTTTAAATTAATTTGAATGCCGTTCACCTGTTCATCTGGCTTGCTCAGTTTTATTTATTTGTTTATTTATTATTGAGACTGAGTCTCGCTCTGTCACCCGGGCTAGAGTGCGGTGGCGTCATCACAGCTCACTGCAGCCTCCAACTCCTGGGCTCAAGCGATCCTCCTGCCTCAGCCTCCCGAGCAGCTGGGACTACAGGCATGCACCATGACACCCAGCTAATTTTTCTAATTTTAGTAGAGACGGGGTCTCGCTCTTGCCCAGGCTGGTCTTGAACTCCTGGCCTCAAGCGATCCTCCCGCCTCGGCCTCCCAGAGTGCTGGGATTGCAGGCGAGAGCCACCGCGCCCGGCCATGTCTTGGTCCGTTGGAATTTGAGGACCAGCCGAGACCCTGCGAGGGTTGAGGAAACCTTCCTCCCCCACCCTGCAGGCCGCCGGGCTTACGGGGAGACCCAGGAGTAGAGCCGATACTGCACGTCCGCGGGCGCGGCCCGGCCGGGAGCCCAGCTGCAGTTCATGAAGCGGACGTCGTAGATGAGGCAGGAGAAGTTCACGGCCCCGGTGCCTTCTGTGCCTGCGGAGACAGCCGCCAGAAACCGTCACCGACTGAACCAGCAGCAGCGGCACCGCCGAGGGTGGGAGCCGTGCCGATGGCACCAGGTAAGATGTCATCACCTGAGTTATTAAAGGTCAAGGCTTCCTGAAACGCGTCTCCGTCGGAGATGACTTGCACCCTTAGGGTGGCTCCTCTGTGCAGCACGGCGTTCGGAAAGGTGCAAAAGTAGGTGTCGTCCTCACGGACCTGGAGAAGACAGGGTGGAAGGCACAGATGTCACCTGCACTGGGAGCCTCCCTCGGCCCCATTCTCCCCAGCGGCAGTTCCAAGAGGGGTGAGGACTCCCAACTCAATGTGACTTTGGTCGGGCGGCTCTGAGCCCTGTTCTTGGTGTAAAAGCAGGGCACACCTTGCCCTTTGCGAGGGTGTTCCCTTCCCTGTCGCATACCAGCAAGGGAGGAATGACTTTGCGTCACCAAGTCCAGGAGCTTATCAGCCCAGACAGGTGCCACGACGAATCTACATTACAAACTTTACTAAATCACCCCTTGTCTTCTATTAGCATCTTCCATATATCTATGTTTCCACAGTTTGCCACCCCGAAAAGCCTGAACTCCTTTTCCTTTGTCCTGACACATCTTTACAAATGTATCATTTTGTCATTGTTGTTTAAAATGGCACGCAAGCCCACAATGTCATACAAGATCCAAAATCCATTCTAGCTGCTTCTTTGGGTCTCCACGATTTTTCCACGAAGGTTTCCAGGTACACATAAAAGTAATCGTCAAATAAAATGTGTATCCCTTTTCTCCTGTGAGTCTGTCTTTTGTCGGTTTAATTTGCAGGGCCCCGGCACAGAACTTTAAAGTGTAGAGAAAAAAAGATTTTCCCCTCCTCTACAATACCTAACCAAGTTCTTCTGAGTAATTTTCCATCCACTGACTCCCTTTACCCTGGCTGTTGGCTACAAATCCTGAGCTTTTCCTGTTGCTTTTGAACTCAAGTTCAATCTCTCTCCCCACTAAAATTGTCTTGACGATAATTGCAATAGTCTTGAATAAAGGCTTTCTTGCACCAGGTTTAACTTACCTGGTGCAATTTTTCCTCGATGCTGCACCCAGCCCCAAGGAACTAGCATCTGCCTTCAGGGAGAGACACCCAGGGTTGCGTTTGCACGTTACCATTACGGAAGAAGCTCTAAGCTGGGTCATGCACGGCCTGATGCTGTCTCTTCTGACAGACCACACTGAAAAGTCCGTGAAAGCAGCACAGAGAAGCCAGACTGCAAGAGATGCCCGCCTGCACCCGGAGGGAAGGAGCGTCCTCATCTCTGGGGACACAGGACACGGAGAATCTGCACACACACGCCTGGCCGGGTCCCCCCAGGTCCTTCCCGTGAGCTCAGACGCCCCGTGTGTAATCACACTCCTGCAAGACCGTCTGAGCTCTGTCACACTCAGCACAAAACACACACTGTCCCTGTCTCTGTGGCTCTCATTTCTGAAGGCTGCCGTGCCACGGAAAACATCTACTAAATACTCGTGTATGTTCTCCTCTGGTTAATCTCTCTTTGGTTCTAGGCGCCTTAGACGGGTGAGAAAAGGTTTTCCTTTTCCCCGCACTAAACAAGCCTCTTTCCAATTTCATAGCCCGGGATGATTCCCATCTCCCGGACCCGGGAGGAAACATCTCCTTGAAATGGGATCATTAAGGAAGAGAACACCATTTCCCGCTCCTGTGGGTGGAGACAGGCCTGACTTCACCTGTCGCCTGATTTTACCTGTCGCCTGAGTCCAAACTGCACCGTCTGCCTCCGGTCAAACACAGACGAGAGTTAACAATTTTATCCTGACCACCTGAATGGGGTGGGTTGTATCCGCTTTGCTACATACAGGAGTAAGGTTTCTTTTTCTGTCTTTGCAATCGCTTAGCTGATGGGTTCTTGGTTTTCTGTTTTGTTGTATTGCATTTTTTTTTTTTTTTGAGACAGAGTCTTGCTTTGTCCCCCGGGCTGGAGTGCAGTGGCATCATCTTAGCTCACTGCAGCCTCAAACTCCTGGGCTCAAACGATCCTCCTGCCTTGGCCTCCTGAATAGCTGGGACTACAGGTGCCAACACCATGCCCGGCTAATTTTTTTTTTATTTTTAGCAGAGACAGGGTCTCGCTCTTGCTCAGGCTGTTCTCAAACCCCTGACCTCAAGCGATCTGCCTGCCTCGGCCTACCAGAGTGCTGGGATTACAGGCGTGAGCCACCGCGCCCGGCCAGTTCTTGGTGTGAGAGGCTGAATATACAAACATGCCTTGCCCTGACCATGTATAAATAGAATTCTGACCTCTGGCCTGCAGCAGCCAGCCCGGAATATACAGTCACCCTCCAGGAAGCAGGAAGTCAGATGGCAACCTCTGCTGGGACTGCAGAAAGCCACCCAATACCTCCTGTGACAACCCAAGTAGCAGGGACTTGGTAAATAAGTGGCAGCTTCCGTAACTTTTGCTGCTGCTTTCAAATTCCAACTAGTGGAAGCCAAGCACACCCCCTAACCCTAATCCTGACCCCGAACCCCTAACCCTAACCCTCACCTGAACCCTAACCCTAACCCTAACCCTAACCCTGACCCCCGAACCCCTAACCCTAACCCTAACCCTAACCCTAACCCTAACCAGTCTCGTGGGACTCCCGGCTTCCACTGAGCCGCCTCCAGCTTCCCCCACGCCACCAGCCCTAATTTAGGGCTCACCCCCCCTTCCCTTTTCCCCCTACAGACCCTCCCCCTCCTCCGCCCGCCTTTGAGGCTCTGCCAAGTGACAAGGACACGGGTGGCCGACTCCCCTGCTAGAACAAGCTCCGAGTAAACGGTCTTTGCTTGTTCTCCTGTGGGTGGTCTTCCTCTATTTCCGCAGGTTTCACTCTCACTCAGTCATAAAATCCTTCGCTTTCTCTGTCCCCCCGCTGTGGAGGGACTTTCTGAGTTTGCAGGAGTCTCCGTGTTGAATCCCGTTTCCCGGCAGCGCTGGGGTGCAACAGAGGACCCCAAGATGGGGACCCTGGCAGGGATTAGACGAGCCACCCAGTCCCGTGACAGTCCAGCCGGGCCTGGGTTTAGGACGCTGCCGTCCCCGTTTCCCTTCAGCAAGCGGATTCCAGAAGCACCGGGTGACTGAGGGGAGATTAGGGATGAGCAGACTCTGGTCCTCGTGAAACACCAGGCACGGGGCGGTTCCCCTTGTGTGAAGACAATGACCCAGAAACAAGATCCTACCCTAGGAAAGAAGCGATTGGTTTTCTCAAGTGAGAAATAGAAATGCATTCTATTTCTATCTCCATAGCAACACGTTCTCGTGACAAGCATGCGGTCTATCTAGGAGAAACAAAAAATGAAAACAGAATGGCTTTGAAATCCTAAAGGCAAAAGAAAGACGGGTTTGCAAAGAAGGAATCAGAGATGTGACAACAAAACAAAACAAAACAAAAAAATCAGGGAGGTGGCTGGAATGTGACTCATTCCAAAAGGAATTGTTCCTGAAAGCAAAGAATTTCTGAAAACACCCAGATGGGAAACAGTCACTGACGTAGAAATCAGGCTTGTTTGTGTATGGTCTTTTAACACCAACTGTGAGCTGGAGACAGGAACTTCTGCAAAGTTTTTACGGGGAAAATGTCTTAAGGATGTTTAAATACAGCCGGGCATGTTCATAACCACAGTTAGGTAAACGAAGGCTCACAAGAATTTCCCAGCTCTGTATGGTAAGGACATATATAAATCTTTCTCTAAAAGAAAATTTCTCTGGGATGTAGGCAAACCCTGACACTAACCCTAACCCCTAACCCTAACCCTAACCCTAACCCCTAACCCTAACCCTAATCCTAGGAGCCTCTGCCCAGCTGTGCAGCCCAAGAATGTCCTTCTTGGACTAAGAACCCTCTTTGCAATATGAACGCCAAGAAGGGGCCCCCGTCTTCCTGTCTCTGGAAGTTTTGCTCCAAGAGCTGGTCGAAAACACGCAAGAAGTTTTATTTTTCCTTTGGATAAAGACAGCTAGCGTGTACGTAAAGAGTTGTATCCGCCTGGCTACAGACGGGTAAGCTTTCTTTCTGTCTTTGCAATCTCTTTAGTGGGTTGCCTGCCATGGGCATCGCAGTCTGGTTTGATGTTTTTCTTGTTTTTTCTTTTTTTTGAGACAGGGTCTCACCCTGTTGCCCAGGCTGGAGTGCAGTGGTGTCATCATAGCTCACTGCAGCCTCAAACCCCTGGCCTCAAGCCATCCTCCTGCCTCAGCCTCCTGAGTAGCTGGGAGGGCAGGTGTGCACCACCACGCCTAGCTTATTTTTTTAGACATGGGGTCTTGCTATGTTGTCCAGGCTGGTCTCGAACTCCTGGCCTCAATGCATCCTCCCACCTTGGCCTCCCAGAGTGCTGGGATCACAGGCAGCGTGAGCCACCGCGCCTAGGCTTGTTGTCCTGTCCTGGACATTTCATATCCACGGAACCCTGCAATACGTGGCTTCCTGTCTGGCTTCTCTCACTGAGGGTCACGTCTTCAAAGTCCATCCACGTTGTAGCAGGTGTCAGAGGTTCATTCCTTTTTGTGGCTGAAAGGGAGACTTTATTGTAAATTCTGTTTCCCCAATAGTATCTTGCCCCAAAATTCCTACTTGACACTGGGACAACAGGTTCTGCTGAGCCCTAGACACATTCAACACACCCCAAAGTGTCACCATCACAGACACGGTGATAGCACCGAACACGAAGTTTTAGGAACGACTTGAGAAAATAATACATTATGTGCAAAAAAAGTCAACACAGCATATTCTATCTCCAAAAATTCCAGATTAGGTGGACCAAGAAGCTCCGTGGGGTACGGAGGATGTGGACTACACTCCCCCAACGCAGAACTGGGGTCCCCTGGGACACTGCCTGGAGTTGGAGAATGAGGCGAAATGTGGATTTCTTAAACAGTGAGAGAAATACGAACAGTATTAAAGCATGTCGTGTATGCAGCAAACCAGTGGGAAAAATTCAAGCCAAGGAAATCATCCGGGTAGCAGGAGACAGAAAAGAAACTGAAAGAAATGAAAGCCAAGAATGCACGACACAGTGTCCTGGAAAAAAGAACAAATGGGTTGGTTTTGCCAATCAGATCAATGGGTTCAATTAATAAAGACCCTGAGAAGTCGTTAGAAATAAAGCCCACAGGGGAGATGGTTTAGATAACGCTGGAGCCACGGGTGTGGTGGCTCACGCCTGTGATCCCAGCACTTTTGGAGGCCGACGCGGGAGGATCACTCGAGGTCAGGAGTTCGAGACTAGCCTGCGCAAGAGTGAGACCCCGTCTCTACTAAAAATAGGAAGAAATTAGCCGGACAACTAAAAATCTATAGAAAAAATTAGCCGGGCATGGTGGCGCATGCCTGTAGTCCCAGCTACTCGGGAAGCTGAGGCAGGAGGATCGCTTGAGCCCAGGAGTTTGAGGTTGCTGTGAGCTAGGCTGACGCCACGGCACTCTAGTCCATCAGGAGTTTGAGACCAGCCTGGCCAGCATAGTGAGACCCCATCTCTACAAAAAAATTAAAAAAATTAGCTGGGCATGGTGGCACATGCCTGTAGTCCCAGCTACCTGGGAGGCTGAGGCAGGAGGATTGCTTGAGCCCAGGAGTTGGAGGCTGCAGTGAGTTATAATGACGCCACTGCACTCCAGCCTGGGTGACACAGGAAGATCCTATCTCAAAAAAAAAAAAAAAAAAAAAAATTAAATTAAATTAAAAAATGAAAAGCTGGAGCCATCCTGAAACTGAGAGGCTGGCTGGCGAGGTTTCCAGGGGGCTGGGTGGGGGCGGTGAACCGCCAGTGTGGACTAAGCAGGAGACTCTATTTAAGAGGATTATCAGGAAAGGAGAAGGAACTACTGCTGGGGGACCCCCCTCCCACCGCGAGATGTGTGCTCAGCTTAAAGGCCTTTCTTTCCTGCCCGTCAGCAGGGGACGTCTGCAGGCTCAGGCTGGAGCTTGGGCCAAGGCCAGGGGTCTGGGGGGACAAGAGACCCTGAACCCTTTGGCCCCCGAGCCAGACAGTCCCGCTCACCATTTGCAGGGCGGAGAGTGTGCGGGCACTGCCAGGCTCGTCTGAGTCACGGGGCGGGGGGGATGCGGGGGCTTCTCTGCACCAACCCCTTTCCCGGAACACAAAGGGTGTGTGTGGGGGGGAGATTTCTCAACCCTCCCTGTTTTGCAAGATCAAAAGCTCAACACAGTCAGAAGTCATGGCAATGCAAAAGCATCCCCCTCCGCCGGTGGATGTCGGGGCGCCCCGTGTCTCTAACACCCCACAAATCCATGCCTGCAATGGCTTGGGACGCGGGAACACAGTCACGGTGCCGGCAGCTACACGTAGGAGAAGAGACAGAGAAACACACAACGCACGCAGGGCACCCACGCCCCTCCGCTCTCCTACAAGCCCTTAAAGGGGCAAAAAAAACCAGGGACCGCCATGCCCGCCATGCTTCTGGCCTACAAGGTAAAAGTAGCTTTTTCTTTTTCCTGCCTTTGCTAATATTTATCTTGAATCAGGTCTCATAGAAACCCCAAATCCAGATCTCAAGCTCAAACAAATCCCACAGGCACATTTTTTTTGTTGTTGTCTGTAATCAATCAATCAATCAATCAATCGAGTCAGCGATTAAGTAGAAAAGCAGTCCCTTAACATTTAAAGACTGCAGAAGGGAAGTCGGTTCCTCGCCATAAACTCTCCGGAAAAGAAGAAAAATCTGCAACGCTTTGCAGATGATTTAGCGAAGGCAGTGGCCCCAGCAGGCAGCGGGGCTGCGTTCAGGAAGTGCCTCATCATTAAACAAGAACCGGGGGTGGGGTAATCCACAGGCCGTTTCATTTGAAAGATTAGAATGTCTCCCTCCCCCAAATAACTAGCATTTTCTTTTTCCCTCCAGAAGAATTTGGAAACAGATTTGAGAGCAGCAGGAAAGAAAGGAACCGGGACCAGAGATTAGCAAAACAGAAAACAGAGAACAGCGCAGTTAACAAGGATGCGCACTGCAGCAAATAGGAAATTAAAAATAGAGACTCAACTTCAGTCGCTGAACACTGCCATAAGAACATCGAGATGATATTTTAAAAAAGAAAAAAAAACACATTTTACTTAAAAGCATAGAAAACTCAAAACATCATACTCACACACTGAATGCAACATCATTTGCTTTAAAAAAAAAATCCATGAAGAGGGTCCGAGGTTTGTTTCGGGAAGGCAAGGATGATAGGAGATGTATGAAAATAATAGCGCGTTAATGAAGCCATGGAGGAAAAAAAGTGGTCATGGCAAGAGATGTCACAAACAAACGTTCAAGGTTACGCAAATTCTGCCCTGCAGAAAAACACCCAGAAATGACAGCTGAGGACACCAGGACCTGAATTGAACCTCTTTAACATGACAAAGAAGGTCTTTTTTTCCACATCGACCGGTAGGATCATAATTAATGCAGAAATAGTAAATCCACTAAGCCCCAGAACAAGCCAAGAATGTTCAGGGTCACCCAACCGATTGGCGATGTTTTCAAAGTTCTCTTAGAATTCCCAGGGAAATGTGAAGCAGAAAGAAAAGATGAGACAACTGAAACAGAAGCATCCTAAATTATCATTATTCCTAAAGGACTTGACAATATTTGCAAAACCAACAGGTCTCTCCAAAACACATCAAATTTACAGAAAGATTAGGGAGACCCCTGAGTACATGCATGACAAAACTAACAGTTTTCTTTACACCAACAATGAACAGCAAAGATAAGCTTGCAAGATAAATTCAAACCCTAAAGCAACAGGAAGCTCCACAATCCCTGGAAATTACTCGTGCCTAAAGGATGCGGCAAAACCTTAGGACAAGGAGACAGAATAAATTTGAAGAAAGGCAGAGAGAGAGAGATGTTTTCCGTGAAAAGACTGAACACTAGGATTCCAATTGTTTTCTAATGGATTTCTAGGTTTATCATATTTCCAACAAAAATTCTAAAGCATCAGTTTTAGGAGGAATTAAAAAAAAAAGGATGCTGATATGTATCTGACGGATCAACAGAATAAAAGTGGTGTCATGTTGTTATTGTTTCTGTTGTTGTCATTCATGCAAAATTAGACTAGGGAGGGAGGGGGGGAGGTCCTGGCCTCCTTGGATGTGCTGGTCGGTCCACGCACAGCCACTCTCGCCCGGCAGGGGCGCTGCCCACGTTGCAGACCTGCGGGCAGAGACCTGGAAACCGGAGGGGCTGGCGGGGAGGAACCACACGGCGCTCGGCGTCCTGTAGGGAATTTTTGGCCTCCTTAGAAATTTGGACATTATTCTCTAAGAGGTGGATTTTAAGGTTTTAAGCAGATAAACATATTCAAATTTTTCATAATTTTTTCTTGGTTTTCCTCCCTCCCTCTCTCTTTTCTTCTTTCTTCCTTTCTCTCTCTTTCTTTCTTTCTCTCTCTTCTTTCTTTCTTTCTCTCTCTTTCTTCTTTCTTTCTCTCTTTCTTTCTTTCTTTCTCTCTCTTTCCTTCTTTCTTCCTTTCTCTCTTTCTTTCTCTCTCTTTCTTTCTTCTTTCTTTTTCTCTCTCTCTTTTGTGAACTAAAATAAAATTTTAAGCCTCCCCCCCACCACCCCCTCATGGCCAAAAGGAATATCCTAAAACCAAATTGCCTGCCAGGAGGAGGGAGGTCAGACATATCTTATCATGCCCACTCCCTTCTTGGGGACATCCTTTGTAACCCATTAACAAGCCTAAGGCTTTGCAAGACAAACGTACAGGTCCTCAATTTACACAACAAATACATGTCCAGTGGCTCATCTCTGATAAACAGCAACTATCCTAAAACATTCCAAGCCTTTAGACAAAGCTTTAGGTCTTTAGGCAATTACAAGCCAAAGAGTCTTTAAACCCACCTGTAACCTGTAAGCCCCGCCCCCCCTGCTTTGAGATGTCCCGCCTTTTCAGGCCAAACCAATGTCCACCTTCCACGTATTGATTTATGACTTTACCTGTGACCCCTGTTTCCCTGAAATGTATAAAACCAAACTGTGACCCAGCCACAGCGAGTCCACTTGCTCAAGGCTTCCTGGGCGTGGCTCCGGGCTGTGGTCCTCAAATTCCACTCAGAGTAAATCTCTTTAAAATTATTTTACAGAGTTTGGCTTTTTCCCGTTGACCCACCCTTCCTTCCTTCCTTCTTTCCTTCCTTCCTTCCTTCCTTCCTTCCTTCCTTCCTTCCTTCCTTCCTTCCTTCCTTCCTTCTTGTCTTTCTGTCCTTCTTTCTTTTTCTTTCTTTTCTTCTTTCCTTTCTTTTTTTCCTTTTTCAGCACAGATGCACAATCATGCCCCAAACTGTGCTTCCGTGAGCCCATGTGGGGTCGTCCCTCCCACTTTCTCCCCGCTGGGGCCATAAAACCCCATTTCATTCATGCACTTTTCCTTATACGTAAGATTTTTTTTTTTTGCCACAGAAATCTTAGTGAAATTGAAGCTCACGGAAGCACTTCAAAAGCAAAAGTACAGAATAGGGGGGGACAAAAGCATTTGTAGGAAATTGGAGCACAGCCTGCATTTTGACTCTGCCCTCTGAAATTTCCCAGTAACTCTTGGATCTTCACGTTCAGTTGTCTTCAACTTCTGTGGCTCAGTCTCGGGTGTGTCTCTCTGGGTCCTTCTTTCCACAGAGGGGTGACATCCTGAGGGAGCGAAAGTGCCCCCCCCGGGCAGGTGTTTTCACTGTGCTGTGCGGAGGCAGAGGTGCTGTGTTCCCTCCCGCTGCCCGGCCAGAGCGTCACCCACCACCTCCTAGTAGGGACCCACTCAGAACCCCAGAGATCATGCGACGATCATTTTAAGCTGAAAACATTGGAGATTCAACAGATGCAGAAAGAAGTTTTCTCAGAGCTTCCCTTACCTGACATAAACAGAAACTTCTGAGGCTGCCATAAATTCCCTCTTTGGGGTGATTTTTACTCCCAGGAAGGATACCAAGAGTAAACCTACCACAAATCTGCTCTCGGAAGGAGTTTTATGGCCACGGAAAAGATCACTTGCACCTGCATGAACAAGCATTGTCATAAACTTTCCTATCTTCCATTATTCTTCCAGAAACCCATTTGTTTTTCCTGTGAAGACCTTTTCTCCCTGCCTCCTTTCCGCACTAAGTTAGGCATACAAACCTCTAACTTCAACCATTTATTGAGCTATCTCTTACGGAAGCTCCCGTGTGCATGTGAATAATTTCTTTCCTTTGTTAATTTGTCTTTTGTCAGTTTAATTTGCAATCCCCCAGGACAGCACCTAACAGAGGGGCAGAAAAGTTTTTCTTTCCTAACATCCTCAAAATGAGAGAAGAGCTGAACCATGGTGAACCATTTAATGAATGAATGAATGCTTGCTCAAATAGATGGAGTTCATCCAGGGGGACTGTTTTAAAATGGAACGGGTAGAAGTACATCTGATCAGTAAGTTTACATTTTTACCTCTCCTCCCTCCTAGGAGGGGAGACGTTGAAATGAAAGCATGTGCTGGAAAGACAGATGTTGCATTCATTCACACACATATGGTTTAGTGTGTAAATTCTACCTCTGCTATACAGCAGAGTAAAGGGGTCCAGATTGTGCCATCCCAAAATACTTCACTTTAGCATAAGGATGCTTTCAGCTGACAGTATGAAGAATCCTTTATCTGCCTACAAGCCGGGCATAAATTTCCCAGTGGGAAGATGTTATGTACATGTAAAAATATTAACATCAATAGAATGTACATGCCTTTTCTCCTGTTAACCTTTCTTTCGTCAATTTAATTTGCAGGCCCCTGGTACTGCACCTAAGAGTTAAAGGAAAACTTTTTTCTTCCCCTACAACAGCCACAGGAGTGGGGATCTCACAGGGGCATCTGAGATTTATGAGAAGCAAGTCCAGAAGGGCCCAGCCGTGGGCACTTACCCGTGGCACAGTGCTGATGTCAGGACTCACCGGAGACTGTATGCTGCAGCTCTGCTGAGACATATTTCTCCTGTAATTCCACGTTAACATTTTTTTCCTTGAATCTAACTTCAGGTTCATAATCGGAGACACATTATCCGGAGCTGTCATTTAAAAAGACGAACCCTTCGTGAGGGCTGGGACCTCCAGTTGTTGACATGGTAGTTACTCTTGACAGGGAGACAGTTGACAAACATCGGGGTGGATTATATTGTATTTTTTTTAAATTGAGGTGAAATTTGCCTATCGTACAATTAGCAGTTTTAAGGTGAACAGTGCCGTGCCCTTTACACACACGACAGACAAGATGGTCAGCGTTATTAGTCGTTAAGAAAATGCGAATCAAAATCACGACAAGATACCACTTCACATGTATTAGGCTGGCTATTATAAATTCAAAAAGGTGAAAAAAAGAAGAATCACAATTGCTGGAGAGGATGTGGGGAAATTGAAACCCTCTGTATATTCCTGGTAGGAATGTGAAATGCATCATTATGTTTTGATTTGTTTTTTTATTTTTTTTTTTTTTTGAGACAGAGTCTCGCTTTGTTGCCCGGGCTAGAGTGAGTGCCGTGGCGTCAGCCTAGCTCACAGTAACCTCAAACTCCTGGGCTCAAGCGATCCTACTGCCTCAGCCTCCCGAGTAGCTGGGACTACAGGCTAATGCCCGGGACCACAACCATGCCCGGCTAATTTTTTCTATATATATTTTGAGTTGGCCAGATAATTTCTTTCTATTTTTCAGTAGAGACGGGGTCTCGCTCTTGCTCAGGCTGGTCTCAAACCCCTGACTTCAAGCGATCCTCCTGCCTCGGCCTCCCAGAGTGTTGGGATTACGGGCGTGAGCCACTGCGCCCGGCCCCTGTATTGGTTTTGAACAGGTGCCGGTTCACCTGACTCTGTCTGAGGATAAATGCTTCCACCGGTAGCCTGGGGTGCAGGGACACCCCTTCCGCTGCCAGGGGTGGTGCCCTGCCTGGTAGAAACTCTTTCCCACTCATGCAGTTCTTTCAGCCGTAGTGGCGTGGCTGTCCCAGCACATCAGCCCCACCTGGGAGCAGGTGTCAGTACCTACCCAGGTGCGGGTCTCCTCCGCAGCACGCTGGTGTCAGAAGCACCAAGAACCAGACGGACTCCACCAGGGCCACCATAGCCCAGCCCCCGAGGCTGCACCTTGACATCCAGAAGACAGAGAGCAGGGTCAGAGTCAGCAGACTCCAACCGAGGCAGGAGCCCCCCACCCCCCAGCACGGGCCCGAGGGGACCACCTTGAATCAGCCTCTAACAAGTGCAAACGGGCTCTGGGATGACATCGGTGGCCCCGACTGTGTGTGGCCTCAGGGTGTCGGGGACAGTCATGCTTCCTGTGCCCAATTTGGAGATGAAAATGCATGTCTGCATCAGGGCTCTGCACTCACTCACCACTGGGGTTGTGGGTAAAACAGTCTGCTCAAAAATGCACCTGACCTTCAGTGCTGCCTCCTCAATATACCATTTTTTTTTTTTTTTTGAGACAGAGTCTTGCTTTGTTGCCCGGGCTAGAGTGAGTGCCGTGGCGTCAGCCTAGCTCACAGCAACCTCAAACTCCTGGGCTCAAGTGATCCTCCTGCCTCAGCCTCCCGAGTAGCTGGGACTACAGGCATGCGCCACCATGCCCGGCTAATTTTTTCTATATATATTTTTAGTTGGCCAGATCATTTGTTTCTATTTTTAGTAGAGACAGGGTCTCGCTCTTGCTCAGGCTGCTCTGAACTCCTGACCTCAAGCAATCCACCCGCCTCGGCCTCCCAGAGTGCTAGGATGACAGGCGTGAGCCACCGCGCCTGGCCTCAATATACTTTTCTAACCTGTTTGCAACGAGAAGACCTCTCAGGACAATGTCTAGAGCTCTCTTTCGGGGGAAGTTGATCTGCTATTTTCTTACATTTTCCACCTTGGGAAGGATCCTACCGGTCTGACCGTAGTTCATTCTAAAGATGTGGATATCTATGTTGTAAAATATAATGCATATTTAATATAGACATTTGGGAAATCCAGAAACAAAACAAAAAGAAGCATTAGAGTCATTTTTGCTGATTATGTCTTAGCAATTCCTGCTAAATAAAGAAATTCCCACTAATACAGAAAGAAGATGGAAATTAGCAATATGGCGAGCGGAAGCAGGAACAGCATTGCACACTCTACAGCTTCAACGATGATATTAGCAGTAAGGAAACATGGCCAGAAATGATGCCCGAAATCTGTTGACTGAGACGAGATGAATAAATGCATTGAAAGCCGCTCAACACGAAAGAGATTAGTTCCAATAACCTGATATCTAGTTTTTAAAATCGAATTTGTGATTGAAAACCTTTTGCCAAGAAAACCACAGTCTCAGATGGCTTCACTGGTGAATTCAACCAAGCCTTAGAAGAAAAATAACAATACCAATTCTATACAAACTCTTCCAGAAAGCAGAACAGGACACAATACTTCCCAACGTATTTTCGGAGGTCAGCATTGCTCTGACACCAAAACCAGATTAAAAAAAAAAATTCATTTCCAAAAAAGAGACCAGCGGACTGAAATCCCACACATGCACCAATGCAAACATTCTTAAATGTCAGTAAATGAAATCTAGTGATATAGAAAAAGGGAAACATCATGATCAAATGGGTTATGCGGGCAATGCCAACTTGGTTGAACATTTTCAAGTCAATCACAGGAATTCATCATAAGAAAAAAAAACTATGAATATCTCCATAGATTTTTTTTAAATGTGACAAAGTTGAATGCACATCCGTGCCGACAAGTTTCAGCAAACTGAGAATAGAAGAAATATTTCCTGATGTCCTACCCCGCCATGTCTTTTCCTAGACCACCCCTCTTGGCCATTACTGAAGATATTGTGGACTCAAGAGGTGCAGGAAGAAGCCTTTCTGGGAGCTTCTCTTATCTGATTAAAAGCAGAAACTTCTAGGAAGTGAGGCTGCCATATCGTCCCTCTTTGGGGTGACTTTCATTCCCAGGAAGGAGACACGTCTACCCCTACCATAGATTCCCTCTCTGGAGGAGTTTTATGGCCATGCAGAAGGTGGAAATTCCACCCACACCTGCATGGATAAGCAGCATCACAACCTTTCTTATCTCCCATTGATCCTTCTAGAAATCCTGTTCTTTCCATAGAAGTCTCCTCCCACCTCCTTATTTTCCCCATTAGGTTAGATACATAAACCACAGTCTGTGCTCTAGGTTGGTGCTGGAAGTGTCCACACCTGTGGGGAACTTTGTGAGTAGGGGAAAATGGCACACCCAAGTGGCTCACATCAGGGACAGGCCAGTGGTCTCATGGCCCAAAGTGGCTGCTGTGGACCAACATGCTCATCACACATCCCCTCTTTTTCTCCCTGGGAGCTTTTCCCACCCCTCAGCCACCCGTTACAACAAGGTCTCTGCCCATCCACGTGTGTGTGCAGGATCACACCAATAAGTGTAACCACCTCCTATGTTCCTCCACCAAAAGGAATTCTCTTCCACCCAGGCACCCTCCTCCCATAATCAGTTTAATTTGCAGGCCCCTGGGTACCTCACAGAAGAGTGTGGAGGACCACAGATGTCCCACTTCTACTCTGGAGAAACTCTGCCCAGGTTTGCAATACCCAAAGACATCCCCCTGTGCCCCTCGAGACCTCCTCTCCATCCTTGTCCCCACCACAGTGATTCTCCACTTGGACACACAGACTCACCTGGAGCCTTAAAAACACCCCCAAACCCAGGTCTCCCCCCTGCCCAGTGAAACCAGAGCCTCTGGGGGTGACTCGAGGCATCAGTGTCTCCAAAGCTCACCGGGGTCCAATACACGGCCCCAGTGGGGACTCATGAACCAACTGGGGTACATGTGAGGATGGCAAGGTCAAAGTGACAGCCCAGCCTGGCTTCAAGCCCCAGGGGGTGGCAGAGCATGAGCGGAGGTCAGGACTGTGGGAGGAGGGTGGCTGGGTGGGAGTGAATTTGGTACAATCAAGGAACACAGGAGGTGGTTAGAATCATCAGCACGGTACTGGCCAAAGCTTACAGCTGCACAGACGCATGGATGGGGAGAGACCCAATTGTAGCTGGTGGCTGATGGGTGGAGGAAACCCAGTGTGAGCAGAAGAAGGGATGTGTGATGAGGATGCCAGTCTGCAGCAGCCACTTTGGGTCATGAGGCCATGGTGCCCGTTCCTGAACAGAGCCTCTTGGATGTACCATTTTCCTCTACTGGCAAAGGTCCCAGCAGGTAGGGACACCCCCAACATCACTCTAGGGCACAAACCATGACTTAGGGAGGTCACCGGTGTGCAGTGTCCAGGTGGTAGTAGGCACCTATGGGGTGACCCCGAGCAGCAGGGAAGCTGGCCATGTTGCAGAAGCTGAGAGAAGGGAGCCTTGTGGGGCTGGGCTACGATGTGGATGAAGCCACCAAGAGATGAGGTGTGGTAGGAGGTGAGAGGGCCCTGGGCATCACCTGCAGGAGGTCATGCATGATCTTGGCTCAGAGAGTTCTGGTGAATGGGGGCAGATGACAGGGTGTAGGTTTCCAGGGTGTGGTGGGGAGGAGCTGGTGGCCATGACGGAAGCAGGTTGGGTCTCAACACAGAGAACTAAACAGGGCATCACAGCTCACTGCAGCCTCCAACTCCTGGGCTCATCAGCCTCCTGCCTCAGCCTCCTGCCTCAGCCTCCTGAGTAGCTGGGACTACAGGTGCGCACCACACCTGGCTAATTTTTAAAATACTTTTTGTAGAGATGGGGTCTTGCTATGTTGCCCAGGCTGGTCTCGAACTGCTGACCTCAATCGATCCTCCAGCCTCAGCCTCCCAGAGTGCTGGGATCACAGGCGGTAGTCCTCTACTGAGATTTTGAAAGCATTTTCCTAATCCCTGAGGAAAGACCAACCTCCAATAACTTTAATACTTTTTTTAAAAAAAGAGAGAAAGAAATATTTCCTATGCACAGGGCGGAACAGACACCCACAGACACCAGCCCAGACTCTGCATGATGAACATTCTACCACATCTGCCTTGGGTTGCACAAAGCTAGACAAGACGACGACTTCCGCCCAAGCCACTTTTCTTCCCTTCCTTGATCATTCGGCAGATTTTTAGCCAATGTCCTCGTCGACCAGCTGTCCCGCCTTCCCTGGAGGGACCCCCGAGCTTGCAGATTGCTCCCTCCTGTCCTGAACACACCAGCAATGGGATTCTTACAAGTCCCTGCCCCAGAGGATGGGGAAAAAGTCAACTTACATGTCAGTCAATTCTGTGGCTCTTTCTTGGGCCAGGATGGGCACTTTCCTAGGGCGCCGCCTTGCCCTGAGGATGCACAGGGGACTCGCGGTGCCGCCGCCTGTATACAATGTCGGGGCAGAACCCAGCACCCAGGGGCCCGCAGTCACGGGGAAGTGTCTGATGGGGCTTGGCGCTCAGTGCTCAGATTGTCGTCTGCAGCTCGCTCTTCAACAAATCATTCCGCACAGTCAGCGTCGAGAGAAATACTTAGTCCTCTACCCATCGCGTCTTCTTCCCGATGTGTGGCCAGGCCACTGTTATCACCGTGGAGGACAGGAAATGTTTTCACCCGACAGCTGTGTCCCTGTCCACTGGGGACTCTGCGTCCTGGCCGCCTGGGCTTCCTCTTTTTGCAGAGGGAGCTGTGGAAGCACCACCCTCGGCAGCGTCTCTGCTCTTCTCCCGCGTCCCGCAGCTTCCCCATCTCTGACTCAGCTCACCCATCCTGCATCCTAACAAGTAGCAAGCCCATCATCCTGTTGTTAGGGTCTCCTGCAGGAGGAGCGTCATTCCCAGTTGGACTGGTGTCCTCTGGGCTGTGACAGCAAAGGTGTCCATGCACCTGCTCTTCGTGGACAGCTCACAAACCTCTCTCGTGGGTCTAAAGTGTCATTCTCAGGGTGTGGCATGCGTCTCTTTTGTGCCACTAGGACCCCCTTCCCTGGCACCAGACGGAGCAGAATCAGCAGGACAGCTCAGGAAACAGTCACCCCCATAGTGCTTGGTGACCCCCAATGCTACCCCCACGGCCGTCCACAAGGGCGATAACCGTTAGTGCCGGTTTCTCCTCCCGCAGAAACAGAGCGAGCTTTGTGTGTTTTCCCTGTGGGATAATATTAACTGCTTCTCTGCTCTGGTCACAGGTCATTTTATCCCTTAGTGCAGATGACAGAGGTAACCCACGCCCAGCCACGTGGGCAGCTGGCTCTGAACGCCGTCCCTGCCATGTCCACGTGGCAGGCATCGCGTGGCCAAGGTGTCAGCTCACTGCTGGGTCCATAATGTCTATGCGATGCCTCGTCCCAGTAGACACCGCGGATTCCAGCCATAGCTCTCAGCTTCCTCCGGGAAGGGAACCTGGATGCTGTGCGCCTTCCTCGAGAGGAAGGTCCATGGGAGTTGGAGAATAAGAACTCCAAGCAGAGGGGCCGAAAAACGGAATCGGAAACCGGCTTGGAGAAGGAGGACGGGGCTCTGAGTTCATGCGTCAGTGCATTGATTTATAAATTCCAGACATAGCGACTGAGGCTCTATTTTGTTCCTGGTGGTGTCCGAGACGTGAAAGACAGTTCTGGAGTCCGGAGGCCCAATATCAAGGTCTCGGCAGGGTGGCTCCTCCCGAAATTTGTCTCCTTGGCTCGTAGACGCCAAAGTCTCCTCTCCGTGTTCTCGCACAGAGGAGGTGCAGGAAGTGGAGCTTGCAAATACTGATTGTAGGAGCTGCAAGCAGGATGGCTGCCGTGGAAATCAGTTCTGTGGTCTCTTCTAAAGTCAGATGTTTGCAAAGTCGATATTTCTCCAAGAGGAAGGAGGATCTGTGTCCACAGGAAGACCTGTTATAGGTGACAGCTATAGAGCATTTTTACTTCTTTTATTTATAGGAGCCCTAAACTGGAAACGATTTACATACCCATCCATAGGGAAATGGAGAAATTGGGGGGGTCGGGTGTGGTGCCTCACACCTGTAATTCCAGCACTGTGGGAGGCCGAGGCAGGAGGATCGCTTGAGGACAAGAGTTGGAGAGGAGACTGGGCAACATAGCAAGACCCCATCTATAAAAAAAAGCAATTTATTACAAAAATTAGCCAGGTGTGGTGGTGTGCACCTGTAGTCCCAGCTACTCAGGAGGCTGAGGCAGGAGGATCCTTTGAGCCCAGAAGTTGGAGGCTGCAGTGAGCTATGATTGCACCACTGTATTCCAGCCTGGGCAACAGAGCAAGACCCTGTTTCTAAAAAAAAAAATTAAAAAATTGTGATATATGCATCTGATGGAATATTCCCCAGCTGTACAAAGGAATGAGCCCCTGATGCACACAAGGATGTAGATGAATTACAAAGACCACTGATCTGAAAACGCCAGGCTCAAAAGGACTCAGAGTGTGAGCTGTGGTCTGTGCCGTGGTTAACAGCAGGGCTCAGTGTGGCTGGGGGGAGGGTGTGTAGACAGCTGGCACAGCTGTTTCTGGGCATGCCTGGGAGGGCATTTACTGAGGAGAAGGACGTGGGGGTCCTTGTACTGCGAGGGGAAGACCTGCCCTCAATGTGGGCGGCGCTGTCGACTGGCTGCAGGTGTGGCTGGATCCAGCAGACGGAAGATGGGGATATTCAGTTTTCTCTCTGTCTCTCTCTGTCTGTCTCTGTGTTGTTTTACTATAGCAGCCTGGGTGGACTAAGGCAGCCTGTCATTCCATTTATGAGAAACTCCAGAGGTCACAGAGAACCCTGTCATTGCCTGGGCTGAGGGAAGAGCAGGGGATGGACAGGGACGGGCACAAGGGAAATTTGTCTGGCTGTGGACATACATGTTCTTTGGCCATGACGGTGCATACACGGGATTATGTTTTTGCCCAAACTCCCCACACTGTGCACTTAAAACGGGTACATTGGATTATATGGGACTCACAGCTGAATATGGTGGATTTTCAAAAGAGCTTAGGAATTCTAATCGGTGACCTTGACTCTGTGAGGCAGGCCTGGCCCCTGCAGGACCGGGGGGTCCTGACTCAGGCTGAGTCACAGGAGGATGAAGGGACGGTTGAGACACGGGGACGGTGACTCAGTGTTTCCGTCCTCCCCCTCGCCGGCCTGATCTGCATCCTGTTCCTCTGCCGGCCACCCACGGAAGGACCCGGGACCGCAGCGTGGGCCCCGGGAGCAGCAGAGTTGCTGGCTGGGGGTGCTCCGTGTCAGGGTGCTGGGCGTGGGGGCTCCCGGGGACCCATAGGCTGGTCAGACCCACCTCATCTACACCGCAGGGTGCTTCAGTGGGCAGCAGGGAGTTGACCGAGACTGGAGTCCTTCCACTGTCTGCTGGGGACGCCGTGAGCACAGAGACAGAGACAGACAGACAGAGATAGAGAGAGACAGAGAGAGACACAGAGACAGAGAGAGACACAAAGACAGAGACAGAGAGACACAGAGACACAGACAGAGAGAGACACAGAGACAGAGAGAGACACAGAGACAGAGAAGACAGACAGAGAGACAGAGACAGAGAGAGACACAGAGAGATAGAGAGACAGAGACACTGAGACACAGAGAGACAGAAAGAGACACAGAGAGAGACAGAGAGAGACAGAGAGACAGAGAGAGATGCAGAGACAGACAGATACAGAGAGAGACAGAGAGACAGAGAGAGACACAGAGACAGAGAGACAGAGACAGACAGAGACAGAGAGACAGAGAGAGACAGAGACAGAGAGAGACACAGAGACAGAGACAGAGAGACAGAGAGAGACACAAAGAGACAGGCAGAGACAGAGACAGAGAGAGACAGGGAGAGACAGAGAGAGACACAAAAAAACAGGCAGAGACAGAGAGAGGGAGGAAAAGACCTGGCAACATGGGGATATCCAAGTCATGGCGACTCAATTTCTCAATTGGTCCATCCACAAGTGACATTTCCTGAGCCGTCACTTTTCAGTTTTACCTGCTGTGTTTAGTCCCCTGAAAGTGTGCACAGAGACGATTGTCCCGGCAAGGGCTCCCCTCCTGTTTCTGTCCTGTGGCTTCACCCAGCCTCTCTCTCCCTTCCTGGGACAACACCGTCACCATCATGTATAGGGTTATTTTTTAGAACAGCTTTAGGATTCTGGAAACCTTGGGCAGCAAGCGCAGAAAGCTCGCACGTCCCCTCCCACCCCCTCCCCAGGTCCCCCTGTCATTAGCGTGTCTGGTGGCCGTGGCCACCTGCCATAACAGATGGGCCAGTATAGAGACGCTCTTACCGGGCAAGGCTGTGGCTCACGCCAGGTTGTCTCCCCGTGGGGGTGGACCTCACGTGGGACCCTGAAGCCACCAATACAATACCGGGCAGGGTAGTTCTGCTGGCTGAACCCAGGACTTCTACGGCAGAAGGTCCAGTTTCTATTCCCGCTGGGAACCCTCAGGGAATGGAACAGGTGCCGTGGGCTGCGGGGAGGAGGCACCCAGGGACTCTGCCCCACCACGATGCTCCTGGCCCTCCATCTCAACACTCGGCTGCTTGAGCCCAAACGGCCATCCTTTATCACAAACTCAGATGTGCTCTTTTTCTTTTTGTACTGAAGCAGGTTTTTACAGGGTGTTTGTGACTCACGGAAGGTGTGTTCCGGGGGACTGGGCCACAGGAGAGTGAGTTGGTCCTGGGCAGACAGGTTGGATTTGAGGATTTGAACCTATGGGTGAATCTGGGGACACAGAATTGGGTCTCTTCATCCACCCAGAGCTCTTCTCGGTGGTCCCAGATGCCTGGTCCTGGAAACTCTCCCAGGACCCTCTTCCCTGCACGGGAGGTGAGATCACCTGCCGCTCAGGTGAGAGCACCTGGCTTTCAGGTAAGAGCACCTGCAGCTCAGGTGAGAGCATCTGGCTTTCAGGTAAGAGCACCTGCAGCTCAGGTGAGAGCACCCGCCGGCACCACGGGCTGCTGCCACTTGGTCCTAAAAGGACCAGGTCGTCAGCAATGCCCAGCTGCCTCTGCTCATTCACCGCCTTTACCCAGAGCGAAAGCAAACTCGGCACCACGTCCAGACAGCCTGTGCCCGCTTCTTAATCCCATATGGGGACAGAATAATGTCCCCAAAGACGTCCACGTCTAAATGCCACGTGGGTGCCATCATGGAGGACACACACCTGAAATACTTCAACAAAGGTCGTTGTTTACGGAGCAGCCTGGACAGCACCTTCCACGGTCACATTTGGAGGGGAGGGAGCGACCCCTTGGACTGCATGCATCTTAGCCACATATCACATTTTTTTAAAAATAAAAAAATATAGAAAACTCTATAAAGGCTCACAGCATTAACAACAACAAAAAATAAACTTCCAGAATGTCTTGGGCGTGGAGAGATGTGTCTGTGCACTTCACACGCCCTCGGAGGCTCCTGTGACTTCTTCTACGGTCAAGACCTCTTCGGTGTCCGCTTTTCCTGCCCCTGGTGTGAATTCCTCCCAGGTGATCTGAGGAGAAGACGAGAGCCATGAGCATCAGGTTTCCGTGTGGCCTGTGTACACGGGGGTTGCTGCTCCCGGGAGGGAGATGTGACAGGGGTCAGCATGTGTGTGGATTTATGGTTGGAGAGTGAGCGGGGTGGCCTTGGGGAGGACTTGAGAGTACCGATCCCGAGCCTAGCACAGCATGTGCAAAGGCCCTGGGGCTGGGTAGAACTCAGAGGAGCAGGGAAAGGAAGGAAGAGGCATCTTGTCCTGGTGCTTGGACATGGTGGGGGTCAAAGGGAAGTGGGGGGTCAGAGGGCAGGAGGAGGCTGGTCTGTGGGTGAATGATGATGGAACGAGAGATGCTGAGTCTAGGATTGGGGTGAGGGACCAGGGGAAAGTGCAGTGAGCAGGACACAGTTCCAGCCACTCCCTACGATGGCTCTGTGGTCCCACGGGGTGGAGATGCAGGAGATTTCGGGGGTCCCCCCACACTCCCTGCCCCCCACCGTTCCCTGGGGCTCTCCCCTGCCCCACCGGGTCACCCACCTGGTGGTTATCGCTCAATTTGTCTTTGATCTGCGGAACTGGGGGGAACAGCCTGTGCAGCCCCAGGAACCTGTAGAGACAGAGAGAGAGTGTGAAGATGCCGCTGCCGAAATAGCTTCATGCACCCACGTGGCACTGCCATGTTCATAGCATCTGCTCTCAACTCTCCAAAACAGCTCCACGTAGAATTACCCAAGGACTGAGAAAACAGGAGATGCTGCAGGAGCAGTCATGCCAAGGAGGAATCTTTCTAGAATCTTCCCAATGGGGTGCAAACAGGCAGCTTTGGATAGTTCAGGAACCCTGGTGTTGATAGTCTGTGGCCCCCTAACACAAGCGTCTCCCCTGCTCCCGCCCGACCTTGAAGAGCATGGGTTTCTGGCTTGGCGGTTTTTTGTTCCTGTTGTCTGTGTTGCTGTGTTGTCCTATAATTTAAGAATCGTCATTCAACGAGGACATTTTTTATTTTTTGCCAATATCATAGTCTTGTTGCAATTTTTAAAATTTTTTTTTAATTCTTTCAAGAAGTCTATCTAGAAGAAACCTTGTTGCATATTGAACAGGGCGTTTAGTTCCTATTTTTCTGTAGGGAAAGCCCCTCCAATTCCGCAGTATGGGCAACAGATGTTAGTATTGGGCTCTGCAGTGTCCTGCAAAAGACGTGTGCACGTCCCAACTCTCAGTGTCTGGGGATGGAGCTTCATTTGGAAATAGGGTCTCTGCAGATGTGATTAAGATATGGATCTCGAGATGAGACCACGCTGGAGTAGGGAGGGCCCTAAACCCAATGACAGGTGTCCTCCTAAGAGGCAGCAGAGGAGACACAGACGCAGAGGAGAAGCCACGTGGAGACGGAGGCAGAGGCTGGAGTGATGCGGCCACAAGCCCAGGGACGCCTGGAGCCCCCAGGAGCTGGGAGAGGCAGGAAGGAGCCTCCCCTGGAGCCTGCGGAGGGAGCGCGGCTCTGAGACACCTACGTCTCACACTCCTGGGCTCTGGGACTGGGGGAGAATAAATTCCTGACCAAAATAAGCACATGATGCCAAACCTGGATGGGGCCATCGGGACGGGCCACAGGTAGATGTTGACAAGGTTCCCACATCCCTAGGGGAGTCGACAGCTGCAAAACTCCCTGCACTTTGGGAAGACCAGTGTGCAATGTTGCCACTGATTCCAGGACTGAGGGATCCAAGGGGCAGTAGTGGGCTTGGTTGCAGCCTGCAGGCTGAGAGTTACTGGAGGTGGGGGACATTCCAGAAAGAGGGAGCATCTTGAGGCAAGAAGACAGTGCCTTGGTGGGTGCCACTGAGCTCTGCAGAGGTCTGGTGTCTGGCAGAACTGTGCAGTCAGCAGGGCTGGGAGAATTTGAAGCCTCTCGAGCAAGTGTCCTGGGGCATCCCTCCGAGGCCACAATAAAGCCCTGTGAGCAGCTCCAACACATGGGATCCACAGCGTGTGCTGTCCACGAGCTTCCCAGCTCTTCCTGAGCTACTCACTGCCGTTCACATTTCTGTACATGTGTGTTTTACAGCTCTGCATCTGCCTTCCCTGATGTTAGGCTGGGACGAGGAGGAAGGGGACAGGTGCTGTGTCTAGGGGTGTCCACTGAGGGGCAGGTGGCTCTAGGAGATGCTTCGTCTACAACAGGAGGAACAAGCTGACCAGAGGGGGCTTCCAAGGAGGAACAGATGACATGTGCAGGGGGCTTCCAAGGAGGAACAGATGTCTGGTCTAACACAGGGAGTCTCCAAGGCCTGACCAACCAGGAAAAGGCAGAAAAGCCACAACGTGGAGATATGACCAAGGCCACAAAAGAGGGTCTCCAGAGCATGCGCGCAAGCAAGGTGACAGTATCCTTTAGTGACCTACCCTCATTAAAACAGTCAAAATCACATCCAAGACAGTTTACAAATAACCATGGCAACCCTGGAAATTGCCTTACAAGGTTAAAAATGAGGAGAGTTCCCAGTTCCAGGAATTCTCCATCCCTTTGCAAGAAAAACCATGAATATTCCATCCCCCACTTAACATATTATTAGGGATTAGCATAAAAAACATTCCTAACCCTGGGGTGACGGTGTTCCTTATTGGAGCAGTCCACTCTCTGCTGACTTGGAGACGTGTACGTCCCATACCCTGTCTTTAAACTCAGGGTCTCCTCCTCTTGCAGGGGTTCACCTGTTCCTTGTCTGGAATGTTCTGTGCTTTAGTAAACTTGGGCACTTTGCCTGCTTGCATGTGCTTGTTCTGCTCATTTGCTCCATCGACACAGTACCAGCAACCAGTCTTCAGTACCGGGAACCCAGAACCAGGGAGCATGGACCTGACACCTGGTCCTCACACCTGACACTGCCCCAAACAAGTCCTCCGTGTCCGAGGACCCACCACACAACTGCCTGGTGTCGGTGCAGGTTGACTTTGAATTTGTGAGGGAGACAGACAGAGGTTGGAAGAAGCGCCTTCCAGGCACCTGGCGCTGTGTGCCCCCGGGGGATGCCAGGGTGCTCCAGGCATTACCTTTTAAAGAGGAAGCCGAGTCCCAGGGCGCAGAGGAGGGTTGCCAGCACCACCAGCAGGTACACGTGCATGAGGCTGCCTTCCGCATCTTCAGACCCTGAAGAGAGACGGACACGACAGGTGCTTGTCTGCGGGGAACTGGCAACACGTGACCAGTTCTTCCCTCTCCCAGTCACGGCTACAAAAACAGGAGGTTTCCCTGCTGCAGAAGGAAGGTGCCCACTCCCGGACTCTTGGGGACCCGGTGGGCGTGAGCATCCGAAACACACCCAGTACTCCGAGCTCAACAACAGACAGACAAACACCACCACTCGAAAATAGGGTTAAAAATGAGCAAAACCCCCCTCCCAGCAACTCAAAGTTCTGTCAAGAAAAAGAAACGGGAAAAAAAAATGGGCAAAAAAAATTTGAATAGACATTTTGAAACCTGCAGTTTTTCTGGTGTTTTTTATTCTTGAGGATAATTTTTAAAATTTTATTTTTAATTGGCAAATAATAACCAAGAGTATTTATGGCGTAAAGTGGGATGTTTTCATACAGGTGCGCACTGCGGAATGATTAGAGAGAATTCACAGACCCTCACCTGTCTACTTATTGTGTGTGTGTGTGTGTGTGTGTGTGTGGTCAGATCATTTAAAATGACTCTTTTACAGTAAATAAACCTCTTTTTTATTAAAAAAATAAATTAGATATGGCAATAACTTTTTATTAAAAAATAAAATGACTCTTTTAGCAATTTTGAAATAGACATTAAGTTATTATGACTGTATCACCAAGCTGTGTCACAGGTCACTAGAACATATTCCTCCTGCCACCTGAAACTTGGAAACCAATTGCTGTTCAACTCTCTGCTCTTGTGAGTTCAACTTTTTTAGATTCCACGCGTGGCCTAGATCATCTAAACACACGGTTTCCAACAAAATTGGCTCACGTCTACTCAGCTTTTAGTTTTGCTCAGTATCTGGAATAAATGCTTTTATACAATAAATTTATTTTTTTTAGAATGCAGCACATTTGATCTGCTAATATTTGGAAATCCAGTTAAAAAAAAAACAATTCTACCCTGATTATCCTACTTAAATTTAATGCCCACCATTTTGAGATTCTTTTTTAAGTTTTATTAACAAGGTAACATGTGTCCGGTTACAAAAATATATGTATATGTATTGTAAAAAGTGCTTATTCCAGAGAGTAAGTACGACTAAAAGAACCAAATAGATGTGAGTCAACTTTGTTTAAAACTGTACGCCTGCAAATGTCTATCTTTCCTTTCTGCCTGTTTTTCTGAAACCCATTTTTAAATTAGGTTATTTTTGTTTCTGTCGTTGCATACTTTATATACGTCTTGGATACTGGGGTGTTATATACTTATCAGATATATGACTTGGAAATACTTTCTCCCATCCTGAGACTGTGTTTTCATTTTCTTTTCTTTTTTTTTTTTTTTTTTGAGACAGAGTCTCACTTTGTTGCCCGGGCTAGAGTGAGTGCCGTGGCGTCAGCCTAGCTCACAGCAACCTCAAACTCCTGGGCTTAAGCGATCCTACTGCCTCAGCCTCCTGAGTAGCTGGGACTACAGGCATGCACCACCATGCCCCGCTAATAATTTTTTTTCTATATATTTTTTTAGTTGGACAGATAATTTCTTTCTATTTTTTAGTAGAGATGGGGTCTCGCTCTTGCTCAGGCTGGTTTCGAACTCCTGAGCTCAAACGATCCACCCACCTCGGCCTCCCAGAGTGCTAGGATTACAGGCGTGAGCCACCGCGCCCGGCCAGCAACGTCCCTTATATCTGCCCGGCACAGCCCTTGCCCACGGGCCGGCTGACGCACTGCGCCCTGGGAGCACTCACCAAACTCCACGGGCTCGCTCCACGCACTCCACTGTGGGATGCGGGCGTCAGCGGCTCGGATCTTGACCACGTGTTTAGCTCTGGGCTCAGAGCTTGGAAAGTGGTATTGATTTTCCAAATCACCAGACACGTCAATCTTTGGAGAAATCGAGAACGTTAGAGATAGTTGCCCTCTGCGTCCAGGAAAGAAATTGTCACTTTTTTAAATTTTTTTTTTTTTTTTGTTGTTGATCACATCCCGAACACACCCTGTCTCGTCTGATCTCGGACACTAAGCAGGGTCGGACCAGGTTAGTACTTGGATGGGAGACTACCTGGGAAGACTATGTGCTGTAGGCTTAGAAAGAATAAAAAATAAAAGTTGCCCTTTAAAATGGGAAATTCAGGAAAGCCTGGAAACCACACTTTCTCAGCGTAGGCATGGAAGTCATAGAAAGAAGGGGTGATTGTGTTACAGAATGAAAACTATTTAATCAGCATACTATCAGCACAGTTGAGAACAAAGTGGTTTCTAAAGTTAACGTGTGTCTTTACATGCTGAGAACACTGCATGCACGCTTACGTGAGTAATAGGTCAGTGAGTGATTGGTTCCCCGAATCACTGCTCCTGGAACTCACACCTGTATGTATATAGATGTCGAAACTGTTTAGGAGCAAGAACAGGTATCCACAGACTCAGACATGGACGGTTCTACAAGGGATATATGGAAATCCCCAAGTCCAGCTAACTCCTTTGACAGAAGAGGATACTGAGGGTCAGAGTGGCAGGTAGAGTGGGAAAATATGGCACAAACATACTTTAAAGTTCTAACTCTAGGGGGCGTGTTAGAGGGAAAAATAATCTAAAACATTCAGTGGGATATTTTCTTAACCAACAGAGAGGAGTAGAGTGTAACGGACATAAATAGTGCAACAACTGGGACGTGAACACTGAAGCCCAGAGTGGACCCCGTCAGTGAGTGCTCAGGGGAGCACCCAGGACTCGGAGACGTCCAGCCTCTGGTTGAGGGTCCTGTCCCATCCTGGCCACTGTGAGCCACCGTGGGACACAGCGAGTGTCCCCGGCCCCCACACGGTAGGACGATGGAAGATGTTCTGATAGGGTCAGGGGCTGAACTTACCAGTGGATTCGTACTGTCAGGTGGGATGCTCTAGGAATAACAAAACAAGATAGAAGGTTCATGTTTCTCCGTTTCTAAGGATTTTCAGAAGTTCCATCCACACTGTCCCATGTGCATGTGTGTGTGTGTGCCTGTTCCCTGCAACCTCCTCGGGGCTTCTCCATCCTCAGCTCTGCTCATCCCGCCTCCGTCCCCACCCCCACGTGGACCCCCCAAGTCTCGTTCCCGGGGTCTCTCAGCTGCCACGAGGCATATCCCGTGCCCTGAGGCTCTGTGGGTGGCACAGGGCGGGTCCGGCTCACCTTCCTCTGGATGTCCAGCTGGTACTGGAACTCGCTGTGGGACAGGGCCCGTCTGGTCCTGGGCTTGTCCCAGCGGATCAGGCAGTGCGAGGTGTTGCAGTGTATGGTGATGTTGGCCGGCGGGCTGTACCTCTCTGTGACGAGGACGCAGGGCACACCCTGAACCTGAGGGACCCACAGGTCTGCCCCGTCCCAGACAGGGCTGCGACCTGAGCTCTGCCTGCCTGGCCCGGCTGCCACCTGTGGGTCCCACCCCTGTGCCTTCAGGGCAAGGTCTGCGTGTTGGACTGAGTGTCTCGCCTGGGCATGGAAGGAGGGAGGGAAGGAAGGAGGGAAGGAAGGAGGGAGGGAAGGAAGGAGGGAGGGAGGGAAGGAGGGAAGGAGGGAAGGAGGGAGGGAAGGAAGGAGGGAGGGAAGGAAGGAGGGAGGGAGGGAAGGAGGGAAGGAGGGAAGGAGGGAGGGAAGGAAGGAGGGAAGGAAGGAAGGAGGGAAGGAAGGAAGGAGGGAAAGAAGGAAGGAGGGAGGGAGGGAAGGAAGGAAGGAGGGAAAGAGGGAAGGAGGAAGGAGGGAGGGAAGGAAGGAGGGAAGGAAGGAAGGAGGGAGGAAGGAAAGAAAGAGGGAGGAAAGGAAGGAAGAAGGGAAGGAAGGAGGAAGGGAAGAAGGAAAGGAGGAAGGAGGAAAGTCCTAAGGTATGTTTGGACAACTGGTCGTGTGCGTCTTCTCTTGCTATCGTAAATCTCCTGAAATCTGCATACACTGTGTGCATGTCTGATCCCATTTAACTTTCTTTTCTTTAAAAAGATGTTTAAATTTTATTTTTTTAAACTGACACATAATGACTGTACCTATTTATGTCGCACAAAGTGACGTCTGGATGCATACTAATGCCTGGTGATCAGATCAGGGTAATGACCACACCCATCGTCTCAAACATTTACCACGTCTTTGTGTGGGGAACATCCAGCCTCTTGCTTTTAGCTGTTTGAAACTATGTAACGTGTTATTGTGCATGAACTACAGCCGTCCTGCTGTGCTGTAGGAGGCCAGACCTCATCCTCCCGTCTGGCTGTAATTTTACCTCCTTTAACAAATCTCCTCCCTCCACCCTTCCCAGCCTCTGGGACCCCATGTTCTACCTCTTACTTCTATGAAATCCACTGTTTTAGCTCTCACAGATGACTGAGAACATGCAAAATTTGTCTTTCTGTGCCTGGCCTATTTCACATCCTATAATGTCCTCCTGTTCCATCTGTGTGGTCACAAGTGACAGGATTTAATGCTTTTCTTTATGGCTGAATAGTGTTCCACTGTGCATGTACCGAATTTTTGTGCATTTACGTGTCCACGGACACCAAGGCAGATTCCGTATCTTGGCTGCTGTGATAGCACTGCCATGAACATGGGGGTGCAGGTGTCTCTCTGTTTTAATGTTTTTTATATTTCAGCATATATCAGGGGTACAGATGTTTAGGTTACATAAATTGCCTTTGCCCCCCTTGAGGCAGAACTACAAGCGAGTCCATCCCTCAGACGGTGCACACTGTACCCGTCAGCTGTGAATATACCCATCCCCTCCTCCCCTCCCACCTGCCTGACACCCGATGAATGTTATTACTATATATGCACCTGAGTGTTGATCAGTTAATACCAATTTGCTGGTGAGTACATGTGGTGCTTGTTTTTCCATTCTTGGGATACTTCACTTAGGAGAATGGGCTCCAGCTCTACCCAGGATAATACAAGATGAACTAGATCACCATTGATTTTTGCGGCTGAGTAGAACTCCATGGTGTACATATACCATATATCTGTTTGATACACTGATTATTTTCCTTTGGACAAATGCCCCGGAGTGAGATTGCTGGCTCAGACGGGAGTCCTGTCTAACTGAGAAATGCCTGCTGGATTTGGAAGCTCAGAACACAGACTATATAAACTATCTCATTCACTGCCATGATGCAAATTTTATTCCATATAAATATAAGCATTAAATGGTACGGGTCTGTGCTCATTTGTTACACAGGCAGCCCGGGAAACTTACACGGATTTCCACGCCAATTCTGCTTGACTAATAAACCACAGAGAAGCCACAGGTGTGTTCTCACCTATCTCCTTCATGGACAAAATGGAATCGAAGAACTGGATCCCCGCGTCACGGCTGGTCCCGTTGACCAGAAAGTAGTTGCGGAAAGTCAGTCCTGAGAGGTTTTGCAGGTGGCAGCCCACGTGGGTCCCCAAGTGTTGGATGTAATGAGGACATTCTTGCTCCCTTTTTCTCCTGGAAGAGTCCAACGTGTTCAGAGACACAACAAGGGGAAAAAAAATCAGCATTATTGGTGCCGCTGTCACTGCCTTCCCGAAGGTCACGCAGATGAAGTCAACACTTACTTTGAGTCTCGTATGTACAAAAAATACTGGACGTCACCTGGGGTCATGGGACCCTTCGTCCACGTGCAGTTCATGAAATCCACATCGTAGATAAAACAGGAAAAGTTGTGGGCGGCGGTGCCATCCCCACCTGGGAAGACACAGACGCAAAATAACTTTCGCTCTGCAATCAAAACGGATGGACGTTGATGCTGGTGTGGGGGGGGGGTGGTCTCGAGGGGTCCCCGCGCTCCCCTCTCTACCTGGGTTAGTATAGAGCACTTTTTCCCGAAATGATCGTTCGCTGGTATTGACTTGAACCTCCAGCAGGACCCCTCTATGCAGAGAAGTGTCCTCAAAGTTGCACCAACATTCCTTCGTCCTGGGCTGAAAAAAGTTGCAACCTCCTGGGTCATTTTATAGGGGACAGAGACACAGGGGAACCTGTTTCTGTTTCTGTTTTTGAGACAGACTCTTACTGTGTTGTCTAGGCTAGAGTGCAGTGGTGTCATCACAGCTCACAGCAGCCTCAAACTCCTGGACTCAAGCCATCCTCCCACCTCAGCCTCCCAAAATGCTAGGATTATAGGTCCACGCCCACCACACCAGCTAATTTTTCTGTGTTATAGAGATGGGGTCTTGCTATGCTGCCCAGGCTGGTCTCAAACTCCTGGGCTCAAGCAATCCTCCACCTCAGCCTCCCAAAGTGCTAGGATTATAGGTCCATGCCCACCACACCAGCTAATTTTTCTGTGTTGTAGAGATGGGGTCTTGCTATGCTGCCCAGGCTGGTCTCAAACTCCTGGGCTCAAGCAATCCTCCACCTCAGCCTCCCAAAGTGCTAGGATTATAGGTCCATGCCCACCACACCAGTTAATTTTTCTGTGTTGTAGAGATGGGGTCTTGCTATGCTGCCCAGGCTGGTCTCAAACTCCTGGGTTCAAGCGATCCTTCTGCCTCAGCCTCCCGTGTAGCTGGGACTACAGGCAATGCTGATGTTGGGACTAAGTCTACCATCTGGACCCTCTTGCATGGATCGAACAAGCAAAAGGCTGTCACTCCATGCAGGTTGGGGGGAGGCTCCTCCAAGCGACACCTGCCTCAAGGGGTCCCAAGTTTGAAAGTCACACAGTATAACTGACGTCTTCCTGGAGGGATATTGGTGGACATTTACTCCACTCAAAAGTCGCCCCTGGAAATTCTGGGAGGTTTTGGGTGACTGCGGGGCTCTGCCGCCCTTGCCTGTCTCCCCATCCAGTCGGCCAGCCACATGTCCCCTTCCTGAATGTCCCCAAGGTCCTGCTGGGGTCCTGAGTCCCCCGTGGCTCTGGGCAGCCCTGCTGGCTCTGAGGCTGCAGAAGCCCCCGGCTGGAGGCTTCTCCCCTGCTGTGGACGTCTGGGGCCCTCAGTCTGTCCAGGGGGTCCTGGAGCCCTGAGAGCTGGGCCAGGGTGACCCAGGGTCACTACATACGTATCCTGTATGTGTCTGTCCATCATCTGTGTTTCTCTCTTCCTCTCTCCCCCTCCCTCCTCCCCTCCCTCCTCCCCTCCCGTCTTCCATCTCTGCTGCCCTCCCTCCCCCTAAACCTGACATTGAGTCCATGGAGGGGGGACACAGTGACAAAGATGACCCCACTTCACTGCTACTCCCCTTTCTCCACGGACTCAGGCTCCCATCCACGTGCACCTGCCGGGATCAGATTCCCGTTAGCTGCACCACGCTGCTGCCCTAGGGGATCAGGTCTCTGGCCCAGGGCACTGCCCTGGTCCCCCCTGGCCAATGTCCCATCCTGCGTGTCTCCAAATGCCACCTGGGTGCCTTTAACTTGTCTCTGCCCTTCTCTGGCTTTGGAGAGGACCGCGTGGAAGACGGCACTGAGCGCATGAAGCCGGCTCACCTTTTTCAAGGCCCGGTCTCCCTCCTTGGGGACCATGACACAGCTACTGCTGGTGGTGTTTTCTTTGCAGTCCCAGGTTAGTTTCATATTCCTGGGGTCGAACTTCACATTGAGAATGGGCTCCAGTTCCGGGGTTGGGGAATCTGCAAGGAGAGGCCATTGCGTTCAGAAATGACTCTTTACCCAACCAACTGGTAGGTGAGGGACAGGGCCGAAGGCGGTGGGCTCGCTCCTGTCCTGCAGGCGACCCCGGACCACTCCACAGAGAAGATGTCTCCTCAGTGGGACAATGTTCGGCTTCAGCTTTCGACGGACCCCATGGGAAGCCCAGGGGAGAAATATCCATCCTGGTCCACGTGCAACCCACAAGAGAAAGGCCAGGCTGCATGCGGCATAGACCTCGTGCCAGCTGAGTGGTCCGCAGGGTCCTGGTGTTGTGGATGCAGAGACCCACTGCCCCCTCTGGCCTGGGCAAACCCCAGGGCCTTCTCCCCACCCTCTTTGCAAATCACAGTGACTCTCAGGATCACAAAGGCAGCCTTGAATCTCAGCGCTGCCACCCACCAGCTGTGTGATGTTCCACAAGTGGCTTCACCTCTCTGTTCCCCAGACATTTCCACCCTCATAAGGTTGGTTCAAAGCCACAAAAGCAAACTGGGCTTGCGCAGGTTTCAAAAGGTGCTTTTGTGACACCCCCGGGGGCCCCTGAGAACCGTTCTTGGGGAGGGCGGAGGCGGATGAAAAGGTCTTCCTTTTCCAGGCCTGGGAACCACTGGCCAGGGAGCTTTCCGTACCTGGCCGGCCTGGGCCAGTGGAGTTCAACCTGGAGCAACGTCTGACAGCATCGGTTTCCCCCTTATAGCCCAGACAACACGACAGAACCAGGTCACCTACACCCAAGGCCCCTACCGTGTTTCCTCGAGACCTAAGTGTGTTATTTTGCCTGTAACCTTCCCCAAATGGCAGTAGCCTGATGACCAACATGCACAGGTGGTACAGTGTCGTTTTGAAATCCCGAACAGCTGTTGTTAATTAACATGTTATTTAGCATGTTCTGGTGTTTGGGAACCAACGCCACATGGCATCACCTCATTCATCCTGTCTCCAGCTGTGATATCACAACGCTAAACCTCCTCACCCAGTGCGCCAGGGAGAGAGAGCAGCTTCTGAGCAGCCGCCCAAGGTTTTCAGTCCTGCTCTGGCTGAGGGGCTGTGCTGCCTGGGGCAGGTCGCTGCACTGCTCTGGTCATGTCCCCTCACTTGTGAATTTGAGGGTGTGTGATCAGGATGTGAGGGTTGGGATGATATGTGTTTTAGGGGCTAACACACAGTGTGTCTTCAGGGATGTCAGCCGACCTGCCCCAGCCCTCAGCTCTTGGAGAGAATTGTCTGGACCGTGGAGACCCACCTGGTCCCCCCTCACCCTGGAGACCCACCTGGTCCACCCTCACCATGGAGACCCACCTGGTCCACCCTCACCCTGGAGACCCACCTGGTCCACCCTCACCCTGGAGACACACCTGGTCCACCCTCTCCCTGGAGACACACCTGGTCCACCCTCTCCCTGGAGACAAACCCAGTCCACCGTAACCCTGGAGACCCACCTGGTCCACCCTCACCCTGGAGACAAACCCGGTCCACCCTCACCATGGAGACCCACCTGGTCCACCCTCTCCATAGAGACCTACCTGGTCCACCCTCACCATGTTGCAAACCTGGTGTATCCTGACCATGGAGACCACCTTGTCCATCCTGACCATGGAGACCACCTTGTCCGTCCTCACCCTGGAGAACCACCTGGTCCACCCTCACCATGGAGACACACCTGGTCCACCCTCACCATGGAGACCCACCTGGTCTATCTGAACCCTGGAGACCCACCTGGTCCACCCTCACCATGGAGACACACCTGGTCCACCCTCACCATGGAGACCCACCTGGTCCACCCTCACCATGGAGACCCATCTGGTCCACCCTGACCATGGAGACCACCTTGTCCATCCTGACCATGGAGACCACCTTGTCCATCCTCACCCTGGAGACCCATCTGGTCCACCCTCACCATGGAGACCCACCTGGTCCACCCTCTCCCTGGAGACCCACCTGGTCCACCCTCTCCCTGGAGACCCACCTGGTCCACCCTCTCCCTGGAGACACACCTGGTCCACCCTCTCCCTGGAGACACACCTGGTCCACCCTCTCCCTGGAGACCCACCTGGTCCACCCTCACCATGGAGACCACCTGTCCATCCTGACCATGGAGACTACCTTGTCCATCCTCGCTTTGGGGACCCACCTCGTTCACACACACTCATGAGCCCAGACAGTCACACATGTGAGCACAGCTGCTCATACATGCACATGCACTCACATACATGTAACACACTTTCACAGACTCTCATGCCCCTGAGGACACCTCCTCACAAACACACACAAACACACACTCCCGTAAGCAATCCCACATGCTCACACATGGTCTCTCTCACATACACACACGCATACGCACAGAGTGTTGCCCACTGGAACTCCGTGCCTCGCTGTGCCACCCCAATGCGGACGGTAATGCCTCGGCCCCTCTCTGGGTCCAGGAACAGGACATGCACGGCTCATGGCAGCATCCTTTTACCCCCGGGTGATGCACACTCTGGTCTTTTTAGGTTCCTGAGATCGTCAAGACAGGAGGGGTCTCCTAGATCAATTTCCTCCCTAGGACTTGAGCCAACACACAGCTGTGACCCTGTTCACTTCTGCCCGCTCCCTGACACCAGTGCTCTGAAACTCCCCAGCCACCCCCTCCGTGCAGGTGGCGCTGAAGCTGCTCCACATGGAGGGTCCTGGGGACTTCCAGGGTGTTGTCCTCACTCCACATCGGGAGCACAAGGAACAGAAGCCACTGTCCAGGCTGTGGGCACAGCCGTGTGCAGCTGTGACCCTTGGAAGCAAGGCTCCGGCTGCAGCCCGGGAAGAGCTGCCGTGTGCCAGGCACAGGAGCTGCACGGATGCACCGGGGCCGCCCCTCCATGGGCACTTGCAGTGAGAGGATGCACTCGCTGTCCAAGACTCCCTGCCAGAGAGACCCTCCATGCCCCCTGGGCTGCAGGTGGGGCCCACGAGGCTCATTGTGCTTCTAGTGTGGGTGACGATGGCTTGGGATTGAAACACAAAAATGCCGTGCAGACCCAGGCCTTGTCACTAGCTGGGTGGTTATTAGGTTAAACCGTGCAGGTGTCGGAGCCTCAGTTTTCTCGTCTATAGGACGGGCAGATGGGCATTCACAGCACCAAAGAGGGAGAGGACAGCAGGAGCCCTGAGGCTTCTAGCGGGCCACCTGGGGCACACCGTGTCCCTAATACACATTGGGGTGAAATGAAATTGGACCCAAACATCAGGATATGTCCCCAGACATGACAGACATCTACATGGGGCCACAGTGAAGTGTCAACGAAGTCCCCACACTCACCCGGGTGCTTCGGAGTCAGCAGCAATGCCGGGTCCAGCAACTCAGAGAGTAGAAGGGCTGTCGCCAGGAGAACCATGGGGCTGCCCACAGGACAGGGATGCACTGCAGGGAGACAGTGTCACAGGCTGAGAATCTGCTCCGCCAGGGGACTGCTGCCAGAGGGCCCTTGGGATGTTCCCCCAGGGACATGGTCTGGAGAAATAAACCCAGTGGGGTGGTCAGGGGTGACCTGTCACCTGGGGGACCAACACTGGCTGCAGAGGGTCCACAGAAGTGTCAATCTATGTAACCCATGGGATCAAGAAGGAGACATCTTGGGGACATTATTCTGTCTATCACATGGGATAAAGACATGGACAACTTTGGGGACATTATTCTGTCTCCCACATGGGATTAGGACATGGACAACTTTGGGGACATTATTCTGTCTACCACATGGGATTAGGACGTGGACACCTTTGGGGACATTATTCTGTCTACCATGTGGGATTAGGATGTGGACATCTTTGGGGACATTATTCTGTCTACCACGTGGGATTAGGATGTGGACATCTTTGGGGACATTATTCTGTCCACCACGTGGGATTAGGATGTAGACATCTTTGGGGACACTATTCTGTCTACCACATGGGATTAGGACGTGGATGTCTTTGGGGACATTGTTCTGTCTACTACATGGGATTAGGATGTAGACATCTTTGGAGACATTATTCTGTCTACCACATGGGATTAGGACATGGACATCTTTGGGGACATTGTTCTATCTCCTACATGGGATTAGGACATGGACATCTTTGGGGTCTCAAGATGGTGAACGTATGTGAAGCTTTGCTATTTTCTGGTGCAGCTGACCTCAAGGTCATGGATGATGCAAAATGCTGACCCTAAGGTTCTCTGGGCAAACTGCCATGGCTCGTATTAGTTTCTCACTGCTTCCACTTTCTCTTAATAATTAGTGTGGATTTCAGGAGAAGAGAACCAGAAATGATGGGTCACGTTTCCATTTTGATAATAACGGGTTTTTTTTTGTTGTCGTTTGTTTGTTTGTTTGTTTTTGAGACAGAGTCTCGCTCTGTCACCCAGGCTAGAGTGCCGTGGCGTCAGCCTAGCTCACAGCAACCTCAAACTCCTGGGCTCAAGCGATCCTCCTGCCTCAGCCTCCTGAGTAGCTGGGACTACAGGTACCATCATGCCCGGCTAATTTTTTCTATATATTTTTAGTTGTCCAGCTATTGTCTTTCTGTTTTTAGTAGAGAAGGGGTCTCGCTCTTGCTCAGGCTGGTCTTGAACTCCTCACCTTGAGTGATCCTGCCGCCTCGGCCTCCCAGAGTGCTAGGATTACAGGCTTGAGCCACCGCGCCCGGCCGTTTTTTTTTTTTACCTTGAGTTTTGCTATAATGAAAAAGGGTAAGTGAAAAAAGGAAGAGGAAGAATAAGAGGGGTAAGTACCTAAAGAGCTGCAAGGGCACCTTAACACACTGACTGCCGTGTGAATTGTATTTAACTTGGGTTGGTTTCCACCCCGGGACCGTGTAAAGCAAACCCTGCTTCTGATTCATGAAAATCTTACTTCTGATGTTCTTATTGTCCCCATGAATATTGACAATTTCATTCTAAAAACATGGACTGCATTGCATAGAACTGACACACAGAAAACAAGAAAAAATAACAAATTAGAAAGGATCATTTTGTTTTAATAAAACACCGTGGCCCTGTGGAAAAAATATTTCTTTTCCTAGTGTGGCAGTCACTGTGTTAAAATCATATTGCTGCAGGAAAGAAGCCAGTGTGAAAAGTCTACACGTTGTATGACTGCAACATAGGACATTCCGGAAAAGGCAAAAGTGATAAAGACGTCAAGAGGTCAGAGGTTGCCAGGAATTAGGGGGTGGGAGGGATGAGCAGGCAGAGGACGGAGGACGTTTGGGGTAGTGAAACTGCTGTGTGACATTGTAGGGATGGGTCCCTGTCATTAGACATTTGGACAATCCTGTAGAATGCACAAAACCAACATAAACCCCAGTGTAAACTGCGCCTTTCCTTAGTAACAATGTGTCAACACAGACTCGGCCCTTGCAACAATGTAGCGCACCAATACAACACAGACTTGCAACATGCTAACGGAAACTGCGTGCATATAGGAACAAGCTGGATTTTTCTGTAAACATAAAACTGCCCTCCCAAAACAAAAAATAAATAAAGACTTACAGTTTGTTTGTTTGTTTTTTAAGGGCAGGTGTGAATGTGTCTAGTTGGGAGACCTCCCCAAGCCCCAGTGGGCTGCGACCCTTGTGACCTCATCTCCTCCACATCCGCCCCGTGGTGCAGCGGCCAACTCTGAGCCTCAGGAGCGCACACCTGGGCCATGCAGTGCAGCTGGGGGAACCGCCCGCCCGGCCTGAGGTTCATGCACCTGACGTTCTCTCAGAGGTTGCACCTCCCTGAGCTGTCACTGTCTGCACGGAGCCTCACTTGCTATGGAAAGGGAAGTAAAACCACTGGAGTGGACCTGTGCCTTCCCCACCCACCTTGAGCCCATGTGCGTGCAACAGGGATGAGCCCAGCTTCCTCCCCTGGAGGGCTGGATCCTGCCCCATCCAGGACCCTGGAGACCTCATCTGGGTCTTTCCAGACTTTCTCTGCCCTGGGTGGGGGGTGGGGGAGGGGTCTCCAGTTCTGCCCCTGAGAGACACCTGGTCTGCCTGGTGCAGCCTGGGCTGCAGATGCAATGAGGTCCCCAGGTGACTCTGACAGGTGCAGAAACCCACTGGGTCTTGCTAGCCCTCTCCACTGGGCCATTCAGTGTTTTGGGTATTGACGTTCTTCTTGGGGCCGACTCCTTCTCCCACTGTCACCTCGCATGTGAGTGTCCTGGGGCTGCCGTAATGAAGTACCACAGACCAGGGACTTAAAACTACAGGAGTTTCTCCTCTCGCGGTCCTGGAGACCAGACGTCTGAGATCAAGGTGTGCGCAGGGCCGTGCTCCTGCCGGAGGCTCCAGGGGAAGGTGCTTCCTTGCCGTAGCCTGACCATGTGGCTTCCTCCCCTCTCTTTGTGCCATGCACCTGCCACACTGCTGGTGTCTGTGATTTGTCCAGGGGCCCTCAGTGCTTTGGAGCTGAGCTGCCACTCAGCAGGGAGCGGGCAGGTGTGGTAGGCGGGGGTCACAGTGCGAGACTCCTTAGGTGTTTGCCCTTTCTGCGCCTCCTCTCCTTGTCTTTCCAGCTCTGCTGTATGGTTTATAGGAGGCCAGAACACAGAGCCCCAGATGTGACTATGAGACCAGAATGCACCACCCCAAATGAGGCTATGAGACCTGAATACATCACCCCAGGTATGACTATGAGACTAGAACATTCCACCCCAAATATGATGATGGGACAGTAGAATACATCACCCCACATTTGACCACGAGACCGGAACACACTGCCCCAAAACACACCCTGTTGGCACGTGGATTATTTTGACCTGGTTGTTTGAAAACACATCCAAACACTGCATTGATGTTACCCTCTTATACAAGAGACACTGACATCTGTCAAGGGAACCTCCACTTCCAAGATCGCCTCCCACTCTGCACCCTGATTAAGGCATCTGTAATTCACTGCAGGCTCCAACCAATGGATGAGGCTCTGGCTTCAATCTGCATCTCAAACTTCACCGGAGTTCACCTCGATTTTCCCGGTTGCCTCCCCATGGCTGGACTTTCCCACTCCCTTGTTTTTGGTTCCAGCTGAAGACGATATTCAATCCTCAGTTCCAAGCCTCGGCTTTGAGGCCACACACTCTTCTCTGGGCAACTCCTGCCCATACGTGAGGGTTCATACGTCCGTTCACACATGTGAGCTTGTTCTTCTCTCGTTAATCTGCCTCTTGTTACGGGGGCCCCAGCCAGCAAATCCCAGAAGATCTCTGTCCTCGCCGTGCTGTTTCACCAGATCATCTCCCTTCCTTCTGGACACCCCTTCCAAGCTGCTTCAGGGATGGGCATGGAGCTGGTGCCGGCAGATGTGCCCCCTTTAGGGGGACTGTCACTCGATAAATTTCTTAAGGCAGTTCCCCATTTCGCTTCCTCAGAACCGAGCACCCACTGGCCTCCTTCTTGTTATTGTGATGGTGCAACACCACATGCTTCTTTAAACTGGACTTAAAAAAAAGAAACCAAAAAAGAAAAACCAAAAAAACCCTGAAACCCAACCGCATCATCCACAGCCCAAAGGAGGCACGCACAATAGTTTCGCTAATCTGCTTTCTGTCTCTATGGAGTTACCAGTTTTAGATGTTTTATACAAATACAAAATCATACTATATTTTGCCTTTTTATCCACACCCTGCCCGCTTTCTCTTCTTTCAGTTTCCACAGCCTGAGTTTTCTTCTCCCCTTTCTGTAGACTCCGGCTCCCCTTAAGGTACGAGCTGCCTGCCGAGTTCTGGGTCCTGGAGCAGCTCCACAGATTCAGAGCAGGTCTGACTTACGGCTTCTCAGATTTAAAGCGAAGACTGAATGATTTCCATCTGAGCTCCTGAGACGGGACACACACAGGAAACCCCCGACGGATGGTTCCAAAGCAGATCTTGACTTTGATGGTCCCGGTTGGAGCTGAAATGTTTCATTTCTGAAATGCTCTGGGTGCAGCTGGCCTGTGGGCTGACCCCCTGGGGAGAGGAACTCGGGGATCCCTGAGGTCTGGGGGAGACACCCACTTGCTGCATTCAGACAACACACCAGGGCACCTCACGGTGCCTGGCGTCACCCCCAGGTGCAAGCTGGCTCCTTCCCGTGGCTGACACGGACCTTAACAGGCAGCTCCTCTGTGACATCACTGTGAAGACCCTGTTCCTCTGGGATTCCAATTTCCCACCCTCAAGTCCCCATGGACCCGACAGAGCAGAAAAACCCACCACTGCGACTCAACACATTCAAAGGCCACAGAATCAAGGAAGCAGCTTACCCGGAGGCGGCATCCGTCCGCCTGCCGTCAACTCACTTTTCTTCCCTCCTTCGCCCGACACACGGGCATCCACACGCCCTCCTTTTGGACGCTCTCCCTCCTCGGAAAGTAAGCACACTGATTCCAGGGCTGCAGAGTTTCAGGCTGGGCCCTTCCCTTTTTCCTTGAATTCCCCCTCCAAACCTCACACTTCCTCATTTTACATAACATTGAGAAATCCATGACCAGCAAGTTCATGGTCTCTCAGCATCAGCTCCCAAGAGTGCCCATTGCAAAGCTCATGTGTGAACCACACGCTCCCTTGTGCTGTCTACAAAGTGCCAAGAACCAAGCAGAGGTGCGTTGAGAGGCAAACAGTTGACGCCTATACAAAGCACAGGGCTCTGTGGACACATGATTGAAGATGATGCCGGGACAGTGACAACAGCTGAGTGAAAAGGCGGCTTCACAGCCTGTGTCACCTCCAGTGTTCTGTTCCAGAAGGAGCTGTAGATTAGACCACTCATGTTGCTATAAGCGAATACCCAAGGCTGGGTACTAGGGGAAGGAAAGGGGTTTATTCAGCTCACCATTCCACAGGCTGCACAAAAGTTGTGGCACTAGCGTCTGCTTCTGTCGAGTGATCCCGGCTGTCCCCACTCACAGCACAAGAGGAACGAGAGACGACAGGCTCAGAGGTGGCCACAGAGAAACCAGAGAGAGAAGTGGGAGGCGCCAGGTTCTTTCCAACAACCAGTGCTTGTGGAAACCAAGCGCAAGAACTCACTCGCTCCCTGGAGAATTGCAGGAAGCTATTTATAGGGGTCCACCCCCCTGACCCACACACCTCCCCCCAGGCCCGCCACCAACATTGGGCATCAAGTTTCAGCATGCGACTTGGCAGAGCCCAACAACCATAGCCAAACCATAGCAAGTGGCTTCTCTCCAGCATTGATTAGGGAAGGTTATCTTCCCAGGAGTTCAACCAGATGTGCTCACAGAGGCTGCCCAGTGGGACCCATGGTGGGTCTTCTTGTCCCCAGTGGTGCATACTTTGTTGCAGACTTCCACCATCAATGTAGAGAAGTTTATCTTCCCAGGAGTTCAACCAGATGCACTCACTGTGGCTGCCCAGCCCGGGTGACATGGTGGGTCTTCTTGTCCCCAATGGTGCATACCTTGTTGCTGAGTTCCACCATCAATGTAGAGAAGTTTATCTTCCCAGGAGTTCAACCAGATGTGCTCACTGAGGCTGCCCAGCCTGGGAGCCACGGTGGGTCTTCTTGTCCCCAATGGTGCACACTTTGTTGCTCACTTCCACCATCGATGTAGAGAAGTTTATCTTCCCAAGAGTTCAACCAGATGGCTCACTGAGGCTGCCCAGGCAGGGTGCCATTGTGGGTCTTCTTGTCTGCAATGGTGCACACTTTGTTGCTCACTGCCACCATCGATGTAGAGAAGTTTATCGTCCCAAGTGTTTAACCAGATGTGCTCACTGAGGCTGCCCAGCCTGGGTGACATGGTGGGTCTTCATGTTCCCAATGGTGCATATCAGCTGCTGACTTCCACCATCAATGTAGACAAGTTTATCTTCCCAAGAGTTCAACCAGATGTGTTCACTGAGGCTGCCCAGCCTGGGAGCCATGGTGGGTCTTCATGTCCCCAATGGTGCATATCAGTTGCTGACTTCCACCATCAATGTAGAGAAGTTTATCTTCCCAGCAGTTCAACCAGATGTGCTCAACGAGGCTGCCCAGCCTGGGAGCCATGGTGGGTCTTCTTGTCTGCAATGGTGCATACTTTTTTGCTCCCTTCCACCATCGATGTAGAGAAGTTTATCTTCCCAAGAGTTCAACCAGATGTGCTCACTGAGGCTGCCCAGCCTGAGCACCATGGTGGGTCTTCTTGTCCCCAATGGTGCATATCAGTTGCTGACTTCAACCATCAATGTAGAGAAGTTTATCTTCCCAAGAGTTCAACCAGATGGCTCACTGAGGCTGCCCAGCCAGGGCAGCATGGTGGGTCTTCCTGTCTTCAGTGGCGCATACCTTGTGGCTCACTTTCAAGTTAGGGCCACTTCTGTTTAGTTCCATTCATCAGACCTTCACTAAGCACCCAAGGGATTTCAGAGAGGGTAGGAAGCAGATTTGCAGCTCACGGCAAGACAGGCTGAGTAGGAAAGCGACAGAGGCTGGGGCATCATCCAGGGTACCCCGTGGGAGGGCCCTTCTTACATGGTTATGGGGGGGGCAGGCTAGGGAAGAGACTGTGGTTTGATCTGGACCACAGAGGACGTGCTAAGTCTCAGTGGAGGATTAGAGCTCAGAGTGGGAGCTCATGGGCATCCGAGCATCGCAGGAACCTACAGATACCTTCTCATGAGAAGAAATACACAAATGGAGGTTGGGCTCCAAGGCCACCCTGACAACAGCTGTGGGTTGCGATGGGCCAGCTGTGGCTTGGTGCGTAATTCCCGATGACAGTGTTGACGGGGTGTTGCCAGGTGCAGCAGGTGGTCACAGGAGAACCCCCTCCCTCATTTGCAGTCTCAGGAATCCCAGAAGCAGAAGAATTTCTGGAATAGGAGAAGACCTCTGTGCACAATGAGATGCAGGCAGAATGTCCAGGAGACAACTGTGACCGGATGCTGGGGGTGGAGACAGGTGGAGGTGCAACTGCTAACTGGCCTTCAGGGCTGAGAAAATGCCAGAATGTTGGTGCCTTCCCACAGTTGGAGAAATAGGAGGAGGAGCCCACGAAGGGGGCAGAGCAGGAAGAGGAGACGCTGTGTTCAGTTGCGCCATGTTTAGTGGTTTCCTGGCGGAAACTTCAGATGGGGGCATCTAGCAGGGGGTTGGATCTCAGGATCTGAATCAAAGGGGGAGCATTGAGTGACTCAGTGGTGGATGGTCCACTGTGAGTTTCTTTCTGACTTATCATCAACACCATCATCATCATCATCACCACCATCATCATCACCACCACCATCATCACCACCATCATCACCACCATCATCACCACCATCACCATCATCACCATCACCACCATCACCACCACCATCATCACCATCATCATCACCACCATGACCATCATCACCACCACCATCACCATCATCATCACCACCATCATCACCATCATCACCACCACCATCACCATCATCACCATCATCACCATCATCATCACCACCATCACCATCATCACCACCACCATCACCACCATCACCATCATCACCATCATCACCATCATCACCACCATCACCATCATCACCATCACCATCATCATCACCACCACCACCATCATCATCACCACCATCACCATCATCACCACCATCACCACCATCACCACCACCATCATCACCACCATCATCATCACCATCACCACCACCATCATCACCACCACCACCATCATCATCACCACCATCACCATCATCACCACCATCACCATCATCACCATCACCATCATCATCACCACCATCACCATCATCACCACCACCATCACCATCATCAGCACCATCATCACCATCATCGTCACCACCATCACCACCATCATCACCACCATCATCACCATCATCACCATCATCATCACCACCATGATCGGGAGGGATGTTCCTGATGCTTACAGCACTTGCGTATCAGCGAATAAACAATCCCACAACACAACTCCCTTGTACACAGTTAACTCAGCAGGCCTGGGCTGTCCACACTCTGCACATTCTTAAAAAAAGGTCTGGCCCTTGTACATGCTCAGGGAGGTCACCTCTGAGTCCTTAGAACATCCCACCTGAGAAGAGGGTCTTTGTTTGCCAGGGCATCTAGGCCACTCCAGGTTGCTTAGTCTAACCATGTGATTTGTGGTAGGAGCTATGGTGACATGGTGTCACCTTGATCTACTCAAGTCAGCCACGTGGGTGAGTGATTGATAAAAACCCTGGACATCAAGGTCCCGGTGAGCCTCCCTGGCTGGCAATACTTCCTGCATGTGGTCATACCTTATTAACGGGAGAATTAAGCATTGTCTGTGATTGTTCCACTCTTGCCTGGTCTCTTCTGGACTCATCTCCTTGTACCTTTTCCTTTGCTGATTCGAGTCGGTATCATTTCACTATAATAAAGCCACAACCATGAATTTAATGGCTTTGCTGAGTTCTGTGAGTCCTTCTGCTGAATGATTGAATCCCAGGATTGTCGCGGGGACTGCTCACACAGTGTCTAGTCACCCCCATGCAGGCCACCGTGTCTGGCCAAGTAGGAGAAGCTCAATACTAATTGGCCTCCAGACAAGTGACTGCATGATGTTCCCTGGGATCCCTCAGTTTCCATCTTTCCGTCAGCTGCCTTTGACTTGGACACTCCAGATCTACTCAGAGTTCCACCAGCATGTGGACCAGAGGAGGAAAATTAAGGGAATTTCCACACAGCCTCCGGGGACTTGCCGAGTTCCTGCTGGGAGCTCAGCCTGGGCGGTGCCTGGAGGACGGGGCAGAAGAAATAGAAGCCAGGGTCAACCATAATGCCCACCAACATGCTAGGCTGCTGGAGTTCGGACTTTCTGTAACTTTAACAAAATGTGCAATGCATTCTCTTTTCTACTTTCTTGATTTGGGACTTGGTGTTTTTAGTGATGCAGTAAGTCTTTGATCTTTGAGGTAGATCCCATTCTGCAAATTTAATGTGGAAGTAGCTGGACATACCGTGGCTTTCCAGGAACTCAGAAAAGCTTCCTCACAGTTTCAGCTCTCCTCCCCATACTCACTGCAGACAGCTGGCTGTGGCAGGCTGAATGTCCCCAAGCACATGGTAGACCATCTGCTGGCATTGCAGGATGAGAGGGAAGTAAGCACCCATCACGCACTCTGAGGAGCTCGTCAGTGGCTGAGCATGACAGCAGCAACTCAGCGGCTTTCCTCATCTCTTCAGTGTGCCAACGCCTCATTTCTAGACTATCAACTCTACTTGTCGCCTCCTCTTCCACCTATGGGGTAAGGTGGGCAGGGATAGAGGTAGGAGAAAGACCCGGACCTCCTAAATGGTCTCCTTCCATAGACAAGAGAAATAAGACAGGCTTGCAAGCTGACTTGACAAACAATTCATTCACCTTTGATGATGATGGTGATAATGGTGGTGATGATGGTGGTGATGATGTGATGGTGATGGTGGTGACGATGATGATGGTGGTGATGGTGATGGTGATGATGACAGTGGTGGTGATGGTGATGGTGGTGATGGTGGTGAGGGTGATGGTGGCGATGGTGATAGTGATGATGATGATGGTGATGATGGTGGTGATGGTAGTGATGATGATGGTGATGATGGTGGTGAGGGTGATGGTGATGATGGTGATGTTGATGGTGGCGATGATGATTATGGTGGTGATGGTGGTGATGATAATGGTGGTGGTGATAGTGATGATGATGATGGTGAGGGTGATGGTGGTGATGGTGATAGTGATGATGATGGTGGTTTTGGTGGTGGTGATGATGGTGAGGGTGATGATGGTGGTCGTAATAGTGATGATGGTGGTGGTGGTGGTGGTGGTGATGATGCTACATTATTAAACAAAGGAACAAAACTCTTACTTAGTGACTCCCATGACCCTGCTCCGGGCCAACTTTGAGCACCACAAAGTTGGTCCAAAATCTGTATTAGCCAGAGTTGTCCAGAAAAGCAGAACCAATGTGGGGTGTGTGTGTGTGTGTGTGTGTGTGTGTTTGTGTCCCACCATCATCAAACACAAAACACTTTTATCAGCCCACAAGGAAACCTCATGCACATTAAGCAGTCACTCCCTCTTCCCCCGTCCCTAGACCCTGGCGACCTCTAATCCATTTTCTGTCTCTCTGGACTTTCCTGTTCTGCACATGGCATATAAACGGAATCATACAGTATGTGGCCTTTTGTGTGTAGCTTTTTTCACTTAGAATAAAGTTTTGGGGGTTATCCACATTGCATTGCATATCAGTACTTCAGAGATGCACACCTGCACATAACTGCATAAACCCCAATCATGCATAAGTCACACTAACACGTCCACCTGCACCTCCATCAATACCTACATCCATGCACACATATGTGCACACACACACTCATACAAAGATAGAAGACACTGAGATTTATATAGGAGGATTTATATGGGATCCAGAGGAAGGAGAAGTGAAAATACACACATATATGTTTAGGTTGGTACAAAAGTAATTGCGGTTTTGGACCGTGAATTTTAAATCATTACAACTGGGCTCAAGCACGTCTTTATTAATCAAATTAGGGCCCATTACAATCAACACATTTTTGCCAATGAGAAAAAACTGTTTATTCCTGTAGTGCAAAAATCTGGGCTTTGAGATTCAACAAGCTCTTGGAAAGCATTTTCTGCATCCTGCAGGTTGTGGAAGTGTTTTCCCTGCAAAAAGTTGTCGGGATGCTTGAAGAAGTGGTGGTGGGTTGGCGAGAGGTCAGGTGAATATGGAGGATGAGGCAAAACTTTGTAGCCCAATTTGTTCAACTTTTGAAGCCTCGGTTGTGCGATGTGCAGTCAGGCATGTTGTGGTGGAGAAGAATTCGGCCCTTTCTGATGACCTTTCTGCTGCAGGTGTTGCAGTTTTCCGTGCATCTCATCAATTTGCTGAGCAGACTTCTCAGATGTAATGTTTTTGCCAGGATTCAGAAAGCTGTAGTGGATCAGACCAGCAGCAGACCACCAAACAGTGACCGTGACCTTTCTTTGTTGCAAGTTTGGCTTTGGGACGTGCTGTGGAGCTTCTTCTCGGTCCAACCACTGAGCTGGTTATCGCTGATTGTTGTAGAAAATCCACTTTTCGTCGCACGTCACAATCCGATGGAGAAATGGTTCGTTGCTGCTGTGTACAATAAGAGGAGATGACGCTTCAAAAGGATGATTTTTTTTTGATTTTTGGTCAGCTCATAAGGCAGCAGCTTATCGAACTTTTTCACCTTTCCAATTTGCTTCAAATGCTGAACAACCACAGAATGGTTGACATTGAGTTCTTCGGCAGCTTCTCATGTAGTTGTAAGAGGGTCAGCTTCAATGATTGCTCTCAACTGGTCCTTGTCAATTTCTGGTGGCCGGCCACTGCGCTCCTCATCTTCAAGGCTCTGGTCTCCTTTGCAAAACTTCTTGAACCACTACTGTGCTGTACGTTCATTAGCAGTTTTGCGGTCAGACGCGTTGTTGATGTTGCCAGTTGTCTCCGCTGCTTCACGGCCCATTTTGAATCCGAATAAGAAAATCGCTCAAATTTGCTTTTTGTCTGACATCATTTCTATAGTCTAAAATAAATACAAAATAAACAGCAAGTAATAAGTCATTAGCAAAGAAATGAGAAATGCACATTAAAATGATGTATATCATAACCACATTTATTTAATAATGTATTCCAATATCAAACGGCAAGTTTCAACAATGCTAAAACTGTGATTCCTTTTTCACCAACTTAATACACACACACACACACACACACACACACATAAAATGTTAAAATGCCTGTACTTTCTTAGATTGGAAAATTTATTTGAAAAGTCTGCTAAAGTCTGGGACGGTGAGTTTGTGGACATGCATTGTTGGATGGTGAATCTGCACAAGCATTCCAGAGGTGAATTTGGCAACGTCCATCACCATTTTAATGTATCACGAGGTACACCCGCCTGTGTCCACAAGGTTCTATGCTGTGGGAGGCTCACTGCCACCTTGCTTGCAATAGTAACAGGACTGGCAACAATTCGCAAGTGCATCTGTGAAGGAATGGTTAGCAATTTAATTCTAGTTCCTATAATACAGGTGATGCAACTGTCAAGAAGAAATGAGTTACATCTATACGAGGCATGCAGAAATATCTCTAAATATATTTTTAAGAGAAACTCAGGTATCCAGGAACAGGACAGAGTGAAGCACATGATACTATTTGCACACGAAGAAACAATAGACCTATGCGTGCATTTTCAAGTCCACAAACATTTTATGCATAGACCTATGCTTGCATTTTATTTTATGCATAGACCTATGCATGCATTTTATTTTGTGCAATAGACCTATGAATGCATTTGCAAGTACACAAGCATTTTATGCATAGACCTATGCATGCATTTTATTTTGTGCAATAGAACTATGCATGCACTTGCAAGTACACAAGCATTTTATGCATAGACCTATGCTTGCATTTTATTTTATGCATAGATCTATGCATGCATTTTATTTTGTGCAATAGACCTATGAATGCATTTGCAAGTACACAAGCATTTTATGCATAGACCTATGCATGCATTTTATTTTGTGCAATAGAACTATGCATGCATTTGCAAGTACACAAGCATTTTATGCATAGACCTAGGCATGCATTTTATTTTATGCAATAGACCTATGAATGCATTTGCAAGTCCACTAAAATCCAATAACAGATTAAGACATGATCATCCATCATTAGGAACAGATGAGAGTTAATGAACCATGACTAAGAAATCATGGGGAAAAGTGTCAAAGCCAGGTGGTTAATTCATCCAAGTGGAAAATGGTAAACACCCTCTTGAGACAACTGTTAACCATTAGAATATAAATGAAAGGGGGAACTGTTGGTGGAGGGGTGGGCCCTGCACCCTCTTTACTGATGGGAGTGGGGTCCAGGGGTCCCTGGAGGGGTGCAGGGGTCTGCAGGGCACCTACTATCTGGGGTGCCATGGGTCTGACTTGCTTCTGGAAGCAGGAGGGGCCCACAAACCCTGCGGCCCTGTGAATGGCTGTGCACCCAGGGATTGCAGACCCCCCCCTGTGTGTGGGGAATTGTCCCAAAGCCTAGCGGGCCAGGGGGATGCTTCCTGGAAAAGCTGAGAAACTGGCTCAGGATTGATGCCCTGCTGTGTGCATTTTTATGCTGCTTGGAATCGAAACTCCTAAAGTGGTGGACTTTGCAGGGTTGTTCCTTAGCCACAAGGTCTCCGGGACTGCGGGGGGCAGATCAGCAAATAAAAACACAAAATTGCATATATTTGCAAGTGAAGATAAGACAGACACACCAGTTCATTTGAAATTGAAATAAACAGTGAATCCTTTTTTTTTTTTTTTGGTTTAATAAGCTGCCTCCTTTTGCATGTTTGAGAAACACATTGCCATGCTGAGTGTTGATGTGAAATTCACATGCAACGGGGTGCCCTGGGTATGTCTGGATGGTGCACCCGTGCAATAGTCCCACTAATGTCCCACGGAGAGGTCCTGACACCCACCCTGCACACACTGGCCAATGAGCGCTGAGAGACTCAGGGAGCTGGGGTGCCAACAGGGACAGGAGACTTCGGAGAATTGGGCCGGGGGTCCACTCTCGGAGGAACAGTGAATGAGTGGAAGTGGTGGGTGGGCAGTGACTGGCAGATGGTGGGTGGGTAGTTAGCGACTACATGGCAGGTCATGGGTGGTTAGTGACTGAGTGGTAGCTGGTGGGTGGGTAGTTAGTAACTGAGTGGTAGGTGGTGGGTGGTTAGTTACTGGGTGCTAAGGTGGTGAGTGGTCAGTTAGTGAGTTCTAGCTGGTGGGTAATTAGTGAGAGTACTAAGTGGTGGTCAGTCAGTGACTGAGTGGTAGGTTGGCTGGTGTTGAGTGAGTGGGTGGTAACATCAATGGATGGTTAGTGGCCGAGTGGCCAGTGCTGGGCGTTTAGTGAGTGACCGAGCACCAGGCTGGTGGGTAGCTACTGAGCGGGTGGGGATGTCACTGGACGGTTAGTGACCTAGTTGCCCGCTGGTGGCGCTCCCTCTGGCAGATGGCTGTGGGGTGATCCGTGTGTCCCGGAAGATGAGTCCTGTCCTGTCAATAGGTGGCAGGTGCTGCCCCGGGTAGGGACGGGGTCTCAGAGCTAGACCTTCCTGACTACCATGATCCCGATGTCCGCCCCTGTCCCTTGTCCACTCTGCCCCGCCCCCCTCCCTGCTGTGCACCCACAGGGACCCTCCTCCCATCTGGGGCTCTCTGTCTGCACCCGCCCTGCTGCGCCCCGCAAGCTCTCGGTTCCCCCGGCCTCAGCACTTTCGGTTCTGTCTCTGCGTCTGAGCTTACAGAACCCCCTGCTTCCCCTGCCTGCGCTGCCTCCTGGGAACCCCCAGCCCCGGGCCTCGAGCTGGGGCAGTTAATGGCCCATTTTCCTGTCTTTGGGTCACCGTCCTGTCTTGCTTTTTGAATTCTGATGACTTCACGTCATGGTTCTGAGTTGCACGAGGTTGAAAGATGTCATCTCCCCAAAAACTCATGTCCACCTGAAACTTCAGAACGTGACCTCCTGTGGAAATGGAGTCTGTGCAGACAGGATTAGTTAAGGTGAGGTCATTGTGGATCAGGGAGGGCCCTAAACCCAGTGACAGGCGTCCTCATAAGAGACAGCAGAGGAGACGCAGATGCAGAGGAGAAGCCACGTGGAGAAGGAGGCAGGTCCCACCGAGTGTTTATTAATTCGTTGGTCTCACTGCCTTCACAACCACAACAGTGCCAGGACTCCGCACGCCCAGCCCTCAGCCCAGAATGTGCCCCCAGTGATGTGTTGCAAGGATTGAGCTCACACACTAAACCTGGTCCCTGCAAGCTGCCTCCGTGCTGTCCTTCCTGGTCTGTGAACAACGTGGGCAGGGTGACCCCTCCTGCTTGATTTAAAACACAGGCCCTGCTAGAGGAAGTCAATGCTCGGATGGAATCAGTCCTCTGGGCGGCGTGTCTGTGGCTCTTGGCAGAAATTCTAGGTTTCCCTTAAGAAGAGGGTCGTGGGCTGCGTGGGGGGTTTTTGTTTCCCCTGGGCCTGAAGTTCCCTCCGAGCTGCCTTTTCTTGGGTGCAGAGACGGCGTCAGGAGAGGGGCTGATAAGGTCAGATGCTCCGTGACAAAGTGAGAAGGCCACCTCCAGACACCTGTCACCCTTGAGTCATCAAAAGTGTCAGCATCTAGTTCTAAAAAAATGTGCATTCAAGCCCAAAGTTTGAGTGCAGTCCTCTCGGAAAGCAGAGATTCCAAAGAACGGAAGTCAGCACTCCAAAGTGCAGAAGTTTGGTATTTATTTACTTAGTTAGTTATTTTTGAGACAGAGTCTTATGCTGTCACCCTGGGTAGAGTGCAGTGGTGTCATCGTAGCTCACTGCAGCCTCCAAATCCTGAGCTCAAGGGAACCTCCTGCCTCAGCCTCCCAAGGAGGTGGGACTACAGGTGGACCACCACACCTGGCTGATTTTTCTATTTTTTGTGGAGACGGGGTCTTGCTCTTGCTCAGGCTGGTCCCCAACTCCTGACCTCAAGTGATCCTCCCTCCTCAGCCTCCAAGAGTGCTGGGATTACAGGTGTGGGCCACCGTGCCTGGCCTCGTGTTGTTTATATAGACAAGGTTTAGGGAAGCATAGCAGAATTACAACATCTTTCAGTGTCGGGTTAGAGCATAGTTACAATGATCTGATTGGCCGGGGTGGTCTTTTTCTTCCTGGCAGAGCATTATTTAACATTTCACACTGAAGCTGTAACTGCCTGGGGCCCTGGCGGAAGCGGGGCTGAGCTGGATGCAGAACAGTAGAGGAAGATGCAGTTAAGCCCTAACGAAGACCAGCGATGGGAGCGAGGAGGCCTGGCCTCTGGTCTGCGGGAGTCATTTCTAGAAAAACAGCTGAGGAAGAGAGTCAAGCTACAATCTGAGAAGCAAAACTCACAACTCCATGTGCATGACGGACATCCCAGTTACATCTCTCTGGAGGTGCACAGTGTTTGGGGGGTTCCAACACCTTTTACGTTTTATTATTGCCCCATGTCTGATTCCCGCCAGTTTTCCCATCTTGAGGGGAAGCTCCTTTCGGGACGTGTGTGCCCACAGTCTTGAGTTGGATGAAACCCCAAGACAGGGTGACAGGGTCCTGCGTGGAGAGGCAGGTACGGCACCCTCGAGTGGTGATGGGAAGTCCTGAAACTGTTGGGAAGGAGAGAGGTCTACGGGGTCAGCAGAACTTGCTCTGCCTGCGGAGCAGCTAACTGGGTGTTTCCATGAGCAGGGCCCCTGGGGGCTGGGGCTCGGGCTGCCATCTTGCGGAGGAGCCCGCGAAGCTTCCCTGTGTGGGCTGGGGTCTCTGGCAGCTGCATGTCTCGGAAGGTGCATTAACAGGGAAGCCAGCTGCCGGGGTCTCGGGTCTTTGGAAAAATGGAAGGGACGTGAAACTACAGCACAGACGGCAGCTGGGGCCGAGGTTGCCTCTTAGCAAATAGCAGAGCTCTTCCTGGGGAGGAACAGCCACGCTGCACGCATGCAGTCAACGCCCGGCGTGGTCAGAGCTGCTCCAAGGACGCCTGCGTCTGGCTACTCACAGCTCATGGGTCTCCACACCTGTGTGTCTGCTCACGGATGCACCTGCGGGTACTTGTGGGTTGGGGGCACGTCTGTTTGCGGGTATCTCTGTGCCCGTTCATCTACTTATATCTCTAGCTCTGGCCATTCATAGACTCTGTGCAGTACATAAATATATAGCTGTTTATACATATTACATATAGCTATTTATACATAATATGGAAATATATACCTATTTTGTATATATTATATAGCTATTTATATATTATATAGCTATTTATATATTATATGGAAATATATACCTATTTTGTATGTATTATATAGCTATTATTTATATATTATATGTAAAGTATAAATATATAGCCATTTATATATTATGTGTCATATAGTATTTGACTATGCGGCTATTTATATATTATATATGATATATAATATATGAATATACAACTATTTGTATATATAATAAATGTATGATATATGTAATATATAAATGTGTAGCTATTCATATATTATATACAGTTATTAATATATTATATGTAA
>CM052457.1:308199-361586 GCA_028533085.1 Varecia variegata | reverse complement strand
TCCACCCATCCATCCATCCACCCACCCATCCACTAACCCAACCACTTATCCACCCATCTACCCATCCACCTACCCACCCACCCATCCATCCATCCACCCACCCACCTAGCCACCTACCCATCCACCCACCCATCCACCCACCCACTCATCTATCCACCCATACACCCACCCATCTACCCACCCATCCACTCACCCAACCACTTATCCACCCACCTACCCATCCATCCACCCACCCATCCATCCATCTGCCCACCCACCCACCTACCCATCCAGCCACCCATACATCCACCCATCCATCCACCCACCCATCTATCCACCCATCTACCCACCCATCCACCCATCTATTCATTCTGTCAACTTTCAGGCTCACTTGTTCCATGTACCTCCATGTAGATTCCATGCTCCTGTAGTAAGAGACCCACATTCATGAAGCCCAAATATGTCAGTCCTCCTTACCATGCTATTGATTTATTTTTGGTCTCCACTCAGCCAGACTTTAAATCGTAATTCCATGAATGACACTTTCTCACATCACAAATTGAAACCTTTCTGTTCATCCAATTGTATTTTGTTCCACCTAGTTCTCCCATTTACGCTGGGAACACTGGTCACCAACTATCTTCCTCCCTGATGCTTCCATGAGAAGCCAGGCAGGGGCAGGGGTGGGGTGGGTCTGAGCGGGGCAGGACAGGAAGCTGAGATGGAGGCAGCAGCAGCAGCAGTGCTTCAACCTTGGGTTCTTTATTTAGGGAACACTAATCAGTATTTTCCTTCGCTGGTGACGTGAGCACTGGGTACAGGTCCACATCCTACTGCAACGGTCTGGATCCTCAGAGAGCGTGGTGGACAGGCTCGGATGTAACATAACCCGGCGTGGACAAGGCACCCTTCTCCCCAGCCACATACAGCCCTCAAGTTCACACATGCAGTTTCTGAGGCCACTCTCTCTGTCTCCCTGTGCCCCGGAAGGTTCTGGATCGCAAGCAAATCTTTACCCAAATACATGAAATAATCATAAACTCCCCACATTATCCTATACTGTAGAAACACAGCTGGACCATGCCCATGGCTCAAAATGCTGTCCCCACTTCTGGCGGTGGGGAAACACCTGAGTTATATAATCCTTACCGAAACTAGAGTGCACGCAATGGGCTCTTGCTTGCAGCTGAATCTGATAGCAAACCACATCGCTCACAGCGGAGACACCCTGCTCCTCTCCACGATCACATCAGCGCGTTAGGCAGATTTTGAGAGAGAACCGGCCAGACTAAAGATAAGGCTTCACCACACATTGTACATTTTGACACAATTAAATACGGAAGGAATTTGGCATTTAGGGCCGGTGAAGTGTTAACAGTCATCAGAGGCATTGTCCTTGCGATGAGCACACCTTGTCTTGAGTTCATGTAAGAACAAAGTGTGTCTTTGGAGATACCGCTAGACTTTGTTAAAAGGAAGTACCTTTTGTGGAGCAATAAAGATGGGTGCAAGTGCTTTACCTCTCCCCCTGAGGAGAACCAGAGTCCGGCTTCCCTCCCACTGAGTCTGGGCTGGTCCCACAACTTGTTATGGCCAATAGAGTGTGGTAGAAATTCCAGCAATGTGAGTGGGCTATCTAGAATGTTCTGGTTCTAGCATCCCACTAATGCCAGGGGGGCTGTAAGGTAACATTCAGCCCAGCTTCCAGGTATGTGAGTGAGCCATATAGAATGTTCTGGATCTATTAAGCCTGCAGATAGACTCAGCCCAAGTCTAGCTCTCAGCTGACATTCAGCCCAGCTTCCAGGTATGTGAGTGAGCCATCTAGAACGTTCTGGATCTACCAAGCCTACAGATAGATATGGCCCAAGTCTAGCTCTCAGCTGTCATTCAACCAGATTCCAGGTATATGAGTGAGCCATCTAGAATGTTCTGGATCTTTTAAGCCTGCAGATAGACTCAGCCCAAGTCTAGCTCTCAGCTGACATTCAGCCCAGCTTCCAGGTATGTGAGTGAGCCATCTAGAACGTTCTGGATCTACCAAGCCTACAGATAGATACGGCCCAAGTCTAGCTCTCAGCTGTCATTCAACCAGATTCCAGGTATATGAGTGAGCCATCTAGAATGTTCTGGATCTATCGAGCCTACAGATAAACTCAGTCCAAGTCTAGCTCTCAGCTGACATTCAACCAGATTCCAGGTATGTGAGTGAGCCACCTAGAATGTTCTGGTTCTATCAAGCCTACACATAGACTCAGGCCAAGTCTAGCTCTCAGCTGTCATTCAACCAGATTCCAGGTATGTGTGAGTGAGCCACCTAGAACATTCTGGATCTATGAATCCTGCAGTTAGACACAGCCCAAGTCAAGCTCTCAGCTGACATTCAACCAGCTTCCAGGTATGTGAGTGAGCCACCTAGAACGTTCAGGATCTATCAAGCCTACAGATAGACACAGCCAAAGTCTAGCTCTCAGCTGTCATTCAACCAGCTTCCAGGTATGTGAGTGAGCCACCTAGAACATTCTGGATCTATTAAGCCAGGAGATAGACTCAGCTCAAGTCTAGCTCTCAGCTGACATTCAACCAGCTTCCGGGTATGTGCATGAGCCACCTAGAACGTTCCTGCCCAATCAATGCTTTCTTTGCCTCCAGCCCCAGCCAACACCATGGGCAGCAGAAGATCCGCACAGCTGAGTCCCATCAACCCTCAGAACCGAGCACGATACCCACAGCCTCCTGCCCATCTAGACCTCTACGTTTCCAGCTTCCCTCATCCACATCAGTGATACCCAAACCAACACCCACACTCACGGTCAGTAAACAGTGGTGTGTGGAAGACACAAGGAAAACATTCCTAGGGAAGAAGTTACATTTTCACGTCCATCCTCCCTCTCTCTTTCTGGCTGACTCATTGCACGAGTCTGGTGTTGTGAAACACACACAACACAATATTGTTTTGTGGTTTTGGATGGCGATAGTGAAGAAAAAGGTGGCAGGGCGGATGAGTATGTGTCATGTCCGTGAGAGACCAGATGGCCTTCAAAAGACACTTAACAGCAGTTTCCATTCTGGAGTCCAGAGGAGAGGCAGTGCTCTGTCTGTCCGCCCAGACCCTAATCCACCCAACTGATCCCCTTGTAAAGGAAAGTGCCAGAGAACTTAAGGAGCTGAGGAGCTTCAGTGGCAGTTCATCTACCTCGCCCCGCTCCAGTGAGCATGTTCTTCCCACCGTGTTGCTCTTCTCGGAGTGGTTATTTCCCATCCACCCATCGGTGCAAGTAGCAATGAAGCATGACTGAAACTCTCTCAATAATTTACAAGGCCATGCAAGAGAACACGGTGTATTCCAAAGTTCTCATCATGTGTCGTTGGTTTCCCCTAAGAGCAGATATTCTTTTTCACTTAATGAACCTGAGTAGTTGTAGTCATCCCTTCTCGAGAAACACACATTTCTATTTCCAGAAAACACTCCTGTCACCACATTACAATTCCTGAGTCACAGAAGAAGCAACGGGACACCTCACGTTGGCCTCTCTGGCGGGGTGTTTCTCCCAGTGTGTTGTCAGCCTGCATGTGTGCGTTTCACATGTAAAATTCCTGAAATGACAGCTCCGGGGAGGCGAGACCCCCCTCTGGGGAAGAACTGGCAGCTCTGGTTTACCGGAGGCGGTAGGGAGCAGGGAGCGGTCGGAGGGAGAAGAGGAGGATGAGTCTACTATCATGTGTCCATCAACTATGTATGTCTGTATCTATCATCTTTGTATCTGTCAACCATCCACTATCACATGTCCATCAACTATGCATGTTTGCATCTGCCATCTATGTATCTGTCAATCATCTCTATCATCTGTCCATCAACTATGTATGTCTGTATCTGTCATCTATGTATCTGTCAATCATCCACTATCACATGTCCATCAACTATGCATGTCTGCATCTGTCATCTATGTATCTGTCAATCATCTCTATCATCTGTCCATCAACTATGTATGTCTGTATCTGTCATCTATGTATCTGTCAATCATCTCTATCATCTGTCCATCGACTATGTATGTCTGTATCTGCCATCTATGTATCTGTCTATCATCCACTATCATGTGTCCATCGACTATGTATGTCTGTACGTGTCATCTATGTATCCGTCAAGACCTCCTTCTGTCTCTACAGCTTCACCTCCCCTGGACACCAGCAGTGCAGTTCTTCTGCCCAGTGGTAAGAGTGGACGTGGATTGGGTGCTTAACTCAGAGCCCTGCTCAGTGCTTTATGTGTGTCAGCTGTCTCTATCCCCACGTTGACCTGAGCTAGGTTCTATTATGACCGTTTGCGCAGTGCCTCGGATGTAGGAGACACTCAACAGGCGTATCTTGGGTGAATACTGCCTGAAGCTCCTTCTGCCATCTGTAGGGGCAGTAGACATAGAGTGTCCTGGATTGAGGTGCTAGACAAGACTCACCATGCCTTCTCCTCGCCAGCTTTCTGGATGGTTCCACCAGATATGGTGCTTCTCCTCAACCTTGTCACCTGGTCTTTAATACTGCAGCGAATACAGCAATTTCTACCTCAAAGAACCTTGTGAGGTCCTCCTTGCCTTTGTAGCTCCTTAGTCCCTCCGGGCCAGTCTCTAGGGGCTGACGAATCCCAGGCTTTTGGTAGAGTTTCCTGAAGGGTAAGAACATAGGAGTGAGTGACAGCTTGAGGGAGGGAACTTGATGTCTTCTGGTGAAAGGGCAAGTTCTAACTCCTGGGTGAGCTGGCCGTTGGTGGTGCACATCTTGGAGTAGTCCTTGCCTTGGGTAGCTGTGGTCACAACTCTGCAGAATTCAGGACCAGATGTGAGGTGGCCCCGTCCCCTGGGCAGCAAAGTCCTCAGACTCAGATGTCAGAACTTCTCCAGGACTCCCAGTTCCCAGTCACTCACACCAACTGCCACCGCCACGTTGATAGCCTGGGGTGGGTGATTCTTCCCACAACAACCACAGAAATGCTAGGGAGCAACTAAAAGGCAGTTGCTGCCCCCCACCCCCATGGAGCGGACCAGCTCAGCCTTTCCCATCTTACACCACACCCTGTCCTGCCCTGCACCTGGGCTCCTCTGCTTCCTGGTTTGGAGTTTCCCAGTATGCACCACGGCCAGGTAAGGATAGGTTTAGGTTACTGATTCTGTCCTCCAGGGTTGGCCCTGGGGGCAGATAGAATAATGATGCCCACCCCCAAATTTGTCAGTGTCCTAATCTCCATGTGGTAGAGAGAATGATGTCCCCAATGATGTCCACATCCTAATCCCATGTGGTAGACAGAACGATGTCCCCAAAGATGTCCACATCCTAATCCCATGTGGTAGACAGAACGATGTCCCCAAAGATGTCCACATCCTAATCCCATGTGGTAGACAGAACGATGTCCCCAAAGATGTCCATGTCCTAATCCCATGTGGTAGACAGAACGATGTCCCCAAAGGTGTCTACCTCCTAATCCCATGTGGTAGACAGAATATTGTCCCCAAAGATGTCCACCTCCTAATCCCATGTGATATTCAGAATAATGTCCCCAAATTTGTCAATGTCCTAATCCCATGTGATAGACAAAATGATGTCCCCAAAGATGTCCACATCCTAGTCCCATGTAATACACAGAATGATGTCCCCAGAGATGTCCACGTCCTATTCCATGCAACCTTTGAATGTGACCTTACTTGGGAACAGGGATGTTGCAGATATGATTCAGGGAAAGGTCTTGAGAAGGCCACATAACCCCGGATGATTCAAGTGTGTTCTAAATGCTGTCACCAGGGTCCTCATGAGAAGCAGACAGGAGGGTCAGCGTCAGAGAAGCAGAGATGAGGATAGGAACAGATGTCAGAGGAATGTGAGTCCCTAAACCATGGCACACAGGTGGCCTCTATACAAGAGAAATGGCCCGCAACCAGGTGCCACCCCCTAGAGCCCCCAGAAGAACACAGCCCTGCTGACATCTTGATTTTAGCGCGGGGACACCCATGTTGGCCGTCTGACCTGCAGAGGGAGCCCGGGGTGGAAGGACTCCTGGGCTGGAGCTGGGAGGACCCGGGTCTCACCGGCACTCGGTAGGCAGTCTGCAGGCTCTCCTCGATCTCAGCTGTCCCGAGCCCAGTTTTTAACTCTAAAACCGACATACTGGTGCACGCTTTCACTATCCAAGTAGAGATATGTGACGTTTGTAAGTGGATGTCTGTGAAAACACTTGGTAGCTATGAAACGCTTCCACAAGTGCAAGTTATCACAACATCACTTTTCTTAGCGAGAGAGGCTGGGCACCGACTTCTGGGAGAGCATCCGTGGGCAGAAATGTCGTTTCAAGGTCAATCCGGGCTTCCCACCTTGGAACAAACAACACCTAAAATTCTCCCCAGTCATGCCCTGGAATACAATTCTCCCTTTGTCTTCTGAAAGTCCCCGAACCACGTCCCTTAGAGATGACAAGGTTCTCCCTTCTGAGTGGCTTTTAGGGAGGAGCTATCAGGTCCACAACCCAGGACTCCCGGCTGTGCCCAGAGCTCTCTGCATTTGCCCACAGAGAACCCTCCAGATGTGAGCACAGAGCTTTGAAGCTTTTGTGCTTTTTGCAGTGAATGCTCTCTGGTCTGAAGCTAGAGTGTCCGCTGTCCAGGGTGCAACCACTGAGGTGTTTGTGGTGTCCCAAGGTCACCTGAGACCCTGAGCACCTCTGCACGACAGCCCAGCTTGGCGGTGGAGGGACCCAGATCACCCACCATGCAGCTGCACAAGCATTCCCAATTCTCATCGCCCACCAGCCAGCACGAGTCCTGGCCGTAGAAAGTTAATTAATATCTCCTACGCTTTCCAGCAATGGTCAGTAGGGCGTGTGCAAATAGGCACCCTGGTTTGTTGGGTTTTTTGGTTTTTATTTTTTTCTTCATAAATGTCATTTTTTTTTTTAAATCAAGCATGACTCGGTTTCCTGCCTGTCATCACTTGCCCCGTTTCCTTTCTGCCTTCTTAAAGCCGGGATGACCTCTGTGGGTGAGTCATGAAGCTAAGTCACTTTGCTGTGTGGAGTCCACGCCTGACAGGCTCTCCGGCTCCCTCCTGTCTCCCCGAGCATGCGGGGCTTCCTGCCACCCCGGGCAGCTGCGCTCTGTCTGCTGGGACACCTCATGGCTTCGCGGCCTGCCGGAACCGGTAAGGCAACACCTGGCAACGCGGCCGCTCGTGTGTGGGCATTAACTGTCTTTTATTTTAACAGCCGCTCCTTGGGTTGTTTTGCTTGGGGGTCCACTTTGCACCCACGCTGTTCTCTTTGCAAAAGTTGCACGATGAGCTTGTGGAGGTTTCTGAGTCTCTGCTGAGGAATGAGCCTGAATTCAGGTCGGAGAAGCCTATGGCAAGCTGACTTTCTGCTTAAGTCAGTATCGGTGTTTTCTGTGGTGAGGTCATGTCGCAGAGCGGCCTGGGCTAGGAGAGGGTCACCGCACCGTGACCTTGTGACCTCAGGGAAGGTTGTGCGAGGGTCACACCCACCACGGAGGGAGCCAGCGGGGACCCTGGCCGGCCGGATCTCCGTGCACGGCTGCGCTTTCTGGGAATGATGGCAGATCTCGCCTTGCTCTCCTCACTGCCTTGTCCCTGCGGTTTCTCCAGAAACCTGTGGGCGGGCCCTGTGCTCCTGCGTTACGCTTTCTTAAAAAGGTTGCAGAGGAGAAGTCAGAAGGGAAAAGTGCAGCCCCGGCCGGCGGGCAGAGCAACGCTTGCCCCCGACGGCTGGGATTTTACGTCCAAGCTGGATGGTAGCCGAGTGTGCACGTTGGGGACACTTCTGAGCCGTCCCCCTATGTCCACCATGTCGTGTCTCAAGTTGCAAATGGGATTCCGGCTCCCACAGCTGAGCCGAGGCAGCCCGGATGTGGGTGTCCCCTGGGGCACTCGCACATTCCCACTCCCTTTGCTGACAGCTGCATCCCGCGGGTCCTCCCTCCGCCAGCCGCGGAGGCAGACAGACGAGGAATGCCGCCATCAGATGAGCTTCTCGGTGCACACGGATTTCAGACCATTTCTTGAGTTTCTTTCCTTCCCTCCCTGACAATCCCAACTTGCGATTTATTTTTATTTTTAATGATTATGGGTACAAAATAGTTGCCTATCTTTATGGGGTGTACGTGAGGTTTCAACACATGTATACAATGTGACATAATGAAATCAGGGACACTGGGGTGTCCACCACCTCAGGCATTGGTCATTTCTCTGTGTTAGGAACATTCTGGTTCTACTCTTTTTGTTATTTTTAAAGTCTACCCTGACTGACTGTTGATTACAGTCAGTTTTTTGTGCTGTCAAATATTGCTCATTCTATCTGACCGTCTGGCCATATTTTTGCACCTGTTAAGCATCCCTACGTTTTCCCTCACTCCCTGTGACCCTTCCCATCCTCTGCTGACCGTCATTCCACTCCCGGTCTCCATGCGAGCAGCCGTCTTCTACACTCACCTCCCACATATGAGTGAGAACCCGTGACAGGTGGCTCATTTCACTTAACACGCTGTTCTCTGGTTCCATCCGTGTTGTGGCCAATGGCAGAATTTCCTTCTCTCTTGTGGCTGTATATTAATACTATGTTATTATCATGTTGCATATTAATAATATTCCATTGTGCGCAGATACACTGTTCATGCACTGATGCACACTTAGCTTGCCTCCCAATCCCCTTTCTCCAGCATTTGTTAGTGGCTGTCTTTCTCACAAAAGCCATTTTACCTGGGGTGTGGTGAGATCTCACTGTAGTTTTGATTTGCATTTCTCTGACGTCTGATGATGTCCAGCATTTCCTACATACCTGTTGCCTGTTTGTGCATCTCCTTTTGAGAAATCTCTATTCACATCCTTTGCACATTTTTAACCGGATTATTTGATTCTTTTTTTCCCTATTGAGTCATTGGAGCTCCATATATAGTTCAGTTATTCATCCTGCCCAACTTGGAATTTGATTGGGGCACATGCAGTGTAGACTGATGCTGGATTTGGACCCACTTGAATCCAACCAGTCAGCAGCCATGCACATAAAACTGAGCTGCTCAGGTTCCAAATCGAGGCTTCCCGAAATGGAGCCCGAACCCCCTCCAAGACTTTCTAGTAACTTCTTAGAAAAAACACTGAAGGCTGCTTTTTTTTTTTAATGAAAGGGTTTTGTGGTTTGTTTGCTTTGCTTTCAGCATAGCAGAATATTGTCATTAGAGGTGTAAAACCTGCTTTGCAGTAAGCACCTAGGAACAGCAGGTCCCAAGCATGCATGGCTCTAAAAAAGTCCCTAACAAAAGGCCCTTCCCTGTCCTCAGCCTGGGGAGCTTGTCCTAAACCCATAAATCCATCACCCCGGGGAGGATGAGGGGCAGCCACCCCAGGGTGTAGACGGCAGGGAGCTTGGGGGTCCCAGCAGAACGGATCTATTTGCAGCCTGACATCGTAGGCACAGTGACTGCATTTGGCCCTCCCAAAATACTCCCACCAGGGACCATTCGTTGTGTCTGGCAGGGCATAACCTCGTGCACTCACACAAAGTGTCCCTGTGAATCCACGCTGGGCCGGTGCCAAAATAAAAACCAGGGAAATCTCTGAAGAGAGAGGCGTGCAGGGCGGTTACAGACTGCTGGCTGGGGCGGGGGCTGGCTCATCTCTCACGCACAAACCCCCGGCTTCTTCAAGTACCGATCTATCCTCACAGATGCGGCGGTCGGGGTTGCCCTGCTGTCCCCTGTGCCTGGGTCTGTGCCTTCCAATGGGGGGGTGTCCAGAACTGAGGACAGACAGGTGTATTATTGACAGGAACTGGGTCAGAGCATTAGATGGGACAACTTTTGGCACAGGGGCTCCTCCCAGCACACACAGAGCCTGGGGGCGTTGCAGGCTGAGCAACGGGGTGTTTCTCCCCAGGAGGCCCCAGGAGATGTGAGCTCTGAAGCTCAGGCCCCACCGGGAGCCACCGTCTGTCTGCGGCTCTGTCATCTCAGGGAGGTGATTTGGTCCCTGAAGCCCAACTGCAAAATGCAGATGTCTGCCAGCCCTGGGTCTGAGATGATCGCAAGGCCCAGGGGAACAAAAGTGCCTTTTCCCTCCACCCGTCTTAGGCTCACGGGCTGGGAAGAAAAGAAAACCCACGAAGAGAAAAGTGCACGGCAGGGTCAGAGTGTCCTTCCTGGGTGTGGGACCTGCATTGCGGAGAAATGCCCGGGACTTTCCTGTTTCTGTTTTTCTGAAATGCCACAGCTTGGGGCGACCTGTCCTGAGCTGTCAGAGTTTGCAGGGGAGGAAGGTGGTGGGAGGCAGAGGGCGGCGGCCCCCGGGACACCCTGAGAACTCAGCACACGGCTTCCCTTGAAGGGCAGCGTGGATATTGAGAACCAGGGTGATAGGATATGCAGCCCGAACCTCCTTCCAGGTGGGGAGGAGACAGGGAGCACCTGTCCCAGGTGCGGTGGCTTATCTGCAGGTTGCCTTGAGGGGCCTCTTAAACTCAGTCCGTTGGGGTTATCCGGCTCCTTTGGACACCGAGGGAAATGCAGGTGAGATCTCAAGCCAGCCTGGTAGGAGGGAGGCGAGGGGACCCCACTTTTCACCCTGCGTGCCAAATCCCCGACAGCAGGGGCACCTCTCAGGGATCCCTGAGGGTGAATTTGTCATGATCGTGAGCACCCCGTGTCTGAGGTGTTTTCCTGTTGTGGTTGGATGTGCCCCCCGAAATGATATCTCCTGGAACACCCAAATGGGACCTTATTTGGAAAGAGGGTCACTGCAGATGGAATTAGTTAAGAGGAGGTTGTTACAGTGAGCCATAAACCCAATGACAAGTGTCCTCCTAAGAGACAGCAGAGGAGACACAGACACAGAGGAGAAGCCACTTGGAGACGGAGGCAGAGACTGGAGTGACGCGGCCACAAGCCCAGGGACGCCTGGAGTCCCCAGGAGCTGGAAGAGGCAGGAAGGAGCCTCCCCTGGAACCTGTGGAGGGAGCGCGGCCCTGAAACACTTGCGTCTCACACTCCTGGGCTCCAGGACAGGGGGAGGGTGACTGTCTGTGGTTTTAAGCCTCCGGTTTGTGGTGGTTTGTTACGGCAGACCTGGGAGAGTCGCACCTCCTCGTAGGTTCTGCTCGGGGTTCGATGTCTGTTCTGCGTAATCCTCATGGTGCTGGGTGCCCGGCAAGGGCTTCACCGGCTGCCAGATCAGAGCAGATCAGGGGCTACAAGGATTGGGGCTTTGCAGGAGCTGGGCAGAGCCACCCTGGTGTCACCTTGGCCAACATTTTGGTCACCAAGTTCTGATCAGGAAGGAAAGAAGGAAGGAAGGAGAAAGAGAAAGTATGAGAAGAAAACCCCAAAAGTTCATATTTATAGCTCCCAATCGATCCAAGCTTCAAATTACTGCTGCTTAACTATTGAAAACCACGCGATACCCCTGCCCCCAACAAAATATCCAGCGCTGCTTGGGTGCAAAGTCTCTTGCCGTGCCCAAGCTTGTTAAAACAAATTATTGTGATTAATCACCTGTTCTACACACACACACACACACACACACACACACACAGACACACATACATTTAAACATATTTAAATTTAGAAGGAAATTCCTGGCATTTAAATAATACATCCGCCTATATCTGACACCCACAGTTTACAGGTTTGTTCATCTCCAAAATTCCTGCATCCGACCTGTTTTTCAGAAAGAGAGACAGAGAGAGAGGAGAGGAGAGGGTTACAGAACCAAAAACGTTTTCACACAAAGCCGGGGCTTCTCTGTGTCTGAATCCGTGAGATACCCAGACGTTGGCAACAGCAGCCTCTGTTTTCACACATCCAGCCCTTCCTGTCAGTGTTAGAAGATAAAGTCTCTGTTAGGAGTGAGACATGAACTGAGACCCAGGCTGGGCAAACACAGTAAAACAGGAGGTGTGATTTTTCCTTTTTTTTGGTAACAGGTGTATTGGGATAAAATGCACACACCGTACCATCCGTCCATTTGAAACATACGGTTCAGTGGTTATGAGTCTGTTCACAGAGCTGTGCATCCCCCACCTCTACCTAGTTCTAGAACATTCCCGTCATCCCCAAAGGAGACCCCGTCCCCATCAGCAGTTGCTCCCCAGCCCCCTTCCCCATGGTGACCACACAGCCGCTGCCCTGCCAGCTGCTCAGGAGGAAGCCGATAGGCTGGGACAGCAGGTGTCCGAGCACAGAAAGGGTTTAACATCACAGGTGCCATTTGAGGTCATGGGAGGAAGCTCTCCAATCCGCCTCCCAGAGCATTTGGGGAAAGGATTTCTGAAGACAGCCTGGCGGGGCAGAAGGTGAGGCGGTCAGGTCTGCTGATCGGCTGCGCTGAACTCGTGGGGTCGGGAAGCAGGAACCGCGTCCTTGTGCCATGTTGGTGGGGACACAGCTCTGGGTGGGTTGGCTGTTCCCCTGAGATGCAGGATGTAGAAGACACCTGAGAAACTAGCTTCAGGGTTCACGAGGGTGATGTTAGCTATGGGAGCAATGACGAAGGCTGAGACTCTTTATGAACATCAGCTCTGTCACTTCCGAGCTACAGGACAGCAAGCCGGGCCACAGTGGCAGGTGACACGTATTTTAACCAACCCCCGCCACGCATTTGCAGAGCTGTTTCCCCCACCACAGCTCCCACCATGTGGCCCTTTATTCATGTTATAAAGGACAGTTTCACACCCACGAATCAACGTCCCATCTCTGTGGATCTGTCTGTCGTGGACATTTCATAGAAATGGAACCACAAGCCATGAGGTCTTTCGTGTCTGGCTCCTCTCACTGGGTGTCATGTCTTCAGGGTTCGTCCACGTTGCACCAGGTGTCAGAGCCTTGTTCCTTTTCATGGCTGCGTAATATTCCATTAACGAATAGATCACGTTTTGCTTCTCTGAAGAGATGACTTTCAGAAGGCAGGGAAATGCACTTCCACTGTTTCTTAACGTGGACATTCCCAAGTGTGGAGTATGAACACTTATTTCCCAATGTATCATACGATTGTGTCTTTAAATAACATTTTTAAAATGCAACATTATGCTGCTTATGTTTTTTAAAATAATTGTGATAATGTACACGTGATGTAAGATGTTCCTTCATAGCTGAGTTTCAGGGCACAGTTCAGTGCCATGAAGTGTGTTCAGGCTGTCGTGCAGCTGATGCCAACACCCGTCTCCAGAGCCCCCTTTATTTTGCAAAACCAAAACGCTGTACTCGTTAAAAAAACAACTACTCCTGCCCTGTCTCTCCCCAGCCCCTGGCAAACACCATTCTGCTTTCTCTCTCCCTGTCTCTCTCTGTCTCTGTCTCTGTCTCTCTCTCCTCTCTGACACCTTCTGCCACCAGAACTGCACTGCACTGTAGGTTTCCTGGTACAATTTGCAATTTACACCTCCACCTCTTAACCTTTCCAAATGACTTTGTAATGTCCAGTAAAATCAACAGGTGTTTTCTGAGTGACCACTGTGGGCAAAACACGGTCTGGTGACACCACGTTCTTTCACGGAGGAGCTGACGTTCAAAGATGGGCATCGTGAAAGGTCTACCTAAGGTGGCAGTTTTCGGTGGGCCTGTCACCACCGGCAATGCTAATACCCCGTAGACAGGTAGCCCATGGGGAGTGGTGACTCCTAGACCTATGGGAGTGTTTCTCATGTAATTGCGGAAATAGAATTCAAAGTGAAATCTCCTGGCAACCTAGAAATCCTCCCCAAGAAGATAGAAGAGAGAGAGAGAACAAAATTTTATTGTCGAATGAGTGTAGGGAAGGGAAAAACAGCTTCCCTCCACCCCTCTGGATCCTTTGGCTGGGCTACAAATTAAATCGACATTAACCAGATTAACAAGAGAAAACACGTTTTAATTACACCCATGCAGGTGAGATTCCCACAAATACATGAGCCTCAAAGAAGGGACAGGGGATTTGTCTTCTATGACATAAAGAAATAGCTTCTGGGGGTTGCACACGGGTTCCGGAAGGGTGAGGGGCTGGACTGACATGGTGACTAAAGGTTGCCTCACTCTGCAGATGAAGAGTCTCTCAGGAAATAAAAGTTGTCCTCTTCCTGATACAGATAATTTCACTAATGTCGATTTCCTTTATAGATATAAATTGCTTTTACAAAAGGACAGCTTCTCGGAGCTACTCCTGTGCCTGCAGTTTCTCAGAATAACCGACTCAGAATACGTCAAAAAGGTCTATTCCGGGGGTAGCATGGCCTGTTCTCCCTCAGTCATATTTGGGGTGGTGTGTGCTGGTGTTACGCTGTCATATTTTGGGGGTGGCACATGCTAAGCTTCCACGTGAGCATAACAACAGAGTGGGGTGTGCATCACGGGTGACCCGATAAGGAGACCGCAAAGACAGAGAGAAATCTGGCACTTTTGGAGAGCTAAGCGGACACAACCATCCCATTGGTGTTTTTAGGATAAACACTAACTAGTCTTTATGTAAAAGGACCCGTGAGCCCACCTGTCCCCCATAGTGCATCCTACATTCACCTGGTACTTGGAGCGACCATCTATGGGAACTACTTAACGTTCTCCAAATGGAAGAATTAACTTCTGTCTTTATGAAGGGAGGCAGGTTCATAACTTGGACCCCGGGGCCAATTTACGTGAGGTCTCATCCCCCAGAAACTGGGAGTTGGGGTCCTCTCTCTTCCGACACGTCTGGTAGGTCCTCGGGTCCTGGAGAACGCCATTGCTGAGTTCTAAGTCTGGCAAAATGTCTTTAACCATTGAAAGGATTTACATACATTTCTAAGGGATGGAGAAAAAAAAACTTAAACAATTATGAGTTTTCTAAAATAAATCCTCTAAGAAAACGCAAGGGAAAGTCTTTTCCCGTATTTTTAACCCAGCAAGTTAAGCTTCTTATTGGGAATTTTGATTTTCCAGGCGTGGGGCAGGGGTGAGGACAGGGTGGGTGAGCACACACGCCCCTCTGTGTCCTGGACAGCACCTAGACCCGTGCAGGTGACTGGGTAATCTTGAACTCTCTCTGGGGTCCAATTGTGAGAAGGGTCCTCTGCAAGATCAAGACTGAGCTACCTAAAAATGTTTTGTAGGATTGGCGGGAAGCCCTCCAAACCTTTCCTCCCATCCTCCCCGAGTGGTGCGCGGCTGAGGACCCTGATGACAGTCCTCGACTTCTCACCTCTGCCACGCCCTGTGGCCTTCAGTGGATCCTCACCTCTGCCACACCATGTGGTCATCAGTGGCTCCTCACCTCTGCCACACCATGTGGCCCCATCAGTGGCTCCTCACCTATGCCACGCCATGTGGTCATCAGTGGCTCCTCACCTCTGCCACGCCATGTGGCCCCATCAGTGGCTCAGCAGAAATGGCTGAGTCCATCCTGGGCAGTTAGCAAAGCAGAAACAGAGACCCAAGCCACTTCCTTTTCTTTCTCTTCTTAAAGTCTGAGTGACTTGTCTCCTGCCCCAGCTGCTGAGTCATTGTGGCAGGGGAGACATTTAACCACAAGAACACTTCTGTTTTATTGCTGGAGCACATGAGTGTCATGCCTTAGTGATGAGACGTTTTCTGACATTTTCCACAGATCTGATGTGGTGCTCGCTGAGCTGTAAACCTCTCTCCTCTTGCAGAGCCTGGTGGGCGTCCACAATCAGGGATACATACCACCAAGTTCCTCTTCAAAAGGCCAGAACTTTCCAGACTCTGGGATCCTCTCAGTGATAGCTCCACTCTCTACGTCAGAGAGCTGTGGCTCAAGTTTAATAATGTCTATTTGGTGGTCAGTTGTGTCGTGAATGATAGCCAGCACAGAACAGAAGTGTTCCGTACACCTCAGGCCCCTAGAAGGACTTTATTCTTAAGAATTCAGAGAATTTTACACTCCCAATGTGACCCTCAGATTCCAGAAGTTGGGATTGACCCAGGGTCCCATAAGGAGGTCCTGACCAAAGAGTCTGATGGGTCCTTGTTTTCCCATCTCTTCCCCATGCAGCATGTCTTTTGTGAACATTTTCCTACATACTCGGAGCAGGGCTAGGTGTGGGGGGTGGTTCAGGGATGTTGACCGGAGTGAAAAAAGAAGATTAGAGCAAGGATACTAGTCGTGAAGAGTGCAGAGAAGAGGCAGTGGGCTCCCAAATGGTTGCAATCAGGTTGTCAAAATGTGCAGTATTGAGAGACTGAATATACAGAAAAACAGCTCTAAAAATAATAAAACCACCTGCAGTGACCAGCCCAGGAGACCAGCCCATCATCTGCAGGGACCAGCCCAGGAGACCAGCCTGCTATAACTCAGGTTGCTGTGTCTAGTGATAACTGAGGAAGCCAAATAACTACATCTGGAATGATCAATCCAACAGGCCAGGACTTCACCAAATAACTGACAGCTTCTCTAATTTTTATCCCCACTTCCAACATGAGACCAGCCAGAGAAAACCAAATATTCCCCCTAATCAATCCCATAGGACACCCCCTTTCTAGGAAGCCACTTCCAGCTTCTCTACCCCAACAGCCCACTCTGGACACACCTGAACCTTCCTTTCTTCATGAATGTTCCCAACCTTCTGTCTGCCTTTGGGTCTCCTCCAAATGCCAGTGACAGTGGCCAATGCCCTTGGTAGAGCAACTGCTGACTGGGCATCCTCTGCTGGTTCCCATCTGGGTGGTGTCTGCTTGTGTCCACAGTGGAGATGGCCTTCGGTCTGGTGAACACAAAGGGAAAAGGGGTATCACCTGGAGGTCTTGAGGAAGGCTTTAGTGGAACATGAGCTGGGTTTTGAAAAATGGGTTAAATTTTTTTCTGTCTCTCTTTTTTAATTTCAGAATATTATGGGGGTACAAATGCTTTGGTTATATAAATTGCTTTTGTGCAGTTTGAGTCAAAGTTATGAGTGTGCCCATCCCCCAGACAGTGTGCATTGTACCCGTTAGGTGTGAATTTACCCATCCTCTCCTCCCCCGCCACCTGCTCGATTTCCAATCGATGTTATTTCCATATGTGCACATAAATGTTGATCAATTAGTTCCAGTTTGATGGTGAGTACATGTGGTGCTTGTTTTTCCATTCTTGGGATACTTCACTTAGTAGAATGGGCTCCAGCTCCATCCAGGATAACACAAGAGGTACTAGATCAGCACTGCTTTTTATGGCTGAGTAGAACTCCATGGTGTACATATACCACATTTTATTAATCCACTCATGTATTGAAAAGGGGTTAAATTTAGATGGCTGAGGAGTGATGATGGGGAAAGACGGTTAATCCCAGACTAGGACATAGGGTGTGACCCCATAAATACTCTCCAGGCTAAGACATCCAGTACTGAGACCTTCCCCAAAAGTGGAGCAGACAGACCTGGGGCCAGGGGGTGCATTTTTCTACTACTTCTACTGGACCCTATATTTGATTTGTAAGTTCTTTGCCTAGGCCTACGTCTACAAGAGTTTTTACTATGTTTTCTTCTAGAATTGTTATGGTTTCATGCCTTACATTTAACAGAGTCTTTAATCCATCTTGAGTTAATTTTTGTGTATGGTGAGGAATAGGGGTCTCACGGATAATGTAGCTATTATATATTTTATCATATTATATTATATATCCTATCATATATTAGTATTTATTCATTAACTTATTTATATTAATATTAGTCTACAGTATTCATTCATTTACTTACATCAGTATACTACATCAATGTTGTATTTATATTACATTCATGGTTTCCTATTTTGTTCTATGGATTACAATCTACCACCATTGTTATCGTGTTGCTACTCGGAGTTGGCCACTAGACTTGGATGACGTAAGCTGACTCTTGCTTCTTTTTAACATATTTCCATCATTATTTGAGCACTTCCTTACTTTTGGATAGAAAAAGATGTCACAGGCTCACTTTGAACTTCTCCTGGCCAGCCCTGGCTTAGCCATTCCAGCCAGAGGCTCCAATTCCTTTTCATGAAGTGTGTTTAGAAATAACTATATGAGGAATGTGTGCATATTCCTCCTGGGATGCTTTTAATGGCCAGAATTAGAAATTGTACATATGTATATGTATATATATATGTGTGTGTCTGTGTGTATATATACTTCTATTTTTATCTATATATCCATCTATCTAATCTCTGTCTCCATATCTCTCCATCCATCCATACATCCATCCACCCATCCATGCACCCATCCATCCATCCATCCATCCATCCATCTCTGCATCTATCCATCCATCCATCCACCTATCCACCCATCCATGCACCCATCCATCCATCTATCCATCCATCCACCACCCATCCATATGCCCATCCATCCACCCATCCATCCACCCACCCAACCATCCATCCATCCATCCATCTGTCCATCCATACATACATACATCCACCATCCATCCATCTATCTATTCATCCATCCACCCATCTGTCCATCTATCTATTCACCTGTCTATTCATCCATCCACCCATCTATCCATGTATTCACCTGTCTATTCATCCATCCATTCATTCACTCACCCATCAACCCACCCATCCATCCCTATCTATCTGTCTTTTTGTCTATCTATTAATATATCTCTCCCTATCTATAATCATCATGTCCATCTGTATCCATCTATCCCAACACCTCCACTTCTAACCCACCACTACAAGGTTCATTCTAGCCTTCCATATTTCCAAATCTGTAACTCCCTTCTCTGACAATGACACACTTGGCTCCCATAATCCAAAATATCAGCACGTATTTGCTCAATCCTAGAATATACCCATTAACTAACCAATATGCCCAGGTCTCTTGGAAAATCAAACTTATTAAAGTCTAAGTAACTTGGGAAGCAAAGACAGAAGGGCTCCTTTGTCCTTCCAATGTTTCTCCAGGTGCAAGCGTGGTGTTCTGAGGAAGACAATGACATGGGTCGATGGAGACAGTTCCCTGTGCCCCTTTCTGTGCCCACAGAAGATGGCATCATTGGACACTTAGTGGGTGCTCACATCTGTGCATTGCACTAAACGATGACCTTTTGCAAACCCAAAAAGCAAGTCAGCTGTGATTGCACTGTTGACTGACCTCCCAGGGAAATTTTCTGAACAACCTCGCTCTATCCTGCAGCTCTTGCTGGAGTAATTACTGACTCACTCGTTTGGTTTTCTCTATGCCTTTCAAGCACCCTCTCATTCTTATGACAAGAGCAGTGACCTCATTCTATAAATCTCACACTTTTCAATGCTGCCTCCACACAGACTTTCTTGTCTCTTTTCACCCAGGAGAAGCGTTGCAGGTTCAGATCATCTGGTTTAACTTCGAAACGGTGCAGGTCACGTGGAATGCGAGCGAACACTCCGGGACGAACCTGACTTTCCTCTACAGGTGAGTGGCCTCGGCGCATGGACCCAACGTCCCGTTCGGAGAGGGTTCTCCTGCGGAGACGTTGGTAATCAGGAGTGCCAGGAAACCAAGGTGTGAAGAAGTCAGATTGCACGCGTGTGAATGTGTGTGTTCTGTCTGGCCCTCAGACCTCCCCACAGCGACAACCACAACCACAACCACAGCTCTCCAAGCCTTCTAACCCCTGTGTGAGATGCCTGACTCACTCTCAAGATCACCTGGGTTCTTACCGGGGCATCCACAAAGAGCGGTGTTGACCCGGGCCGTGTGCAATGTGGCAGCAGCAGTCCTACACCATAGCTCCATAGCCTGGAAACCATCTCTGTGGTGCAGCTGTGGCCAAGGCTCACGCTGTGACATTTTCACACCCCATGACAAGGGGCCGCCATCGAACCACGTGTTCTGCCTGACGTGGCCTTATTTTCCTTACCTTATACGCCCAACGGCATGAGCGTGAGAGTGGGAGTGAGGGTTTTTCCAACGAATTTCCTCCTGTTCTGTAAACAGGAGGTGTGTCGTGTGTGGTCGATGCTTCAGTTTGATAGCATGGGAGATAAACCGAAAAGAGGACAGAACAGGGGGATTTCAGAATGAATTTATTTGGAAAATAAGACACACAGAAGAAAAAAAAAGAAAGTGCTGTATTTTCCAGGTGGTCACACACATGAGTCACTTGAGCTCTTGCAACTCTCAGTGTTCTCTGCTGCAAAGGGGGTGATTCTTGGCCTGGTCCCTGCTTGGCTGTGAGTGATGCAACAGAAGCCGCTCTCAGGCCGGTGCTGAGCTTCTTAGTGTTGCAAGGAAGCCACGGAGGGATGGATGATCTTGGCATGTCCCTGTTCAAGGTCCTCCCTGCCCCCAAATCAGGGGTTCGGTTACTCTGCAGGCTAAACTACACCTGTATTAGTTTGACAAAACTGCCATGTCAAAGTGCCACAAAGTAGGCAGTTTAGATCCACAGGTACTTAGTCTCATAGTCCCGGAGCCCAGGAGTGTGAGACGCAGGTGTCTCGGGGTCGCGCTCCCTCCGCAGGCTCCAGGGGAGGCTCCTTCCTGCCTCTTCCAGCTCCTGGGGGCTCCAGGCGTCCCTGGGCTTGTGGCCGCGTCACTCCAGTCTCTGCCTCCGTCTCCATGTGGCTTCTCCTCTGCATCTGTGTCTCCTCTGCTGTCTCTTAGGAGGACACTGTCATTGGGTTTAGGGACCACCCTAATCCAGGATGGTCTCATCTCGAGATCCTTAACTTAATAACGTCTGCAAAGACTCTATTTCCAAATAAAGTCCCATTTGGGATTAGGATCCAGACATGCCGTTTGGAGAGCCACCATTCAACCCACCGCAGGAGACATTCCAGGGGTTTAGCACTTGTAAGGAGGGACATTTTTCTGTTAGGACACATCTGGTCTCCCTGTGGTCGTAAGGAAGGATCCCTGAAGCCAGTGAGGAGAGACCCAGACTTGAGTCCATGGCAAAGCCATGGGGTGAAGGAGTAGCCATCAGATACGTCAAGATGCTACTTTAGAAGCTGCCCTGTGGCTAAACGGTCCTGTTTTAACCCCCAGATTCAACAGTGGGGGTGCATACGGCCAATGCACCAACTATATTCTTCAACACGGTCTCACCGCCGGGTGCACCCTGGATGCGGAAGATGATGAAATTCTGCATTTTTCCATTGGGAATGGAACACACCCTCTTCTCACCCAGAGTCACTGGATCAGTTACTACCGTAGGTGCTAAGGCGCGAGCTCATTCCCGTGCGCCACGGAAACCCGATGCCCCTTTCTGGCCCCAACTCGGAAGAGTCTGGCTCTGCAGCCCAGGCTGGGGGCAGTGGTGTCATGGTAGCTCACTGCAGCCTCCAACGCCTGGGCTCACGTGGTCCTCCTGCCTCAGCCTCCCCAGTAGCTGGGACTACAGCTGTGCACCACCACGCCTGGCTAATTTTTCTATTTTTGATAGAGACGGGGTCTTGCTCTTGCTCAGGCTGGTCTCAAACTCGTGGCCTCAAGCCATCCTCCTGCCTCGGCCTCCCAGAGTGCTGGGATTACAGGCGTGAGCCACCTCGCCTGGCTAATTTTTCTTAATGTTTTGTAGAGATGGGGTCTCACTATGTTGCCCTGGCTGGTCTCGAACTCCTGGCCTCAAGCAATGCTCCCGCCTCAGCCTCCCAGAGTGCTGGGACCACAGGCGTGACCCACCGTGCCCTCAAATACATTTTACCCATTGGGTGTTCTAAGCAAATCTCCCTGAGAGGTTTGCTTTCCTGATACAACACTGATTTCATCTTAAGTCATCACGTCACTAATGATCCTATTTTTATTTTTTTTAATTTTTTTATATATTTCTAATAAAATTTACCTTAGATCAGCTTTAAGTTCACAGAAAAATTGAGTAGAAATCACAGACAGCTCTCATATACCCACATACTATTTTTATTATGCAATATTTCAAACAGATATGAAACAGAAAATAATACAACACAATAAGTGTACATATGTGTGCGTGTATATGTATAAGCACAAAAATAAAAGGATGACATTTTCCTGGCCTCAGAGAAAGCTACCATTAAAAGTTTGCTAAAGGGTAAAGTTTCATGGGTCTTTTTAGGATCTTTTTCTGTCTCTGTAAACATATATATTTTACAAATTGATATTGTACTCTATATAGTATCACCTGGCATTTTTTAGTGAAGAGTCACCCTTTTCCATGCCAGTGTTTTTTTTCCATCTCAATACCCATTGTACACCCACATTTCTCTAACTGCCCTAAAAACGTGCTTATAACGGGTTTTTTGGGGTCCCCCACAATATCCCAGCCAGTACAGTATCCGTTTATATCGACATGTTTCTTTAAGTCTCCAGTAAATGCATTTTCACCAATGAGAGTGCCAAATTGATCCTATTTTTAAATAGGGTCACATTCCGAGATACTGCGGAGTTAGAGTTTTAAGGCGCTTTTTTAGGGAGACACAGTTCATCGTGTGGCAGATACATGGGTTTTCCACGCAGTTTCAGAGAGGTCCGTCTGTGACATGCCTACGTGTCCTCACTGTCCCTCCGGCAGCCCTCCCGTCTCCGCTCCTGCTAGGGGAGCAGTGAGGACGTGCGAACCCCAAATCCCACGAGGTACAAAGGCAGCAGGTGACCTCTCTGCTGTGTCCCTCCTCAGTGAAGCCCGGCTCCCCGAGGGACCTGCACTTCCTCTGGCACCAGGAGGCCATGACGGTGACGTGCCCCGACCTGCTCTACGACGGTGTCCTGTACGAGGTCCAGCACCGGAGCACCTTCGACACCTCCTGGGAGGTGAATCGGGGGGTGGGGCGCTAGGTTGGGGTCACCATGAGTGAGTGTCCCCAAGATGAGAGTGGTGGGGTGTGGCATTTCCTGGGACCCCTTTCTTTCCGTATCTGCCTTCTTGCATTTCTTTCCACCATTTCTTCTCTCTCTCTCTCTCTCTCTCTCTCTCTACACACACACACACACACACACACACAGTCACCTGCCCCGTCTGGCCATGGCCCGGCCGTGCACACACATGACAATACTCCCCTGCCGTTGTAACGCAGCTGCCCTGGGCAGATGCTGCCGTGAGAACCTTCCATGCTCGATTCTAACTGTGCCTTTTCTCTGTTTAGACACACGCGTGCTTGGCACTGTGTTACAGCTGTCTACAGTGTTCCGTACAGCCACACGCTGTGCAGGGCTGTGGCCCAGAGCAGGAGGCTGTTCCGTGCAGCCCGGGGGTGGCGTGGGCTGTGCCAACTGCGTGTGTGTAGGTGCCGCCCTGCGATGTTGGCACAACGTCACCTAATGACGTGTTTCTCAGAACATGTCCCTGTTGTTATGTGACACGTGACTGTGTCTCTACATATATGTGTGTATGTAAATATCTATATAAATACAGATAGCCTGTGGATATATACACAGACTCATTTACCACGTCTGGGTATCTATATATCTACATAGGTGGATTTATAGATATAGAATGTATCCATGCTCCTGTGTATCTGTTCATATCTATAAACGTATACATAAAATGTATAACTACCTGCAGATATGTCAAAGATACCTCTATATAGATATACATTTTATATACAGGTATGTATGTATGAGTATATGCATCTATATCTATACACATATATAAAATATATAAATATCTACAGATATGTGAAAGATACCTCTATATAGATATACATTTTATATACAGGTACATATGTATGAGTATATACATCTATATCTATACAAATATATATAAAATATATAAATATCTACATATATGTGAAAGATACCTCTATATAGATATACATTCTATATACAGGTACATATGTATGAGTATATACATCTATATCTATACACATATATATAAAATATATAAATATCTACATATATGTGAAAGATACCTCTATATAGATATACATTTTATATACAGGTACATATGTATGAGTATATACATCTATATCTATACACATATATATAAAATATATAAATATCTACAGATATGTGAAAGATACCTCTATATAGATATACATTCTATATACAGGTATATATGAATGTATACATACATCTATATCTATACACATATATAAAAATATATAAATATCTACAGATATGTGAAAGATACCTCTGTATACATATATATTCTATATACATGTATATATGTAACTATATCTGTCCATATCTATAAAGATATATACATATAAAATATATAAATATCTATAGATGTGTACAAGATAATTCTATACAGATATACATTCTGTATCTCTCTATATGTCTATACCTATATTCTAAATCTATGTATTAGCTATCTAGATCTACATTCTATATATGTGCGTATGTTAATATCTATATAAATACAGATATCCTGTGGATATATACACATACTCATTTACTATGTCTGGGTATCTATATATCTATATAGATGGATTTATAGATATAGAATGTATACATGCACCTGTGAATCTGTCCATATCTATAAAGGTAGACATAAAATATATAAATATCTATAGATATGTAAAAGATACCTCTATGTAGATATACATTCTATATCTCTCTATATGTCTATACCTATATTCTAAATCTACGTATTAGATATCTAGATCTACATTCCAAATCTATGTATTTATATATAGATAGAGGTATCTAAATAGGTAACTATATCTATCTTGATAAATATATTAATGTAAAATATATACAAATATATAATAAAGGGATATAGATGTGTAATCTATACATACACACACAGCCCCAATAGGATATCTGTATATATCTATATTTATGTGTGTATACATAGAAATAGATTTATATAGAGAGATACCATATGCATATTCTATATCTGCATATGTATCTACATTTTATATCTATATATACATATTCATATAGATAATATTTATCAACATATTCATACAGATTATATTTATATCTATATGTACACATTCTATATCTACATCTGTAGAGAGACACAGATGTTGAGGTTTGTTTTAAGGAACCAGCGCGTGTGACCGTGGCGTGTGGCCATCAGGCTGGAAACTGGGCAGCGTTTCTGTTCCAGTCTTGGGAGCAAACCCCTGCAGGCTCCTTGCAGGGGCTCCCCCGAAGTTTATGTCCTGACACAGGCTGGGTTTTCAGGCTACGTGAACATTCAACTTCTTCCGACCCGGGGAGCCTCTGATTCTGCAATTCTGGGAGCGCAGGTGTGCGCTGAGCTCTGGTGACGCAGGTGATGAAGTTATCATACAAAAAGTGTCACACGCAAGGCGTCTAGCACGGCGCTGAGTGAGCTCCCATCCACGTCCACGCTTACCACGGGGCAGGAGACTCACACGTGCTGCCGTGCAGGGTGGGCACGTCTGCAGAGACAGAGAGGGGCTCAGTCCTCTGCCCTCACTGGCTGGTCGGGAATGGTTTGTTTTTGCACAGTATGACTGAGGCACGGGGTGGAGACCTGGGCTTTGGAAGGCAAGCGCATTGCGGATCCAGAGAGAGAAACCCACCCACGTGCCCAGGTCTGTTGTGCGTGGACCACCCGCCCCCCCCACAATGTTAGCATGACCTGGAAGACATGTGGGACAGTCTCTCAGAGACCCATGCTCCCGGGGACAGCGTGCACTTTGCCTAAGCACCTTGCTGCTTTTTATATTTCATTCCCTCCGATTTCAGCTACCTGCCTCCCAACTGCCCCAGGACACAACCAGCCATTTGTACAGGGAAGGAGGGGGGAAAGGCACCTTGCCGTTTGGGAAGCTGTTTCCCAGGCAGATGGCCCAGGGGACGGTAACTAGGGCAGGGACATCCCCCGGAGAAGCTGCACCCCAGCAGGGTGCAAGACTCAGGCGTGTGTTTCCAAGCTCCGTGTACAGATTTTGATCAAAACACGCAGAGGTGACACGGGCTCCAATATCTCCCCTCGAAACGTGATAACAACAACACACATCACCATTTGTGGCTACATGCAGGTGTGGGTCTCCTGAGGCCACTGTAACAATGCACCACCAACTAGGGGGTTCAGAATAATGCAAAGTTTACGCCGTCTCAGCTTTGGAGCCCAGAAGTCTGTAATCAAGTTGCAACAGGGCTTTTTCTTTCTGGAGTCTCTGAAGGAGAATTCAGTGCAGGCGTCTGTCCGAGCTTCTGGTGGTTGCCGGCAACTCTTGGCATCTGTTGGGCTGTGGATGTGAGATTCTATCACGCCCTTGTCATCTCCGTGCATGTCTGTGGCCTGACCTCCTCTTCCTGCAAGACGTGTCGCTGCCTTGCTGAGTCCCTTGTCATCGTCGTTTTGGGCCCAAAGACCTGGGCAGAGGCGGGAGGTTCTGTGAATGTTTGAACTGAGGAAACTTTGGTGCAAGTTTTGGGTGTAAGGTACAGAGTCTACACGAAGTCACTAATCATCGTGTGTGTGCACGCATGTGCACGTGTGTGTGTTTCCTCAGTCCCAGGAGAAGGAAACCTGCAACGTCACCATAGAAGGTCTGGACGATGACAAGTGTTACTGCTTCCGGGCCCGAGTGAAGACCACGGAGTCCAGCTATGGCCCCGACGCCTACCCCAGCGACTGGTCGGAGGAGACCTGCTGGCATGGAGGCCAGCACATGGGTAAATCTCGTCACACGGTCCGGGTGGCGTCCTGCCTTTAGAGGACGGTGGGGCGGGGTCGTGCCTGAGAACACCGAGGACTCCCCGAGATCCGTGGTGGGGGCATCTCTCCCAAAAATGGGGCTGCCCGGGGCCAAGAGGGCTGGGTGGAGTGTGAGACGCAGGTGTCTCGGGGCCGCGCTCCCTCCGCAGGCTCCAGGGGAGGCTCCTTCCTGCCTCTCCCAGCTCCTGGGGGCTCCAGGCGTTCCTGGGCTTGTGGCCGTGTCACTCCAGCCTCTGCCTCCGTCTCCACGTGGCTTCTCCTCTGCGTCTGTGTCTCCTCTGCTGTCTCTTTTGAACACACCTGGCATTGGGTTTAGGGACCTTCCTAATCCAGGATGATCTCACTTTAATTTACGTCTAAATCATATCTGCAAAGACCCTATTTCCAAATACGTTTCCATCATAGGTTCCCGATATTAGGACTTCAACATATCTGTTTTTTGGGAGGGAAACAATGCAGTGTGCAAAGCCACCAATAGCCAAAAGCAGCAATAGTCCCTAAAGCTCCCGGCAACCTGAGCTCCCAGGGGCAGTGTGTGCTGAAGCCCCCTGACCCCCAGGGGTAGCTGCAGGATGCATTCCCACCCAGAGACGCTGCCTCTGTTTCTAGAATATTTCTCATGGCAGTGTACTCTGGTAGGGCAAAGGGAATACATAGAACCTAAACATTTGCACCCCCATAATATGCTGAAATAAAAAACAATTAAAAAAAAAGTTTTGCTGACACCGATATTCACAAAGAAAAAAAAAACTGGGTGTGGGTGAGTGGGCGTGGGTTCTGATGCCACGTTGAAAACTTACAGCCGTCACTTTGTTTTGTTTTAGATTCATGCCCGGACCAGCTTCTCCACCCCAAATTCACCAGATTTATTTTGATCTGCAGCCTGGTCACCCTGCTGACCGTGTGTCTTCTCCTGCTGTCTCTCTGGAAGCTGGGGAGGTGAGGATAAGTCCCAGGGCCACGTCACACACGCAGGTGGAGGGCTCCGGCTACGATGGGTCTCCCAAGTAGGGAAAAAGTGAGTCGCCCCATGCGGTGATTTCTCTGAGCCTTAGTCCCCACGCAATGTCCCTTTCCCAACCACACATTGCAAGAAAGTTGCCAAGGACGTGATTTAAAGGTGCAGAGATGTCCGGAGTCTTCCCTGAAAAAGATTCTCCTGCACGTGGTAGAATCTATGCACGTTAAGTTCTCATGGAAACCCATCTTGCGTCCACAGAAGAGCCCTGCTGAGCCGTGTCAGTCTAGCACCGTTGGAGGAACAGGTGCATAAAACACCTCTTAACTTTGACCAAGACCCGTTAAACTAGGTGACCAAGGAGGGCGGCAGGAATAATCTACACGAGATTTAATACTGTCTTTGTTAGACCTACACCTGGATTTTTAGCTTCACAAATCCACTTATAGACCTAGCAAAATATGTATATATTCTCTCAGATGGCAGAGAGACCTTCAGAGCTGTGATACTGAGTGGTTTCCTTTGTTAACCTCCCACCCGACAATGTAACCACCTGGAATTCCATCTTCTTGGAAACTGATTTGTGCCTGGGTGTTTGATGTCCGGAGGCGCTGGGTACCACTTTTGGTTCTCAGGATGAGGTTTCCGTAGCAACGGCGGGAGTGACACAGAGAGAAACCCGGACCTCTATTCCAGAGCAGCCATGGGGAGGGGGTGTCTCAGCTGTGCTGAGTTAGAGGACGTCAAAGGCGGCCAGTCGTAGTTCAATATGGCACAAGGATGGTTCATTTCATGACCTGCAAATCTAGGCTCAGATGCCTGTCACCGATGGGGTCGTCTCGGGGATGGAATGAAGGAGCCAGATCAGGGCTTGGGCTGCAGCAAGGCCAGGCACAGGGGCACATCCAGGACCTGTTTATGAGTCGGTCTGTGTGGAAGACGCAGCTGTGTGCCCGTCACCCCACAAACTCCTGCAGGTGGGGGTGGCATCAGGTGGACCCAACACGCTTGGGGGTGGCGGACACAGGGCTTGAGTCCGAGACCACCGTTCTGTCCGGGTGCTGCTCTCCGAGGTGGACGTCACAGCCATCATGGTCCCTGGTGGGGGTCTGCGACACGTGCAGGGTCCACAGCCCTGCTCTGGGGGCCGCCACCCACCTGACCAGCCTGTCTGCATCTCTTTCAGGGTGAGGGAGATGCTCATACCCAGCGTGCCGGACCCCAAGTCCTCCTTCTCCGGGCTCTTTGAGCAGCACCACGGAAACTTCCAGGTAACGCCCTCTTCTGCACCTTTTGCACCGAACAGGTGTGTGTCTCACGACCTCCTGTCCCCCCCCAGGGGACATTTTGAACAACAGAGTGTACCCTGGCTGCTGTGCCTTTGGATGTCTGTGAGCTTTCTTTTTATACGAGAGGAGCGGCTCCGTTGTTTTGTCTGTTGGTTAGAGAGAGGAGCCACGAGGGTCTCAATGCCTTGCGGGGGCTTCTCCTTAAGTCAGCCCCGGAGATTGGACCCCGCACCCCACCCCCCGGGGTTGGCCGACTTATCAGCCGTGCATCTGCCCAGGAAGCTGAGTTGTTGCTGTCTTCCCTCTGCAGGGCGGAGCACCAACCGCACACTTCCGCCTCCGCAGCACTGATGGTTCTTTCATTCATATAGCGAAACCTCGCAGAGCCCCGAGTGTGTGTCGGGGGGACTCATGGAGGAGGGGCCCAGCACCCACCCCCAGAAGCCCCCCAGGGCGGGGAGACCCAGACGTGGCTCTGACACTGCAATGTCACTCAAATCCTGTGACTTTCCTGGGACTCCTGCTTAAAACAACAGGAGTTTGTCCTCTCCGAGTCCCGGAGCCCAGGAGTGTGAGACGCAGGCTCCAGGGGAGGCTCCTTCCTGCCTCTTCCTGCTCCTGGGGGCTCCAGGCGTCCCTGGGCTTGTGGCCGCGTCACTCCAGCCTCTGCCTCCGTCTCCACGTGGCTTCTCCTCTCCGTCTGTGTCTCCTCTGCTCTCTCTTACGAGGACACCTGTCATTGGGTTTAGGGACCTCCCTAATCCAGGATGGTCTCATCTTGAGATCTTTCACTGAATTACATCTGCAAAGACCCCTTTTTCCAAATAAGTTCAGGGACGGGGAAAAGAAAAAAACAAAACAAAACCTTTTTTCCTGCCCTCTTAGGTTCAGTGATGGGGGCCTGCTAATTAAATGGACAAAAGACAAATTAACAGGAGAAAAGGTTTATTTTGTATGCCCTCACATAAAAAAAGTAAAATTGCAGACAGATGGTTGAGCCTCATAGATCATTTTAACAAAGGGCAGTAAATTGTGAAGAAGAGCCTAGACAAAGGAAAAGGGGGTTTGGGCTTGGGAAGGGGCTAAGTTTTGGGAACTATAAGGTATCTAAGGTTGTCTATTAAGGTTGGTCATGCAGACACCAATCCTCCCAGGGGATAAGAGTTGTGTGCAATGTCTAAGGGAGAGGACGGCACCCTTACAAATAGAAATCTCCCTTTCAAAAGGGAAATCCATGCCCTGCTTTTAGGCAGAAGGGGGAGGTCCGGGGACTTTTCCTGCATTTGCTGTTTCTCAAGAGCCTTCAGCTCAAAACAATTTTATGCCAAAAGGGAATATCTGAGGCAGCCTCTTATTCCCCTTCCAGGAAGAGGGCAGGCAGTTTCCAGGAAAAGCTGACGTTTAAGCACTAGGACAAGAAGGAGGACAGAAGGCAGGCCACACAGGGGAGGGGCTCGTACTGCTGGGCTCAAGCCCTGTCGTCCAGGACATCATGGGGGGCATTTGCAAGAAATGCCAATTCCCAGGCCCCACCGTGCCCTGTGGAGTCTGCTCTGCCTCTAACAAGCCCCCATTTGGTTTCTGTGCTCAGCACGGCTGGAGAACTTTCCTCCTCCTAAAACTTTAAAGCAGCCACAGGATGCCAGCAGCAAAGGCAACAGAAGTCACTCCGTCTCAGAGGACGTACTTGGAGGGGGAGAATCTGACTTTCTTACCTGGGGCTCAGGAGGGGTGTTTCATAATCAGCCTTGTGACATCACCAGTTTCTGAATATTCAATGCTGATCTGAAACTAGTACGAGCCCTGTGCCCCAAAGGAGAGCTCCTGTGGGCTTAGAGATTCCAAACAAGGGGATTTCTCTGTGGCACTGGGAGGGGCATTCTCGCGGGTCGGGGGAGGGCTACCTGGCTGTCAGAGAAGTTTGCTGCTGGAGGAACTTTCTAGAGCTGTGGTCCCAAGTCCCTGGGCTGCAAACTGGTACCAGTGCATGTCTTGTTAGGAACCAGGCTGCACAGCAGAAGCTGAGCGGCAGGTGAGTGAGCAAAGTTTCATGTGTATTTACAGCTTCTCCTGATCACTCACATCTCCGCATAAGCTCTGACTCTTATCATTAGATTCTCACGGGAGCGCGAACCCTGCTTAAACTGCACATGGAAGCTTCTAGATTGCAGTTCCTTGTGAGAATCTAGTGCCTGGTGATCTGAGCTGGAGCTGAGGCGGTGATGCTACCGCTGCAGAGCAGCTGCAAATACAGATTATCTTTAGCACTGAAGTTTCACTGCACAGTAAATGCAACGTGCTTGAAACCATGCCCCACGCCCCAGCCCTTGGAAAACCTGTCTTCCATGATTCCAGTCCCCGGTACCAGCAACACTGGGGACGGCCGGTCCAGAGAGCCTCTAAGCTGGGTTCTCTGCGCTGAGTCTCCACTTGGGGCTGAGTGGGAACGTGTTGTCCCAGCAGGAGTGGATCAAGGACATGCAGAACGTGGCGCTCTTGCAGAAGATGAGGACCGCCGGGGAGCAGGACTGTGGCACTGAGGACGCCCTGGTCGTGCAGGTGGCCAAGACGCCCGGGACCGTGGACGCCTTGTGCCCAGGGGTGGAGCACAGAGAGTCCTCCGGGGGCTCCTCCCGGCTCCCTCACCTGCCCCTGCAAGGCAGCGACGTGGTCTGTCTGGGGGGCTTCACGTTTGTGATGAGCGACAGCTCATACGTGACCCTGTGAGGGGACCGCAGCCCCCAACGCCAGCACCGGCATCTGCATTGATCTTCGGGCACTGACGGGAAGATCCCGGGAGCCCCAGACACCATGGACGCAGCAGCCTGCACTGACCACTCTTGCGTCCGGGGTCCTCAGAGACTGGAGTTGAAAAAGGACAAAATGATTTACAAGTTGTGCCTTTAATTCTTCGCCCACGCTTCTTGGGAACTGGAACCCTCATTCCTGCCCAGGGACAGTAATCAGAGGGGCAGGGGACTGTCCTTTGTTCTTTGTCCACAGGAGGTGGCTCGAAGGAGCTGTCTGGGCAGAAGTCACGACATGGATGGGATCATCTGCACCATCAGCTGTGGTTAAACCTGCCTGAAGCTGAAACCACCCTTGAAAGGCTCTGTATTTCTGCTTACAGAGAGGACGTTGCTTCCCGCTAGTTAGTAAACCTCCGTTTCCTTGTCTTTAAAGCTCTTTTTTTTTTTGAGTCTCACTCTGTTGCCCGGGCTAGAGTGAGTGCCGTGGCGTCAGCCTAGCTCACAGCAACCTCCAACTCCTGGGCTCAAGCAATCCTCCTGCCTCAGCCTCCCGAGTAGCTGGGACTACAGGCATGCGCCACCATGCCCGGCTAAATTTTTCTATATGTATTTTTAGTTGTCCAGATCATTTCTTCCTATTTTTAGTAGAGACAGGGTCTCGCTCTTGCTGAGGCTGGTCTCGAACTCCTGAGCTCAAATGATCCTCCTGCCTTGGCCTCCCAGAGAGCTAGGATTACAGGAGTGATCCACCATGCTCGGCCTCACCTTAAAGATCTTGTCCTTGTTCCTCTGATGTGGCCTCGGGGACGAGGGCTGAGCTTTCGGTAGCAATCGCTGTCTCCATCCCAGGGCCTCGTGGCCGGCTCGGTGGGACGAGACTGTCTGAGGAGCTATTTGCTCTGACGTCTTTGTGCCTCATGTTTTTACGCATATCCTAAGGAAACGTGGTGCGAGCTTAAACAGTCTTAATCTCCAACACTGACTGAGTGACCCCTCCTGGCCAAGGGGGTGCCCTAAACCTGAGTTTCTGGCCATGAGGAGGGAGGTCAGACCTGTGCCTCTTCATGCCCCTCCCTTCTTGGGGACATCGTTTGCGACTCACTGACAGGCTGAGGCTGTGCTAGTCACACCTGCAGGTCCTCAGTTTACACAACAAATATATGACCTGTAGCTTGTCTCTGATTAACAGACTTCTTTAACTTAACTCAAAACATTCCAAGCCTTTAGACAAAGCTTCATGTCTTGAATCAATTACAAGTCAAGGAGTCTTTAAGCCCACCTATGACCTGTAAGCCCCCACTTCAAGATGTCCCACCTTTTTGGGCCAAACCAATGTCCACCTTCCACGTATTGATTTATGACTTTACCTGTAACCCCTGCCTCCTTGAAATGTGTGAAACCAAACTGTGACCCAGCCACAGCGAGTCCACTTGCTCGAGGCTTCCTGGACGTGGCTCCGGGCCGTGGTCCTCCAATTTGGCTCAGAATAAACCTCTTTAAAATTATTTTACAAAGTGTGGCTTCTTTTCGGTTGACAGTGGCCGGGATGCTCTGACGCCATCTTCCTTCTCACGTGACCCCACCGAGTCCTACTCGCTCACTATTTCCACCCACGAGTGGTTCATTAGATATTTTGTTACACAGCGACCTACTCAGCAAGACAGGCATGGTGCACCTGGGAGGGGAAAGGGCCACCTCCTTCCCTCCCTCTTCCCTTCCTTCCTTCCCTCCCTCCTTTCTTCCCTTCTTCCTTCCTTCTTTCCCTCCCTCCTTCCTTCCATCCTTCTTCCTTCCTTCCCTCCCTCCCTCCTTCCTTCCTTCCTCTTCCTTTTCTTTCTTTCCCACCCCAGAAAACCCTTCCACAAAGGTAGAAGAGAAAGAAAACCCTTTTGTCACTGGAGAAACAAGCAACCAGACTTCAGGGCACCTCCCAGGCCGTCCCCGTAAAACATTGCAAAGACAGAAAGACCCCGCACCCTTGTAGGTAGCCAAGGGGAGCCGACTTGCTCCATTCCCAGCCTCAAGATGAAACTGCTAATGTTCTCCTCTCTTTAGGATTTAGGTTTTGCAACATGGCGTCCAAGGCTGGCTTAAGTTAGCTCTGTCTTTGTCCCAGAAACTGGGAGACGGCTCTTAAGAATAGCAACAAGCCACAGGCTCTTATTCATAAGGGGAAAGACCCCGTTAGGGTGGAAAGGCTGGGAGGTGCTCACTGCACGGGTGGAGAAAGATTTCTCATGCAGAAATTAAGACATATAAGTTCAAAAGTTTATTTTATCCTTTTAGAGAAGAGAGAGAATGAGAGAGAGAGAGACACGGCGTGGCATCCCAAAGAAAGAGAACTGAGATGCCACCCAGGATGCCAAGTGGCTCGCTGCTTTTATGGGGGACAAACAGAGAAAAAAAATAGTGATGGCTGTCCTGGTTGATAACAAACAGGGCAGCAGGCAGATAACACAAACTGCAGGGTGTCAAAGTCCAAGACTCGGTTTCCTGCCTTTCCTTGAAGACAGGATCATGGCAGGAGATGTGACTTTGTCCTCCAGATACAGTTGAGGCTGGAGCTGGTTCTCCTGCTGTTGACTCAGGAGCTTTTTAAAGGCAGATTCTTGCAAAGTAATTTTGAAAGGGAAAGGTTTCCGTCTCTTTCCTGTGCATTCAGCTCCTTTCAGAAGCTGTGCAGAACAGAACTCGTGCAGGGAGCCTGCTAGGGAGAGAACTCACAGACTTGATCTTTAATGGCGAAATGGTGGGATTAGGTATTTCCCTGTTATTCCTGCAAGGCCGCCCCTTTCAACCGTCCCCTTTGCAAGGATTTGAGTGTTTTGTTCAGGAAATGTGGGTTCCTTTCCTCCCAAGTCCATGCTCATACCCTCGTTCTGCGTCTGGGGCATATTCAAATTTTAAAGCTCTGCCTGTGGTTACAGGGAACTTCCTGCCCTTGGCTGTCTGTTTTGTTTCACTGTCATTGAAATGAAGAGAAGAGGAGGTGTCCCCATGAGAACTATCTTGAGATTGAAGTAGTTTACTGATGTCCCCGTAGATAGCACAGAGTGTCACTGTGGCAGTTCCTCCTGTACCCTGAGGCTTCAATCCCACGACTTGGTGTTTCTGGGTGATCGAGATCTCGGGTCTTTGAGCAGAGTTGGGGTTAAGTTCTCTCTCTCGGCAGGTGCGACTGATCACATGATCGGCGAGGTTCCAACAGCCCCATTTGGAGCCCATGCGTGGGTGAGTTGTTGCTGTTCTGGGGGAAATAAAATGAAAAACAAAACCATTTCCCAACCCAGAAAACCCGCCACAAAGGTGGGAGAGGAAGGAAACATTTTGTTATTGAAGACGCCAGGAAACCAGGCTCCCACGCTGTAACTGAGTGGAGACAACTCCTTCCATTCATGTTCTCAAGACAAAACTGCTCATTTTCTCGTATCTTTTGGATTTAGGTTTTGCAACGTGGGGCTGGATGCTGGTTTCAGTGCTGGGAAACTGGGAGACAAGGCTTTTTATGCCTCAATAAGCACATTTCTGAGGTGATTTCCTGGTTCTCTGGGGACATTCCTGAGTTGTCAGACTTGGCAGAAGCGTTCTTAGGATTTGTCTTAATATTGCTATGTGCATGTGGGGGCGTGCATGTTTGTATGTCTACATGTGTGCACATGTATACGTGTACACCTGTGTGTGTGCACCCATGCATGTGTGCACATGTGCATATATGGCCCTGTGCATATGTATGTGTGCTCTGTGTACCTGTGCATGTGCATACATGTGCACATATGTGTGTGCATGCACGCACCTGTGCATGTGTACAGGTGTATATGTGTACACCCAATGCATGTGTGCACATGTGCATATATGCCCCTGTGCATTGTATGTGTGCATCTGTGCACCTGTACATGTGCATATGTGTGCCCATATGTGTGTGCATGCATGCACCTGTGCATGTGTACAGGTGTATATGTGTACACCCAATGCATGTGTGCACATGTGCATATATGCCCCTGTGCATATGTATGTGTGCATCTGTGCACCTAAGCATGTGTGTATGTGTGCATGCATGCAGTTGTGCATGTATGTGTGTGCATGCATGCACCTCTGCCTGCGTCTATGTGTGCATACATGCACCTGTGCATGTATGCATGTGCATGTGTGTATGTGTGCACATGCACGTGTGCATGTGTGAGCACGTGTGCATGTGTGTCTGTATACATGTGTGCATATGTGGAGTTGGGGACGGGGCTGCCCTTGGAGATTCCCTGCCCCAAGCATCCCCACTATGGGGCACCCACAAGCCCCCACGAGTCAGCCCAGATGTCTGGCTCCACGGCCACAAGAGGCGCCTGGGTCAGCTGTGGGCTGTTCTTTAAGGTCAAACCAGGTCACAGAAGGCATCGAGGGAGCACCTTGATGTACAATTTGCTGAAGCGGGTTTTATGGGCAGGCGGCACATTTGGACCTGGGACGTGTTTTGCTCCATCCCATGCAAACATTTTACAAAGTCCTGTTTCCAGAAAGCAGCTTTGCCTTGGGTGCTTCTGTTCTGTGGCAGTGAATTAATGCCATTCAGGACCCACCACCCCCACAGACAGCACCTGGGCAATTGAGAAAAAGGCAGAAACAGGAAGGTCCCCTGATGTTCTCCTTTAACGAGGTCGTAAGACCCAGGAAGGACGCTCGGACGCTCTGCTGAAGCTGACACCAGACCGTCATGCAAGAGGTGGCCTCCCTGCACCCGGAGGGAAGGAGCGTCCTCATCTCTGGGAACACAGGACATGGAGAAGAATCTGAACACACAGGCCTGGCCGGGTCCCCCCAGGTCCTTCCCGTGAGCTCAGACACCCGGTGTCCAACCGCACTTCTGCACAACTGTCCACACTCCTCCGTCACACTGAGCACAAAAATGCACCATTTTCCTCTTTATTTAGGTCTTCACTTCCCTACGAAGGCTTCATGTCATGCAAAACTTCTGCCAAACACACACATGTGCTTTCTGCTCACGTGTTTTGTTCTAGGGGCCTCAGCCACAGACCTCGAGACAAGGGAGGAAACAAAATCTTTCCTTCCCTGCAGATGGTTAAGAAAAAGCATGGCCGTGAGCTATCAATAGCAAAGCATTTTAAATGCAGTCAGAAGCCTTCCTGAGGGCGGGCTTCAGAAACCCGAAATGTCGGCAAGTGCGTGTGTGCTCAGCCGCCTCCCAGGATCCACCGGTGGGAAGAAGGGCTGGGCCCCAAGGACCCAGTAGGTGATTGTTAAAGAGAAGCAGAGCTGGGCAGCAATGTTGTAAAAAAGAGATTTTACGCAGGAACTATGGAAATGGGGGAAGAGACCTCAGCAGCTGGGACTACAGGGGCCACCATGGTGGGCTAACTTTCAAATTTTTTTGTAGAGATGGCATCTTGCTATGTTGTCCAGGCTCATCTCAAACCAGCCTAAAGCACTTTTCCTGCCTCAGCCTCCCAAGTAGCTGGAGCTACAGGCATGTATCACGATGCCTGCCTAATATTTTGAATTGTTCGTGGAGATGGGGTCTTGCTATGCTGTCCAGGCTGGTCTCAAACTCCTGGCCCCAAGCGGTCCTCCCACCCCAGCCTCCCAAAGTGCTGAGATCACAGGTGGTGGGAGCCACTGCGCCCAGCTAGCAGCTCATTTTCGTTAGAGATTTGCAGATTTCTATTTAAAATATCTGTAAACTGCAGTGCCCATTATGTAACCATAGTCTCAACCCCAGCCTTGGAGGGCTTAGTAGGAAAACATAACGTGTGTGGTGTGTTAAAAGTGGCTGGTCTTTTCCACACCCACAGAAAGGTGTGGGCATAGGGTCACCCCATTTTGGAGAAAGAGAGCCAGGCGCTGTCCTGGAAGGAAAGGTGTGCATGGCCCTGCTGGGTGCAGACCTGGTTTGTGCACGGCTGTTGGAAGCTTTGTGTATCATCGCTCACGGCAACCGCAAAGCTGGACTGGGCTGGCACGGCCCAGGTGCAGCTTGAGGACCCTCATGACTTTGCTGCCCCCAGTTCTGCCCATTCCCCCTTCTCTGAGCCCCCCACACTCTGGCTGAGACCTGCCAAGTCTGCCGGTCGACTGCTCTACCCACTATGATCTATAGTTTGATCTGTACTTTTGTGATCAGCTATTCAATAGTCAGCTCAGGCTGCATAACAGAGTCCCACAGACTGGGTGGCTTAAACTACAGACGTCATGCAAGACGTCAAACAAGAAGGATTTTCCCCCGACCCAAACCTGGAGCCTTCAGGATTGTGAGAGAATCACTTCTGTTGCTCCAAACACCCAGTCTGGGGTCACCTGTCGTCGCAGCCACAGGGGACCCCTGAGTGACGGGCACAGTGGACCCCGTCGCTGTAGGGGAGGGGCTGTCCTGGTGGGTGCAGGGAGTACCCACACTGGGGGCCTGAGATTAACTGCTTCCAGTGCCCACTTCCAGATGGGGCTTGGAGATCCACCCCGGGGAGATCCGTGCACCCTCCGTGCATGCTCTGTGGACAGATGGCCGCCCCAGGGGACCCTGTGCCCTGCCTCTTGGTGGGCTGCGGTTGGGGGGAATGTGGAGTCCTTCTGTCCCAGGAGACCTGAATGGGGTCACCCTGGGCCATCGTGCCACTTCTTGCTGGAGCATCAATCTGTCTGGGGCACCAGGACTTTCTCTACGAGGGTCCCAGCTTCGAAAAGACCCCACCCACGTCCCTAGGGTCAAACCCTGCAGCCAGGGGACTTAAGGAGGGGCAGCCCCTTGGAAACTTCCTCCATGAACCTTGCCTGACTGCCAAGCACCACCCAGAGAGTTACCGGGCGGCTGTTTCTGGGGGTATCTCTCCCCGGGGCTCCCCTAACATTTCATGGAGCCCCCCACTTCTGGAAAATCCTTTGCAAGACCCAGAATTTATAAGCCCCCGCCCCTCGCCCTGTGCACACCATTTAGGAAGGGGCTTCCTCCTTCGCGTCCTGTGGGAGCCCCATTTCTGAAGAGGAAGTTAGGAAAGTCAGGAAAAGGGAACCCACCCAGGGGATTTAGCACTTGGTCTTTCACCAGCTGTGACTTCTATCCACCCTGCAGAACCGCCTTGCTCGTCTTGCACCCAAAATGCAGTTTCCAGTGCCTGGAAACCAGCAGCGCCGGCCCAGGACGGGCAGTCGTAGGAGCCGGCATTAGTCACAGATGCTATCTCTGCGTTTTCTGGGTGCGCGGTGGGAGAGATGGGGAGATGGGGCCCCTGTCACGCTCCCCCATAACGATCACCCTGGTGATCGGTGGCGGACGTGACTGCCGGCAGCTGCAAACCCCAACTGACAACCGGCGTGTGCCTGGCGCTGAGCCCCGTCTGAAAAGGCACATGAAAAAGCTCCCATGTCCGTTCAAGGCAGACATGGAAGGAGGGAAGCTCTGCTCTCCCAGCAGGGCCCTGAAAGGAATGTGGACCTGAGAATGGCCGCATTTTCCCCCCTGGAACAGCTCACCCCTCTGTGCTGTGCTGTGTGACCTTGGGCTGCATCCTAACCTCTCTGAGCTCCAGGCTCTGGTCACGTCTGCAGATGTGCAGCAGCTTGGAGCTGCTGGATGGACTAAAGGGGACAGGCGTCCGCCTCATCTGGGGTTAAACGGAAACATATGTCGGCAAAGCCCTTTGCCCTGAGTTGAGTTCCATCCTTATTTCTTTGCTGCAAGTTGTCACTGAATTCCTCGATCCCGTAGCTGGTGCCTGATCCGTACTGTGAGAGTGACTTAGGATCATTCCCTATAGGTGGTATAAGATAAAATCTATTTTTGCATCGACAGATTCAAGCTTATAAAAGGAGACATTTCTCTGTGTTGTCAAAATGCTACATTGTTAATAATAAACTTGATTTGTCGATACAATGAAACACCTAACCCCGCTGTACTGAGCCATAGCGTGCAATACACAGGACACGTTTTACATGCTGTGCATTTTATATATTGGGTATACCTATGTACGCCATTGTACATTACGTGTGTGATACAACATATAAACAGTGCAATGTGGGAAGCTTTTGCTATTATTCGGAGTTGGCAGTAGCTTGGGAGTGCAGACACCACCACCAAAATCGTGGCTAATTGTGCCTAAACTTACCAGAAATGGAAATCTCTGGGTTTTCTGTTGCCTTTAGGGTCATTAACAGGCATCCTCTTATCTGAATGTGGAATTGCAAAGCCTCGAAAAGTCCACAAAATTAAGAGAAAAAGCCTCTCAAAATACCAACGGGAGGTGATTCCTTCCAAGCTGTCATTTTAATGCTCACGATGTTATACTTATTTTATTCATTTTCTTGTCTCTTCTTTACTCCAAACAGACCTCTTGCATTTTGAATCATGCCTGTTTCCCTTCTTCCATGCACTGGGGCATCGAGCAGGGGCTGTCATGCTCTGGAACATTCTGGGTCCCTGGGGGAGCAGCGTCCACCCGCCCCTGAGTCTCTGACTCAGCAGGTGCAGCCGGGGTCAGAGAAGTCCCCTGCCTCAGTTTCCAGCAATTGTCCCTGCTGCTGGCATGTGCACCACACCTCGGGGACCTCTCGTCCTCCCAGCCCTGGCCCTTCCCATGAGATCACACCTCAAGTGCCCAATCACACTCCTGCACGACTGTCCTCTCCCCATCACACGAAGCGTAAAAACACAAGCTTTCCCTGTAGCTTCAGCTCTTCATTTTCTTCCAAAAGCCACCACATCCCATAAAATGTCTGTTAAATCGAGGTGGATGCTTTTCTCTCATTCATTTGCCTTTTGTTCTGGGGGCCTTGACCACTCGCCCGGGGCGATTGGAGATATTTTTCACCCCCGACAGCTGCCGAGGTCCTGCTCTTGGGAGTGCGTGGCCGGCAGTGACAGGAATAGAGACCCCGTCTCCCAGGGCTGTGACGCAGGAGGGGGCCTCTGGGATGTGGGAGCCACAGACACTGAGTCATGGGGTCAGCTGGAATCTCCAGCTCGTGTATCCTGGGGGAACAGAACCTCCCTGTCTCCTTCATGAGAGGTGACTTGAAATCAGGCAAAGAAGGCAGAGTTTTCCAGAGCCTGGACCCACAAACGGGCAGGCACTAGGCTTCCCTGAGAGACACCTGCAAGTGGGTTTTGTTGGATAAGACATTCGTGACTCGGGAAAGAAGTGTGTCCCAGAATCACCGCTGAGCTGGGCAGATGTGTTTGTTTCCTTGGGCTGCTATGACGAATGACCACAGACTGGGCAGCTTATAAACAACAGACATTCATTGCTCACAGCTCTGGAGGCTGGAAGCCCAAGATCCCGGCGTGGCAGAGGCTGTGTCTGGTGGGGACTCACTTCCTGGTTCATAGATGGCGCCTTCTCGCTGTGTCCTCACATGGTGGAAGGGGTGAGGGAGCTCTCTGGGGTCCCTTTTATAAGGACACTGGTCCCATCCATGAGGCTCCACCCTCAGGACCTCATCACTTCCCAAATATCCCAGAAAAGGAATTGCTATCGAATTGGAATGAATTGCTGGCCAAAAAGGATATAATAATTTATGTGGAGCGGGTGTCTTAGTCCATGTGTGCAGCTATAACAAAACACCATAGACTGGGTGTCTTACAAACCACAGGCATTTGTTGCTCACAGCTCTGGAGGCTGAAGTCCAAGATCCCGGCGTGGCAGAGGCTGTGTCTGGTGGGGACTCACTTCCTGGTTCATAGATGGCGCCTTCTCGCTGTGTCCTCACATGGTGGAAGGGGCGAGGGAGCTCTCTGGGGTCCCTTTATAAGGACACTGATCCCATCCATGAGGCTCCACCCTCAGGAGCTTGTCACCTCCCAAAGGCCCCACCTCCTGACACTGTCACCTTGGAGGTGAGGATTTCTTTTCTCTTCTTTTTTTCTTTTTTTGAGACAGAATGTCGCTCTGTTGCCCGGGCTAGAGTGAGTGCCCTGGCGTCAGCCTAGCTCACAGCAACCTCAAACTCCTGGGCTCAAGTGATCCTCCTGCCTCAGCCTCCCGAGTAGCTGGGACTATAGGTATGTGCCACCATGCCCAGCTAATTTTTCTATATATATTTTTAGTTGTCCAGCTAATTTCTTTCTATTTTTAGTAGAGATGGGGTCTTGCTCTTGCTCAGGCTGGTCTCAAACTCCTGAGCTCTAATGATCCTCCCACCTCGGCCTCCCAGAGTGCTAGGATTACAGGCGTGAGCCACCTCGCCGGGCCAGAGGTGAGGATTTCAACACATGAATTTTTGGGGGAAAAAACATTCAGTCTGTTACGCTGATCTGCTCGTACAGAAATAACAGCGTCCCACAGACCGGGAGGCTTAAACCACAGACATTTATCCTCTGCCGTCCTGGAGGCTGGAAGTCCCAGATCCAGGTGTCTCAGGGCTGGTTCTTCCTGAGGCCTCTCTCCTGGGTGTGTCGACGCCGTCTTCTCCCTGTGTCCTCACGTGGTCGTCCCTCTGTGCGTTTCTGTGTCCTCATCTCCTCTGCTTATAAGGACACTGGTCCTGTTGGATCAGGGCCCACCCTAGTGACCTCAGTTTACCTTAATCTCCTTTTTAAAGACCCATCTCCAAACACAGCGACAGTCTGAGGTCCTGGGGGTCAGGGCTCCAACGCAGGAATTCCTATGTGCCCATATAATAATAACATTCATCGGGTGCCAAGCAGGTGGAAGGGGGAGGAGGGGTTGGGTATATTCACACCTAATGGGTGCGGTCTACATTGTCTGAGGGATGGACATGCTTGAAGCTCTGACTCCAATGGGGCAAAGGCAATATATGTAACTTAAACATTTGTACCTGCGTAATATGCTAAAATTAAAAAAAATAAAGCCCTGAAGAAAAAAAAAAAAACTATACATGAACATTCATGGTGGTGTTATGCTCAGTAGACAAAAGGTGGAGGCAACCCCAGTGTCCATTGACAGATGAATGGATAAACAGAACGAGGTCCGTCCATGCAGTGGAATACTATGCAGCCATGAAAAGGAATGAGGCTCCGACCTGCCAGATGTAAAAGGCCACATGTTGTAGGATCCCATTTATGTAAAGTAGCAATGGGACTTTTTGATTCTCAGCTGTGAGTCTGGTGTCTGAGACCCTGGGCTCTACTATAAATAGGGCAGATTCAACCTGGAGGTAAGTTTTCTTTTCCTATGGAAATTTACAGTTGCTGGAGGACATAAAGAAGTAAGTGAAGGAGGCAGTGGTGAGTGTGTCCCATGCTCCATGGCAACACGGAAATGCCAAGGATGGTGTTGCCCCCTAACCCTAACCCTAACCTTGCTGCTCCTGCAAGGCCTACAGTCAGCAAACGGCGATTGGTGCCCATGACCCGCAGGTCACACGCGGTAGGTTTCCCAGTCGACCACCTGGGGAAGGTCTCGAGTCACGGCTTCATCCTGTTCCTGGGTGAAAAATCTTACTGTGAGTCCCTCAAACTGTCGAGGGACTGATTAATACGCAGCCTCCTGACATTGAAAAGGACACTGATTTGGTTCTGTCTGAATCATGACGTTCTATAGAGTGTATTGCATGTAGATATTTTGTCCTGTATGTTGGAATTTGTAGCCAATGATTGTAACCTTTGGACTGTATCCCCCATGAAAAAAGTCAACGTCATCAAATCCATTCATTCTTCCTTCCTTTCTTCCTTCGCTCCCTCCTTCCTTCCTTCCATCTTTCTTTCCTTCCACAGGTTAATTTAAACATGTTTAATTTAAGTTAAATACATATTACATATCATTTATCCACATGCCTATATATCAGAAACCATGAGCTTGTACCAAGGGTATGGGCCGAATTGTGCCTCCCAAAAAGCTTTGATGAAACCCTTACACCTCAGTACCTCAGGACAGGACTGTATTTGCAAATTGGGTCTCTGCAGATGTGATTAGTGAAGGATCTTGAGATGAGACCATCCTGGATAAGGCAGGGCCCTAAACCCAAGGACAGTTGTCCTCGTAAGAGGCAGCAGAGGAGACACAGATGCAGAGGAGAAGCCACGTGGAGACGGAGGCAGAGACTGGAGTGACACGGCCACAAGCCCAGGGACGCCTGGAGCCCCCAGGAGCTGGAAGAGGCAGGAAGGAGCCTCCCCTGGAGCCTGCGGAGGGAGCGCGGCCCCGAGACACCTGCATCTCACACTCCTGGGCTCCGGGACTGGGAGGGGACACATTTCTGCCATCTCAAGCCCCCGAGCTGGTGGCATTTGGTGACAGCAGCTGCAGGAAACCCCTACACCGGTAACAGCCCCATTTCCAACCTGAGTCACCTCTGGGTACCCTCTCCCCTTCCCTGTTCCCATATGTGAAATTTCCTTCTCCAACCACGAGAAACACGATTCCCGTTAACCCCGTTAAATTCCCTCATTAGCTTAAGCCCGGAATCCGCCGACAGCGGTTTCGGATGCACACGCCCTGCTTGAATTACAGCGACCCAGCACGTAGGTGAGCTCACAATTGAGCCGGGAAAACATACGCTCAGAAACACCTCCAGGCAAATCCGTCCTCATTTGAAAGAAAAACCACCTCCGTGTTTTAGAAGCGAAATCTGTCACCATCCCTCCAAGGCAAAGCGGGAGGACTGGCTTTGTGAGGACGCTTAAACGACACAGAAGAAACAATTAGGTTTTCAACAATAATAATGGTAATAATACTTTGCAGGCATTTGCCGGGCATGGCGAGGTGTGTGCGGTTCTTACGGAAAACTGCATTGTCAAAACGTCTGTGTTTCGTTACCATCACCGCCCGCGACGTTCTCACGTGTTGTTCAAGGAAACAAGAATCCCGCACGAGTACGCAGAGGCCGGGTGCCTGCCTCCCAACGCTCGCCAAAAACACCATGCGTTGAAGAGGTGCTGAGCTCCGTGGGCCGGGAGACCCCAAGGCTTACGTCGAAATCACTTTCTGCAAAGTGCTGAGATGCAAAATGAAGTTAAACACACACACTCTCTAGTGCTACGAGCCCGGGGCACCGTGCGGGCTTTCTTGCAAGCTGCACTTAAATTTTGCAGCAAGGCAGCGAGCCGGTCCCCAGTGCGTTCGTCATGTGCCGAGAGCCCCATGCCTCGGCCCGTGTTTATCTTGCCGCCACCCACGGGCTCCTCTCGCGTCTGGGCGGCCACCACCTGCCACGCGGCTGGAAGTGCGGGACCCGGGAACCTCATTTCAGCGGGAGACGTTAAGAGCTTTTCAAACATCTGCGTCGCGGGTGTCCACGCGATTACATCTGAACCCCCTGGCGGAAAAGGGTCGTAAAATGTATCCTAGGAAGATTGTGTTTTCCGTGGGCCATGAGACCTCCTCCCGCACCCTCCCGTGTCTTAGGAATTCTGCGGCCGTCACGGATGCCTCCGGACTTCCTCAAACATAAAATCCGGACGGTGTTGACTGATTAGCTACATGGGTGGCCCTCCACTGATCAAGAGTGATTATATATACATGTATATATTTTCAACAGACTTACTTGCTTTCTCTATAGGGTAGTTCAAGGTCTAAGTTCCCCAAATCCGGGCCTTGTCTGGCAGGTGCCTTTCCCTATACAGAGTGAACTTTCTTTCTTCTTCTTCTTTCTTCTTCTTCCTCCTTCTTCCTCCTTCTTCCTTCTCCTCCTCCTCCTCCTTCTTCTTTTTTTTTTTTTTGAGACAGAGTCTCCCTCTGTCGTCCACGCTGGAGTGCCGTGGCGTCAGCCTAGCTCACTGCAGCCTCCAACTCCTGGCCTCAAGTGATCCTCCTGCCTCAGCCTCCTGAGTAGCTGGGACCACAGGTGTGCACCACTGTACCCGGCTAATTTTTCTATTTTCAGTAGAGATGGGGTCTCGCTCTTGCTCAGGCTGGTCTCCAACTCCTGAGCTCAAGCAATAATCTTCTTGCCTCGGCCTCCCAGAGTGCTGGGATTACAGGCGTGAGCCACCGCGCCTGGCACACAGTGAACTTCTGTTCTCTTTAAACAGCTTCTTTCTATTCCAACGGCATTTCCTGTTTCCTCCCTGGAAGTTTTAGTCATTTTCTATTCATTGGCAGGTGTTTATTCCATATAGACATTTTTGCACATCTACTGTGAGGTAAGGATTGTATCAGTTAGCTAGGCTGCGTAACAAACAACCACAAACTTACCAGCATCAGACAACACACCTTTTTTTTTTTTTTCTTTAAATCTCACGTTCCCCGGCAGGTAGGCACAGTGCAACTGAGCTGGGGTCTCTGCTCAGCCTCTGTCCATGCAGGTGAATCCAGGTGTGCACAGGGCCAGGCTCCTTTCTGGAGGCTGCAGGTGACACCCCACTTCTGAGCTCACCCAGAGTGTTGGCAGAATCCATTCCTTTCTCACGCTTTTCACGTGGCCCCGATGTGGTCTGTCACAGCTGAGGACTCAGCGGGGCAGAGAGAAAATTAAGTTCCCTGCCCTGCAAGGTGTATTCCTCACGCTCCATCCCCATGCTGTGGCGACCCCACAAGCCACAGGAGTTGGAGACAGGGAAACACGGACGCTGGTTGCTCTTGCGTGACTGCTAGCAGCAGACAGACATGAGCTCGGCGGTGCAGGGAAGGGGTGGACACCCAGGTTTCTCCTGTGTCATTTTCCTTCCTCTGGGGCAGGGAACAAGATAGCTCAACGCTTCTGCTCCAGCACGTGGAGGGACCCACCTGCTTCTGGACTGAGTTATCGGCCAGATCTTAGTGACCCAGCAACACTGACCCAGCAAGGGAGCTGTGGACCCGCCTCCAAATCCGACTGCAAGAGATGAACAGGAGAAAAACCAACAGAAGCTTATTCACCTGTCAGTTTTATGTGGACACCAGGGAAGCCCAGGCAACGGGCCATGCTTAGAGAGATGGCTTTGAATTCCATCTTCTGCAGCATCTGCAAACAAAAACTCCCTTTTTAGGGAAATGACAAGACAAAGAAAAGGGAGGTTGAGTCTCTGGCAGGGCAGATGACAGGAAAGGAAATTTATAGCAGAGAAACTATAGTTATTTAATAGTTCACGCTTGTTATGCAGATTCCTCTGACGTTGTTTCAGGTGACCAACCCTTGCCTTTCTTCGTCCTGAGGGCAGGAGGGACAATTTGTAAATTTATGTTCTGGGTTTATGCAAGGGGGGAGACAGAGAGCTTTCCTTGTCTCTGTTTTTTTTTCTCCCTTGCCTTCAGCTGGGAATGATCCTCCTGCCAAAGTGGCAGAGTTTGGGGTTGGCGTCACCTGAGGTTATAGCATCTATCACTGACTCTTCCCTGCCCACGGGGGGGGGGGGGGAATGTTGCAGGTGGTTACGGCAGCAGGACACAGGTAGGTGCTGGAGACTCTAAGAATTGCTGGACTCTCTTAAGGTGGACATTCCTCGTCTTCTCCTGCTGAGGTCTTCATTCATTTCCTACACCGTGGGGGGCGGGTCAACGGAAAAGAAGCCTCACTTTGTAAAATAATTTAAAGAGATTTATTCTGAGCCAGATTGGAGGACCATGGCCCGGAGCGACACCCAAGAAGCCTTGAGCAAGTGGACTGGCTGTGGCTGGGTCACAGTTTGGTTTTATACATTTCAGGGAGGCAAGGGTCACAGGCAAAGTCATAAATCAATACTTGGAAGGTGGACATTGGTTTGGCCCAAAAAGGTGGGACATCTCAAAGTGGGGGCTTACAGGTCATAGGTGGGTTTAAAGACTCCTTGACTTGTAATTGATTCAAGACATGAAGTTTGCCTACAGGCTTCGATGTTTTCAGTTAAGATAAGGACGTCTGTTAATCAGAGACAAGCCACCCCCGGACATGTATTTGTTGTGTGAACTGAGGACCTGCAGGTGTGACTAGCACAGCCTCAAGAGAGACCCGTGACCACCCACGCCCCGCCACTCGGATCCCAGCCCGCAGCTCCTACCGCTCAATTCCAGCGCGGGCAGCTGGCGCCCACCCGCCTCTCCTCCTTCCAGACGTTCCAGGGGCATCTTCATCTCTGTGTTCGCGGCTGTGTCTTTAAATCACATGTTGCATTTTTAAAATTCCCGTCGTGAACGTGTTTTTGAAACGTAGCCGTCCACACCCAGAACTGCCGGGGTCTGGAACGTGCCTCCCTGAGCTGCGGGGTTTGTTTAGCTGAGGAAGCGGAAGACAAGAGCTCAAGAGCTCGCTGCTTTCTCTCTAGTTGCCTAAAAGCAGGACATGCATTTACAAGGACAAAAGGTGTCCGGGCCCCTTGCTGATGCAGGAGGTCAAAGGTTAAGCAGTGAAGGCAGCTCTGGACTTTATCTGCCCAGAGAGGGTCCCAGAGGACGTTATATCCAGGAGCTTCACTGACCAGCCTTTGTCTGCTATGTGTTTACCTTCCCCACCTTGCTGCCCTTGGAGATTCAAAGCCCTTTTTCTTTATCTTGTCACTTCTCTAAACATTGACTGTTCCTTGTCATAGATACAGTAGAAGCTGGAATTCCAAGGCACTGGCTTGAGAACTACTCATTTTCTGGGTGCCCTCCATGCATATGTAAAATACACGTGTTAATATACTTCTTTTTGCTTTTCTTGTGCTCTTTTTTTTCTTTTTTAAATTTTAGAATATTACAGGGGTACCAACATTTTGGTTTCATATATTGCTTTTGTGCAGTTTGAGTCAAAGTGATAAGTGTGCCCATCCCCCAGATAGTGTCCATTGTACCTGTCAGGTGTGAATTTGCCCATCCCCTCCTTCCCCTCCCACCTGCCCAACACCCGATGAATGTTCTTCCATATGTATGTGCACATAAGTGTTGATCGATTAGTTCCAATTTGATGGTGAGCACCTGTGGTGCTTGTTTTTCCATTCTTGGGATACTTCACTTAGTAGAATGGGCTCCAGCTCCATCCAGGATAATACAAGAGGTGCTAGAGCACCACTGTTTTTTGTGGCTGAGTAGAACTCCATGGTGTACATAGACCACATTTTATTAATCCACTCCTGGATTGATGGGCACTTGGGTTGTTTCCACATCTTTGCAATTGTGAATCGTGCTGCTATAAACATTCAGGTGCAGGTGTATTTTTATAGAATGTCTTTTGTTCCTTTGGGTAGATGCCCAGTAGTGGGATTGCTGGATCCAGTGGTAGTTCTACCTTTACCTCTTTGAGATATCTCCATACTACTTTCCACAGAGGTTGTTCTAGTTTGTTCATCTGACTTTTGTGACAAGATTCCATTCCAAATAAGAACCTATGAGTTTTTTTTCTTTTTCCCCTATGGAACCCAAACCAGGCCCATCTGCCATGGGTCAGTCCTTGGTGAGACAGGATGTCACCACGATGTGGCTGGATGGGGGTGGGGAGAACATTCCTTGTGTCTCTGGTTTCTCAATTGCCTTCAGTTGAGCAATCCTCCTGCCAAAGTGGCAGACTTTGGGGCGGTTGTTCTGCTTCCCTTAGGGATGTTTTAACGCCTGGCTCAGGCTCCTACAGCCTCTGAGAGCTGCTTTGATCCCAGTGCAGTCCCGGCCTCCTGCTGCCTGGGGACATTCTCAGGATGCCAGTCACAGCTGGGGGTGAGGCCGGGACTGCCCCGGGTCAGGTCTCTGAATAAGCACGTTTCTCTTACAGAACCTGGGATGCTGTCTACTAAAATTGCCCTGCAGAATTATCCCCCGGAAAGTCAAATAATTCTGCAAATAATAAAGTGGTCAAATAAATTTTTTTTCCTAAAAAAAAATCAGCGATCCAGGCGCCCACAGAGAATTCTCTAAAGCAAGAAGAAATAGGGTAGAAAGACAACAGACACACCCGCGCCCTGCTGTGTTGGTTTCTGGAAGCTTTGCAGCTGAGCTCGCACACTGACGACTGCATTGCACCCGGGATCTCGGTGTACGGCCGGGCTGGGCGGTGCAAATCTGTTTCCAAACTTTTTTTTTTTTTTTTTTTTTTAAAGTCTGCCTTTCCTGATGTGTCTTCAGTGCCCCCTGCTGTTCTGGAAACATCCATAAACCCAAGAGCCCGTCCCAGAACCTCTGCCACGTCTGAAACTGAACCCTGCCGTGGACCCTGTGGCCGGGACTGGCTTAATTATTAAAGTTTTATCATAAATTTCGAGACCCCAACTGCATTTCATGTTGTTTTTTCTCCTCCAGCCTTCCCCATTTTCTTGTTTTTCTGGTGTCTTTGGCTCTTCTAAATAAACTCTCTTAATAATTCACAATTTATCTTTAAGTCATCTTGCGTTTTCTAGGTGTGCAATTATGTATCCACACATAATTATTTTGTTTTCCCCGTGTTGATGTTTATACCTTTGTTTCTATTTCTCCTCCTGTCTATGTTTCTGACGGGACAATTTTTTCCTTCTTTTTTTCTGTGTTCGTCTCACCAGAAGTTGATCAACTTTGTCAGATATTTCTTTAAAAGAACCGAATTTTAGCTTCGCTTTTATTTTTTTCCTGTCTTGCGTGTTTTTGTTTTTTAATCTTCATTTTCTCTCTGATACTGTGTCAGAATTTATTTTGCTGCTTTCCCACTAAGTTTTTGAGGTGGTTTATTAATTGTCAGCCTTCCTCCTTTTACAACCTGGGCCATTAATGCAATGACATTTCTTTCAAGTCCTGCGCTCGCAACCCACAGCTTTGGAAAGATGCCGTTCTTGTCCTTTAATTAATTAATTTATTTATTTTTTTGAGACAGAGTCTCGCTCTGTCACCCAGGCTAGAGTGCCGTGGCATCAGCCTAGCTCACAGCAACCTCAAACTCCTGGGCTCAAGCCATCCTCCTGCCTCAGCCTCCCGAGTAGCTGGGACTACAGGCACGCGCCACCATGCCCGGCTAACTTTTTCTATATATATATTTTTTAGATGTCCATATAATTTCTTTCTATTTTAGTAGAGACGGGGTCTCACTCTTGCTCAGGCTGGTCTCGAACTCCTGAGCTCAAATGATCCACCTGCCTCGGCCTCCCAGAGTGCTAGGATTACAGGCGTGAGCCACCGCGCCCGGCCCAATTGGTTATTAATAGCATCTTGTCATACAGTAGTATTTCTCTCTGTCTCTTTCTGATATATAATATGCATATATCATATATGAAGATGTGTACATGCATATACATTTGTGTGTATGTATGTTTGTGCATCTGTGTAAATATATGTGTGTATTATATATTATATCTATTGCATTCTCAACAGGGGTGATACAACCCCCCAAAGCTGGAAATTTGTCATTGGGGAGTAAAAATGATTATTTTTTTGTTGCTGTTGTCGTAATTTTTTTCACCCACTGCAGGGTTCATGGCTGAGACCCTGGCTATAGCCAAAGTCAGATGAACAAGAGACACGCACACAAATGTATTTAGTGTGAGTTTTACACGGCATGGAGCCTTCAGAGATGAGACCCACAGAAGCGGGAAAACTGCGTTTTGTGTGTGGACGGAGCGTGCGTGACGGAGCGTGGACAGTCGTGCAGAAGTGTGATTGGACACCGGGTGTCTGAGCTCACGGAAGGACCCGGGGGGGCCCAGCCAGGCCTGCATGTTCAGATTCTCCATGTCCTGTGTCCCCAGAGATGAGGACGCTCCTTCCCTCCAGGTACAGGGGGCACCTCTCGCCGGAGGGTCTCGTGTCAGCTTCTGGTGAGGGTCCCAGCGTCCTTCCTGGGTCTTACGACGGCTTCAGCTAGAAAGTGAGGGGGTCAGCTTTGCCCATTTCAAACCAAGCAGAGCTCACCAGTCACCTAAAATACCAAAGTAACCATCATATTGTCTAACTGGAAGTGAAACACACAACATTCCTCTCATGGGCTGATCTCCTTTCTTCACCTAAAATGCAACTTTTAAAAATGATGCTTTTTTGATTAATCCTATTTTTCATTGTCAAATCACAATTTACACATTTCCAGGGTAGGACGTGACGACTGGATGTCTGTCTGCAAGGTGGCGAGATCGCATCCAGGTAATCAACGCACCCATTGCTCACCTGTTTTCTTGTGGCGAGACATTTGACGTTTATTCCCTTAGTTATTCTGAATACAGAACTGATGATTATTTTGTGACGGATTCCATACTTCAGACGTCCCATGCAAAGACGCAACTTAGAATGACATGCAGCTGTTCCGGAAGAGTCACTTCACTCTGCCACTCTCCAACGTAATCTCTCTTTGCTGACTCAGTGAATAGTGAGCCTGGTCAGGTCTTTAGGATTAACAACCTCTGCACACCTGCCCAGACAGGGCCTGGAGGGCGGGTCACTTAGTCAGAGTCACCCCAGCCCTGGGATTTTCCCCCAGCCCCAGCCATATAGGCCCAGAAATCTGATTTCAGCCAAAGCCCCAAAGGCAACAAGTCCCTTGAGGCCCGACTCACATTAGCCCAACTCACAGAGTCTGATGTACACACCCGACATAGCAATCCATTGGTTTGCAGAGATGTGTGGTTCACTCTCGTGTGGAAATGTTTTCTCCCTCCAGACATCGAACAGCAGAGAAACCCAAGAAATAGCCAAAGTCACCTAGAGAGCTTCCAAGGGGCACGTGTCTGCCACCTGCTCAGGAGAATGGACGGGACGGGTCTGGGGCTGGCTCCGGCCATGGATGTTGGGGAGCACGGCCAAGGTCAATCTTCACTGCGCTGTCCCTTAATGTCCACACCAGCTTCCTTCAGACAGGACAAAATACAGGCCACCCGGTTCCACTGACTTGCCAACATCCACACTCCTAGTCACCTACCGGGGACACTTTGCATCTAAACTTTTCACACATGGCTTTGCAGAAAATGGCCAAGAAGCCGGGAGATGCACGTGGCACCCCAAGTTGCTTGCCAGGGCCACGTGAACCCCATTTCTGGAAGTTCCCTTGAGGCACTGGGGTCCACCACGAGGAAGCCGTTTTGACAAGCAAGGGACAACTGGTCACCACAGCACCAAGCTCAGGGCCTGGCTTTTATCTGTGTCGGGGGAGGTGGGAAGTTGAGCAAAGAAGAGAGAAAAAACAAGAGCAAAGATGAACACAAGGAAGGAGGTTCAATACTGCCACCCTGTACTATCTTCCTGTCTATTAATACTGTTGGAGAGGAAAAAACATTTTCCCTAACTTGTTAGGTGCGGTGATCGAGGGTGTGCGAATTAAACTGACAAAGACAGATTAGCAAGAGGAGAACAAACAAATTTAATTACACACACACACAAGGGATTTCACAGAGAAATACGACTCAAGGAAGGAAGTTAGAATTTGGGGCTTATCTACCATCTTATTGGGGGAACTACAGGAGAAGAAATGACTTCTTAGAAGAGGGAGGGGAGAAAAGGCACTTACAGAAGCACAAGTGACTCTTTGGAAAGATAAACGGACCCTTCCAAGAATCGATGGCAGATACGATCATCTGGTGACAACGTCCGTTCGGGTGTCTGCAGAGACGACAGTTGCTCCGGGAGAGGGTATTTCTGACAGCTGGTTCTTTCGGGAAGTTCTGCTCTGAAGCAGATAATGGATTTCGGGAGCTCCGGTGCGTTGAGCCCAAACTAATTCTTGTGTCACTCGGGCTCTTCCTGGACCCTTCAAAACCAATACGTTCATGCATGTCATGCACTAATCAATCAATACGTCATCGCCATGTGCATGCCAATAGCAATCGTTCCATTTTGAAAGATAATTGTAGCAGCTCACCTCGGACCTTGTCTTCGTCACTGACACATCCATAAATGTGTGTCCCCACAAGGAAAAGGTGTGTCCCCATAAAACAGACCGAGGCTCTCCTAGCCACAAACGGGCTGGCCCGTGTTTCAGGGGGTCTCTCTCCCTCCAGCCACGGCAGGGGGAGAATCTGAGCACACAGGCCTTGCTGGGCCCCTGAGGTCATTCCCGAGAGATCAGACGCCCGGTGTCCAATCACACTGCTGCACGGCTGTCCGCGCTCCGTCACACGGGGCACAGAAACGCACAGCCTCCCTGTGTCTTGGGGGCTTATTTCCTTACGAAGGGCCCCCCCATGTCAGGTAAATCGTATATTAAATAA
>CM052457.1:287379-307699 GCA_028533085.1 Varecia variegata | reverse complement strand
GGGAGCTCCAGCCAGCTTGTCCCACAGAGGTGGGGAGAGTGAGCCCCCCCGGGCACGGCCGGCCCTCCCTCCCGCCTTCTCTGACCCCCAGTGACCCTTCTCGGGCCTCCCTCCTCCCTGCCTCCCTCCCGGACAGGCCTGCGGACGGACGCCCTGACAAGCCCCCACTGTTGCCGAGCACCCAGCCAGCGTGGCCAGGCAGTGATAATTAATGACTTGATCACCAAGGTGAGAAGCCAGGACCAGCCCTGGCTAAATAGTTTATTGTCTGGGGAACAGGATAAATAAAGGATGTGTTCTATGGTTCGCTTGCCCTCCACCCCGCCTCTTACAAAACAAAAAAGTAAAAAAAAGAAAGAAAGAAAGAAATTAAGAAAGAAAGAAAGAAAGAAAGAAAGTAAGTTGGTTGGAAGATGTGCGTGAAGAGCAAGCTGTCTTACACGAGGTTTTGGTCACCTCCACTTCTGCAGGGACCCAGATACGTGGGTGGTGGCTGAGTGGGAACTTGACCCCAGGTGTATGGATTATGTCAGGTAGAAAATGACGATTTATTTCCCAAATGGCGATTGGGAAGCAGACCTGGGCTCAGCCTTGCTGTCGCAGAGGGGCTGCCACTGCGCCGGGCTTTCTTGCTGTCAAAACGCAATTCTGGATTCAGAAGCTGGGACTTTCTCCCTCTCGGGGCCCAGAGTGCTATGGGATGTTCTGGGCTGCAGGGTGTTGCCCACTCGGAGAAGTCGGGCAGTGCCAGGGAGACACGGGGGACGTTGGGGGGGTCTGACTTTTCAACCCCAGGACTGTCCGTTGTGTCAGGGGATGCTTGGCCATTTCTAGAGATATCCGTGATTGTCACACCAGGCAGGGTGCTGCTGGCATCTGGGGGGTGGGGCCCAGGGACACTGCTCCACTCTCCTCTGTGCAGAGGACACCCCGCCACAGAGTCCCCCAGCCCCAAATATCTACAGAGCGGACGCTGAGACACCCAGCCCTTGCTGAGTGTGTCTTGAGCATGTCTAAGCAAGGAGCCATCCTGTCCTACCCCAGGGTGGCGTTTCTGTCTGTGCAGCTCTGGCTTTGCTATCCAGGCTTTAAAGAAATTTACTTTAGGACGAGTGCAGTGGCTCATGCCTGTCATCCCAGCACTCTGGGAGGCCGGGGCGGGAGGATTGCTTGAGCTCAGGAGTTTGAGACCAGCCTGAGCAAGAGCGAGACCCCGTCTCTACTAAAAGTAGAAAAATTATCCGGGCGTGGTGGTGCATGTAGTCCCAGCTACTTGGGAGGCTGAGGCAGGAGGATCGCTTGAGCCCAGGAGGTGGAGGCTGCAGTGAGCTGTGATGACACCACTCCACTCCAGCCTGGGTGACAGGAGACTCTGGCTCAAAAAAAAAAAAAAAAAGAAAGAAACTTACTTTAGAATAGGACCTTCCTATGAGCATTAGAATCAAAGGTCTGTTTTGTTTATTTTTGTCAAACTCTGCAGGACTGTCGTTTAAAAGCAGACTCTCTCTGGCATCCTTATCCCAGGTGCCACGTGGACCCCAGAAAACTGTCCCCTTGCACAAGCCTTTAAAGTCACCACCCTCTGCCCCCTGAAATAGTCGCTCACAGACCCAGCAACAGACAGGAGGGAGGCAAAAGCACGGGGAGGCGCAGCATGAGAGAGACTGCTTCTCCCCCGCAGGAGTTTACGAGAAAAATGCGATTTATGTGGCTCTGGGGAAGAGAAAGGCTGTTTGTCCACATCCTGGGAGGGAGCAGCCGGGGGCTTTGGAATGTGCAAGGAGGAAACATTGGCAACAAGGCGGTGACTTGTTAACGTTGGAGTGTAAAAGAGGTGAATCCTGAGCAACAGGCCAGCAGGGCGAGGTTGGCGTTCTCGGGCCCCTGGAAAACCGGGAGGGGATTAAAGCCCTCGGCTGGGAGGACTTCACAGGCTCAGATTTCCTCCCGAAAGGCACAGACTCACAAAAGTGCCTCAATGGCGCCATTCAGAGCTGATCCCTCCGCTTAAGTCTCCCCTGAAAACACGCCACAAATAGGCATGAAGGGGAACCCACAAGAAAGCAAAAGAGAGGCGGGAGGGGGGTGCGGACAGAGCCAGCAGCCTGGCACAGAGCCACAGACTCTGCACGGAGAGCTCAGAAACGAGTGACCACAGGAAAGGAGGGCAGAGACAGCCACGTGTGGTCAGTGAAACAAGGACGCACTTCCAGAATGTCACGTCCTAATCCCATGTGGGAGACAGAATAATGTCCCCAAAGATGTCCACATCCTAATCCCATGTGGGAGACAGAATAACATCCCGAAAGATGTCCATGTCCTAATCCCATGTGGTAGACAGAATAATGTCCCCAAGGATGTCCACATCCTCATCCCATGTGGTAGAGAATAATGTCCCCAAAGATGTCCACGTCCTAATCCCATGTGGTAGACAGAATAATGTCCCCAAGGATGTCCACATCCTCATCCCATGTGGGAGACAGAATAATGTCCCCAAGGATGTCCACATCCTCATCCCATGTGGTAGAGAATAATGTCCCCAAAGATGTCCACGTCCTAATCCCATGTGGTAGACAGAACAATGTCCCCAAAGATGTCCATGTCCTAATCCCATGTGGGAGACAGAATAATGTCCCCAAAGATGTCCACATCCTCATCCCGTGTGGTAGAGAATAATGTCCCCAAAGATGTCCATATCCTAATCCCATGTGGGAGACAGGATGGCAAGAGGACCGCACACTTGCTGAGAAGGAAGCTGTTGCATTGGTCTTCACTGTTCTCAGTCTCCACATGTCGGAACACTGATGTGCCGTCTCCCCTCAGAGGAACCTGGTCATGCAGGAGTGATGGGCACCACAGTGTCTTGGAGTTACCAGAGGAAACAGGGATGCCCAGGAATCTGGGCCAGTCATCCTTGGTGGGTCCCCCAATTCTCCTTCTTCAAGTATGTGCATTTCTGGGGCTCTTTGTTACACAGCACAGCTTTCTCCCTGACTGATATCAATTGCTTTGTATGTTCAATCCTGGATCTTTGAAGCTAGACATGACAAATGTGCACTGAATTAAACCAAGTGGGACCTTAGCCATCTTTCTCCCGAACTCCACCGATGCCTCAGACCACAGAAACATAATACATTGACCCTGAATGGTGGTCTCCTTGTGATGTTTATGGGTTTTCCAAGACACCATCCTGGTAGGTCTGGTTCTCCAAGTGTGAATCCAGCTAGAAACTCCAGGAGGAGAATGTTTCCTTCTTGCTTTTTAGAAATTAAGCGTTAGGTGCCCACCAAGATGCTCATACATTCCTTCCTTTCAGTGAAAGTCTTTACAAAGCCCTAGTTGCTGTGAGAGGCAGAGAGTGAAATCCTTCGCCCCTTCTTCTGGGGAAGGAGCCTTCCTGGGTGTTTCTGGAAGGAGATGCATCTTCCAGGGCTGGGATCACAGTTATGCAAAGCCGGGAGATTCCTTGCTCTAAGCCCTCATGCCTCACTCCCTTTTCTCAACTTTGCTAAGGAACCGTGGGCTGGCATCTACTTGTACCCGTGGCCACCACCTTAGCTGACAAGACTTCATGGTTGCTGCCGTCTTCTTAAGGAAACACAGAGAAACAGCTGGGGAACAGGGAGAAAGGAAATTTAGACGTCATGGAAAATTGGGCTCATCCCAGACAATATTTTCCTTCCCTCCACTGTAGCCTGCAAGGCGAGGAGGAGGTTGAGGCTGAAGCACAAGGATGCCCTGAGATTAGCACTCTGAGGAACTGAAGCAGCGTAGAGCACAGAGACTCAGTCCTGGTTCCTTTTTGCAGAGCTTTGGGGACCTGGCGTGATCGCAGAAGCCCCCAGATTCTGGAGTTATTGGAGTCGCAGCTGGAGAGGCATTGGCAGTGAGGACAAAGCCACATCCCTGTCCCCTGCTCAGAGGACTGTCCCCACTCCAGAGCCTCTGTGTGGCACTTGGGGCCACCATGAACCCCAGAAGGGCTCCACATGGGATGAGATGCTGCAACTTGTCCCAGCGCCTCTGGGACTTGAGTCCGGTTCTGCAAATCTCCAGCAAGTTCCACGCACGTGTCTCTGTGTGTTACGGGCGCCTGGTGTGACCGGGAGAAGGTCCGATGCCCTCCCGAGGACGTCCCTCAACATTGCCAACCTGAACTTATTTCCTTGGCAGGGACGACCTTGGTGAAAGAGAAAACTACTCATGGCACCGATAAGGCCCTTTATTCAGGAAGAGGGGGTACTGTGACCAGTACTGGGGCCACGGCAGTGGGAGTTTGTGGTGGGCAGAGGGATTCGGATCAGCCCCAAATACAGCTGGGAACGTGAGGGCGTCCAGCCAAGGAGCAGGGTGGGGTGGGTGGAAGGAAAATCGCCAAGAGGACACATCAGGGTCTGGGGACTGTGGCTGAACCGACCTAACAGGGTTCTTGCTAAAGGGTGGCCCGTCAGCACCAGGGCATGGAGAGGGGTGAGGAAGTAGATCAGGTGTCCGGGGGGCAGATGTCCCTAAACTCGCTGAGCAGGGTTCTTGTTCGAGTTGCACCACCCAGAGCAGAACACAGACGTCCGAAAGTCGGACCTCGTTGCAAAAGAGCCCAGGGGCGCCTGAGTGGACTTTGGTCACCAGAAGAATCTTTGTCACCTTGTAGGGTCAGAATGCGGTGGAAGGTCCCTCAGGCACCGCATTTGGTGAAAGGCACAGCTTGCAAAAAGTAACACGAAAATGCCTAATCCTACGATTTCCCCGGTCATGGTTACAGATCACTCCTGGGAGCTCTCTCCCTAGCAGGCTCCCTGCACCAGCTCTGTTCTGCACGACTTCGGAAAGCAGCTGAATGAATGCACAGAAAAGAGATGTACATCTCTCTCTTTCAAAATCGTTTTGTGAGAATCTGCTTTTACAGAGTTCCTGAGTCAACAGCAGGAGAACGAGCTCCAGCCTCACCCACATCTCCAGGGCCGAGTCACATCTCCTGCCATATAACCCCTTCTCCAAGGAAAGGCATTCCCAGCCCCTCTGCCCACCCCTTCCTCCTCTCTTTCACTCTCTCAGTCTCTCTCTCCTCTAAGGGGATATAATAAATTCTTTCACTTTTCTATACCCTAATCTCTGCGTGAGACTCTTCCTCCACCCACTCCGTGAGCACCCATGAGGCTTCGCACTCCAAACAACCCTAAAAATGGTTCCATCGACTGAGATTTCCCGAGTTCTGTCTCAGTTAGAAGCGTCCCATACGGGAACCCCGGTGTCCGCCTTGCAAACGAGGCGTGAAACGTGAACAACTCCTCCGGCTCAGAAACCTCCTACACGCAGTCCACGGGTCAAGGTTTGGCCAGTTTTTCAATTTAAAGAGTGACGCCGGCCAGACCGGAGTTTCTCCCGGGAAGTTCCTGAGGGTCCTTCATGTCAAGGGCCACCCGACATCTTTCTTTTTTTTTTTTTTTTTTTTTTGAGACAGAGTCTCTCTCTGTTGCCCAGGCTAGAGTGAGTGCCGTGGCGTCAGCCTCGCTCACAGCAACCTCAAACTCCTGGGCTCAAGCGATCCTCCTGCCTCAGCCTCCCGAGTAGCTGGGACTACAGGCATGTGCTACCATGCCCAGCTAATTTTTTCTATATATATATTTTTAGCTGTCCATATAATTTCTTTCTATTTTTAGTAGAGACAGGGTCTCGCTCTTGCTCAGGCTGGTCTCGAACTCCTGAGCTCAAACGATCCACCCGCCTCGGCCTCCCAGAGTGCTGGGATTACAGGCGTGAGCCACCGCACCCGGCCCGACGTCTTTCTTGATTTCGGTTCCAGTCTCTCGGTTTGCTGCACCCTCCGTCTCAAAGCTGCTCTTAGCCATGGGGCAGAGCGTCCCGGACAAACCTTCTAATGCCAGGTGCCCCCAGGTGATGCGCCTTCTGTCAGATCACGGTGAGACACGTTGCCTTTTATTGACACAGACGCTGCTCTGGGCGAAAACAACAAGTTCGTACCAGCTGTAGCTGCGCCTTGGGGAGGCTGAGGCAGGATGGAAAGAAAAGTTCTGACAGAAGATGCGAAAGGACTCTTCTATCATCCGGCGTGAACCCTGCAAGGAACAGGCCATCAGTGACCGCAGACGCAGGCTGAGGTACGGACGTTACACGCGCTGGGTTTGGAGGCATCACACGCTCCGCTGGCCTGTGAACGCTGCTTATCAACTTTGCATTGTTATCCACAAATGCTGGTGCCTCGGCGATTGTTCTCGTGTGGGGTCCTCTTCTACTTTTACCTTCAACTCAGTGGAGAAGAGGAACGGGAGGCCTCACCCACCCTGAGTGTGTTTCTGGGTTTGCACGGGCACCGGGGCTGAACGTCACGTGTTTTCTGCAGCACCGTAAAGCTACAACAGACATGTCCATTCATGAAAACTTATTCAAGATTCAGGTGTACATATTAGTGTCCGGGGGCTTCCGTAACTAAGTGCCACAAACTGGAGGACTTAAAAGAATAGGAATGTGTCCTCCCCAAGTCCCGGAGCCCAGGAGTGTGAGACGCAGGTGTCTCGGGGCCGCGCTCCCTCCGCAGGCTCCAGGGGAGGCTCCTTCCTGCCTCTTCCAGCTCCTGGGGGCTCCAGGCGTCCCTGGGCTTGTGGCCGCGTCACTCCGGCCTCTGCCTCCGTCTCCACGTGGCTTCTCCTCTGCGTCTGTGTCTCCTCTGCTGTCTCTTAGGAGGACACCTGTCATTGGGCTTAGGGCTCTCCTAGTCCAGGTTGGTCTCATCTTAGCTAATAACATCTGCAAAGACCCCATCTCCAAATAAGACCACGATCTGAGGTATTGAGAGTTAGGAGTTCACTACACGCACACACAATTTTTATATATATTCTTGGAAGGCCTCAGAGGACGGGTCTCAGGTGCCAAATCAGGCGACAGGTGGCTTGGTGACACCCTCGAACATCAGGGTGTTGCTCACACCTCCGCACCTGTTTGAATAAACACAGGTCTTTCTCTTCCATTCTAATTTTATTAATACCTTTATAGCATCCCTCCCTTGGCATTCATTTAGAAAAATTCGCATCACCCTGACCTGTCTTTATACACTCTTCAATTATGATTCTTTTATTACAGAGACACCACTGGGCTATAAATAGTCGCTCAAGCAGGTGTATGACCAGCCCGGATGAAGGCAGGGAGAATGGGAACAGCTTTGCGATATTGTATTTCAATTATCTTACTAACTCAATTTTCTGCACTGCCCAGACTCAAACGGCCCCCGGAGACTCGTTTCCTGTGTCTTGCATATGTTTATGATGCTTAAAAACTGGGGAAATTCCTGTGGCTTTAATAAAAATCTCCTCCTGCACCTGTTTGTTTCTGTAGCTCAGGTCTCCCCTCGGTCCTTTGCTTTTGGGACGTTGGGACAATGTGGTTTTCCAGAAAGTTCTCTGCCCAGGATCCCCCGAGTCTGCCGCCTGCAGCCTCTTCTTGCGGAAGGCAACACTGGCCCTGTGGTCAGACGACATGAGGTCTGGTGTGAGGAGGGGACTCCATGCAGGGCCAGGCTGGAAGTCACTGAGAAGAGTGTCCCCACCCTGGTCTGTGCTCTGCCTTCTACCTTCTGGGGGGTGGGACCCCCTTTAAGGACAAGGTGGGGGCCCCGTCCTTCCCCTAGAGCAAGAGCAGTGTCTGCTGTTAGTGTGGAAGACAAAGTGTCCCACTTAGTGCAAGGGCTGCCTCCAAAATGTGTGTTCCCCCAGAACTCGTCAGTGAGAGCTTATTTGGAAACAGGGTCTCTGCAGATGTAATTAGTGAAGGATCTTGAGATAAGACCATCCTGGATTAGGGAGGGCCCTAAACCCAGTGACAGTGTCCTCCTAAGAGACAGCAGAGGACACACAGACGCAGAGGAGAAGCCACATGGAGACGGAGGCAGAGGCTGGAGTGACGCGGCCACAAGCCCAGGGACGCCTGGAGCCCCCAGGAGCTGGAAGAGGCAGGAAGGAGCCTCCCCTGGAGCCTGCGGAGGGAGCGTGGCCCTGAGACACCTGCGTCTCACACTCCTGGGCTCCGGGGCTTTCAAGAAATAAATTCCTTTTGTTTTAAGCCCCCGGGTTTGTGATACTTTGTGACAAAAGCCACAAAACTGTCATGCACCCAGCTGGCTCTGACCTCACCATCTGAGCCAGCTCCGTGATCAGTGGGCTGCAGAAGGGATGTTGTGTTATCAATCACGAAAACAACATTCATCTCTGTGCACGTCTGCATGCGAGCTCTTGGGTGACCAGGTGCATAGTCAGTGAGCACTAATATTTTAAAAGGAATCTTTTTTTTCTGAGCAGGAGATCTCAACAGCGGGCTTTAAATATTCAGTTAGCCCTGCTATAAACAGATGTGCTGTCAACAAGGCTTGGTTGTGCCATTCCTAGAGCACAGGTAGAGGAGATTTAGCAAAATTCTTCAGGGCCCTAGGGTTTTCAGAATGGTAAATGAGCACTGGCTTTGACTTAAAGTCATCGGCTGCCTTAGCTCCTAACGAGAGACTCAGTCTGTCCTTTGAAGCTTTGAAGCCAGACTTCTCCTCTCTAGCTGTGAAAGTCCCAGATGGCATCTTCCTCCAGCGAAAGGCTGTTTCATCTACACTGAAAATCTGCTGCTTAGTGTAACTGCCTTCATCAAGGACCTTAGCATTGGAAAATTTTATTTACAGACAGAGATTTATTTCCTCTTGGGATTCTCTCAGACGAGTGAAGTTTGTACATGAATAACGGCATGGAAACCAGAATTGGATGTCAACTATTCCTTAAACAAACAAATAAATAAAGGGGAAAAAAAGAAAGTCCTACATTGAAATTCCTAAAGTAAGAAAAAAAGAGAAGAGAGAAATCACGAGTATTAAATACCAAAAGGAGTAAACATAAAAATACTCACGTCTCACTTTCCGAGATTATCTCTCCGAACGTTAAAATTCGAATTCTGTGGTTATTCCTCTCCTGCCCTGAAGGGAGTCCAGAAACCGAGAGAATAAGCCCAAGTACCGAGCGACTGACCGGCTGGCATCGCTCAGCTCAGACCCTGTTGAAAACTTCCACACGCCTCTTTCAACACTTCTTATTTGCAAACGCTTTCATTCTCAGATGCAAATGATGGAATCATGGGTATGTAATTTTTAAAAATCTGGCTGAATTCTACTTCCTTTCTTTCTTCTTTTTTTGATCTTTTTTTTAAAAAATGACAGTATTCCTTTTCCTTCATTTAAACTCCTTGTGATTTGGCTCAAATCTGAACCCTGTAACACAGAGTTTGGATTTATATCTTGTGACTCTGGACACACCGTCTTTCTCTTGAGTGCCCTGTTGTGCCTGTCATTCCAAACGCTTGTTCTTGGGGCACCAAGGAAGGAGTCTAAGAAAACACAGTCATAGCGCAAGGTGCTCTGGAAAGAGTATGATGGTTCCTCAACAGATTAATGAGAATCATCTTATGATCCAGCAATTCCACTTCTGGGTATAGACCCCAAAGAGTCAAAAGGAGGGTCTTGCAGAGATATTTGCACACCCATGCTCATGGTGACATTATTGGCAATGCCAAAAGGTGAAAGCAGCCCACCCAAGTCTCGATAAACTGTAGAACGGACAAATAAAATGGGGCGTCTACACACAACGGGTTGGTATTCCGCCTTTAAAAAGGAAGGAAATGGTGACACCTGCCACAACACGGGCGAACCTTAGGGACATTATTCTCAGTGACATAAGCCAACCACACAAGGACAAATACTGTAAAACTCCACTTCTGTGAGACTCCTGAGAGTCGTCAAATGCATAGAGACAGAAAATAGAATTGTGGGTGCCGGGGCCCGGGGAGGGGCTGGGGGGATCTTTAACAAGGAAAGACTTTCAGTTTGGGAAGATGAAAAGTTCTGGGGGTGACGTTTGCACAGCAACGCGAATGAACTGAACGCTTATCAACGGCTAAAATGATACATTTTATGTTACCATAATTACCAATAGTTTACCAAAATTAAAAAAAAAAAACTAAGTACTATAATACAATCGTTAAGTCATTTTATCTAAAAGAAAAAACTCAGAAAGTTCCGGTCACAAGAGAAGTTTTTGGCCCGGCGAGGTGGCTCACGCCTGTAATCACGGCACTCTGGGAGGCTGAGGCGGGAGGATAGTTTGAGGTTGGGAGTTCGAGACCAGCCTGAGCAAGAAGGAGATGCCGTTTCTACTAAAAATAGAAAAATTAGCCAGGCATCTAAAAAAATCAGATTAAAAGACAAAAACAAAGAAAAAACAAGAGAAGGTTTCGGTTTTGATACTCAAACAGCCATTTCCGCGTTCGTTAGGGCAGTGGGTTCTGCAGACTCTGGACATTCATGTCAGTACCCCCTGGGGCCGGTCCAGACAATTTTGGGGGCTCTCAGTTCTTCACCTCCAAGTGCACCTTCTAAATGAGTTTATGCAGGACTGTGACAGGGGTCTCCGCTGCGAGGACAGCCGGCACAGATGTCTAACAAACCACCCTGCCGTTCCGATTGCTGAGATCATTCCCACCGAGCCGGCTTTCCGCGAACGGCCTCCCCACGACGGGGCCCCCGGCCCCTGTGTGCGGAGAAACCAGACCGACGCCTGTGGGGAGCTTCCCTGAGACCTCACTGGGACAAAGTCCGGAACACCGGGGACCGGGGAGGCAATGACACCTTCCGAGACAGACCGCCGGGCTGTCCCCCTGCAAGCAGGGAGCGTGGGCACGACCCGGCAAGGATGGAGCTGGGGAAATGAGCCGCAGGCCCTGGCCCGGGGTCGGTGGGGGGCCCGGCTGCATTCCTCCGAGCTCCACATGAAAGTCCTGCCGGCTCAGGGCCGTATTTTACACAAATGTGGCACAGAAATGTCGGTGGGTTCTATTTCCCGCACTGCATCCTATTAGCACCTCATCAGGCTCCGGGGCCACAGACAGATGCTAACAAGATCCCACAAAAGGCCGTGCCCAAGAGCTCTGTCTCCCATTAGCCGCGAGAGCAATTTACTAGGCTGAAAGAGGCAGGGAGTGGGACCGGCTAATATATCACCTACGCGGGAACAAAGGACCGTGGGGGGAAGAATGTCCCCAGCATGACATTGATGGCCGCCGGGTGAATGGACCCGACAGAGGAGAGACAGGTCGCCAGGGCCCGGCTGCCCCGACGATGGCACCGAGAGCGTTTGGCATCTGGCTCCTGAGTGCCACAAAGGGGCGTGACGTCCCCTTTGGCTGGTGTCAGCCCGAGACACGTGTCCCCGTGAAACCTACACCTCGGAGGGCGAGTTTCCCAGCCCCGCGGTGTTCAGGAATAAGGAAGGTTCATAGTGTGTTAAGAACGGGGGTGTCGCGGGGAACGAGGGAAGGGTGCAGTGCGGTTGCTAAATACGGGATTCGGGGAGGAGGAGTGAGTCTGCGTGGGGCTGGGCCTTTGGGGAAGAAGACTGGCTGAGCAGAGAGAAGGAAAAAGACAAAACCAAACCCAAACCGAAAGCAGTGCCCACAGGAGCTCATCACAGAGTCTCTCTCACTCAGGTTTGGAGGCGTCCAAACACATGCGTGATGAAGTGCGGCTTTGTGAGAAATAGCGAACTAATAAAAACCGCCCATCCACCGCCAACAGCAAGCCCAACTGCCGGCCAACAACGGGAGGGACAGTAAATTATCACCCATGCAAATGCACCGTGGCCTTCTAGATTGTTAACCCAACTGCAAACATTACATCTCACTTCCTAAATTGTTACCTGAGATTTCCAAACGTTTCCTTCCACTGGGTATTTTGTAGCGGAGCAAGAGAGAGACATACGCTACCGAGGGTGTCTTTGTTGATGGTGATGATGGAAGAACCCACCCGAGGAGGGCACTGGGAAGCCTGCCGGGCATCCGGAGCCGGCTGGGATCTGGGTGAGGTTGGTCCATGGTGGGAAGGAGCAGGTGTGGCCAGGGTGGGGTCTCCAGACAGGGAGGGTCTGTGTTTTGGGGTCACCATGCCAAGGATAGGCACAGAAGTTAGAAGCTTGTGCCTGCCATGGACATCCTTGAGTCAAGGCATAATGTTGAGTAAGGCTAGGGCTACTGTTATGGGTTAGGGTTAGGGTTAGTGCCAGGGCTAGGGGTTAGGGGTTAGGGCTTGGGCTAGGGCTAGGGCTAGGGGTTACGAGTTGGGGGTCGGGATTAGGGTTTTGGCTAGGGCTACTTTTAGGGGTTAGAAGTTAGCGTTAGGGTTAAGGGTTAGGGTTACGGGTAAGGCTGGGACTACTTTTAGGGGTTAGGGGTTAGAATTAGGGTTAGAGCCAGGGCTAGTGGTTATGGGTTAGGGCTAGGGGTTAGGGCTTGGGCTAGGGCTACTTTTAGGGGATGGGGTTAGGGTTAGGGTTAAGGGTTAGCATTAGGGTTAGGGCTGGGGATTAGGGGGTCGGGGTAGGGGTTAGGGTTTGGGGTAGGGCTAGGGTTAGAGTTAGAGTAAGAGTGAAATTGATGGGTTTTTATTTACTCCCAAAGTTATGGGATTGTCACAATCTAGAAAAGAGGTTGTAAGGAAATAGTGTAAGATGTGGACTAGGACGGAGGACCCACAGAACCTCAGAGAAGTTTGGAAATGAGCCAGAGAGAGGCTGAGTGTCTTGGGGAGAGAGTCCAACCTCACCCGTGGCCACCAGCATTGCTCGGGCTCAGCCACGTCTCATGGAATCCATGGATCGGAGGAGGCCCCTGGGCTGGGCCAGCCCGACTGAGTATAATCACACGTGGGTGATCACCAGGTAAGTGAGAGGCTAATTCCATATTCATGAAATGCTGGCCTTACCTTCAGAAGGAATCCCAGATTCCAAGAGTCTGTGAAATCTTGAGCACTTCCAGGTAAAATGTGCCTTCCATGCAAAATGCCGTTGGTTTTCCGGGCTTAGGACGTGGCATGTTTGCATGTGTGCCTGCGTGCAGTGGCCCAGGACACGGAACCGAGTCTCAACCTCACCAGGCTGGGCAGGGTGGGGAGGAAGCCCCGAGAGCCAACGTCTACCTCGGAGACGTCATCCTCCAGCGCACGGCTCGGGTTTGGATGGAGAAGTTCAGAGGTTGACCTGAAATTTAGAGTTAGGTGTTTTCCTGCCTACTCAGGGGGAAAGACTGGATCCCAACGAAAACAAAGTCGAGGAAAACAATGAAGATGTTGTAAGATTCTCCTGTGGTCACTATGACAAATGACCGCACACTTGGTGACTTCAAACAGCACAGGTGTTATGATCGTGCCGTTCTGAGGTCAGAAGCCAAAATCAGTCTCCACAGAGTTAAAATCAGGGCTGTGTGCCTTTGCAGGCTTTAGAAAATAATTCACTTTCCTGGCTTTGTTTCTATTTTCTAAAATCCACTTGCAGTCCTTGGCATGAGGCTGCCTTCAGGAATGACATGAACGTGTGGTCCATCTTCATATCTCTGCTCCGCTCCTCACGTCCCCTCACGTCTCTGGCTGTGACCCTCCTGCCTCTGTTTTCTAAGAACCCTGGGATGACTTTTGGTCCACTGAGATAATGCACAGTAACCTTCCAAACTACACATCCCTCACCTAACCACATCTGCAAACTCCCACTGGCTATATGAGGTAACACACTCACAGATTTAGAGATTAGGACATGGACATCTTTGGGGACATTATTCTGTCTCCCACATGGGATTAGGATGTGGACATCTTTGGGGACATTATTCTGTCTACCATGTGGGATTAGGTCATGGACATCTTTGGGGACATTATTCTGTCTCCCACATGGGATTAGGTCATGGACATCTTTGGGGACATTATTCTGTCTACCACGTGGGATTAGGTCATGGACACCTTTGGGGACATTATTCTGTCTCCCACATGGGATTAGGACATGGACATCTTTGGGGACATTATTCTGTCTCCCACATGGGATTAGGTCATGGACATCTTTGGGGACGTTATTCACCCAAGCACAGAAGCCAGTTACTTTGACTTATCTGACACTAGGACATAAGCTACCCACACATGCCCCTGAGGCAAAGTGACCCAGGGTCACACACTCAGTGTGAGTCCCACGTAGTCCCCGGGGTTACCTGTCATCTAAAGGGGTCAAGAAATATCCCATCTTCCTGTTAGATTAGGACCCTTTTTCCTGGGCTCTTTTCTGGCCCCCTCGGTAAAGATGTCACTTCCCACCTCTAGTCCCCAGAGCCAGCGTAGGAGCAGCGGAAAACCCCGATGGCCTCAGAACTTGCAAACTCCTCCAACTATAAACAAAAGGGGATGTTCGCCGCATGTGGTTCCAGCCAGCAGAGACATCAAAGGAATGTCCCTACCTTCCAGAAACAGATTTCATTTATTCAGCAAGGGATTCCAACGACTAACACTTAAATTTAAAAGCCATATCCCAGTTAATAACCGGGAGTATTAAAGCGTAATTCCATATTTATGAAACGCAGATAATTGTTGGCATTATGTTCAAAAGGAATCCCAGATTCCAAGAGCCCGCGGAGTCTCTGAGTGGTTTCAGGTACAGGCTACTTAAATGCAAAACGCTGTTGATTTTTAAGGCTTAGGACTGATTTTTTTTCTTTTTTTTTATGTGCTTGTGCTTCCTTAGACCCACTAAATGGAATTGCATAAAATAAATGACGGTAAATTATAACAATGTACGAGTATGCAACTCACCGACTACTTTCGTTTAATCTCATTGAATTTTCCCAACCATATGGAGAGGCAGGAGGAATGAGCCTTATTAATATTTCTGTGGTTCCAATGAAGAAGGATTAAATGATTTTTTTAAGTCAAAGTCAACACGAAGAGATTCAGGGCTGCGTGTTGGTTGCAGATTGTAGGAACGTATAGAATTGGGAGACCCTGAAAATGGGACGTGGGTATCACCATATCTCAAGAGCAGGTCTCTGATGTCCATCTCAGGAGGGACCACTTTTGAGGGACCACAAATGCATGATTCGGGGTACAGATTCCCCAAAATATCTCAGGGTTAGTTCTCCTGAGTCTGCGTGTACCAAGGACTCTTCTGTGCATCATCTAACTTAATCCTGTGCACACCTGTGCCAGGTACGTGCGCCCAGCATTCCGTAGTCCCACAGGAAGAGCTGGAATGGTAGAATGGTCAGGAAGTCGCCCAGCACAATAGTTTTTGAGCCCTGGAGGTCAAAGTGTCCAAACTGGGTGGTCCAATGGATCCAACCTCACGTGCTCCATCAATCAAATGTTGTGTCCCGTATCCTCTTCAGGTAATCTAATGTTTTTATTTCATCGTAATTTTGGTTTAATAAATGCTGCAACTTCCTAGCATCCTGCCCGTAAGAAGGAAACTTTGCTTCTTAAAATGTCTGATACTCATTTCACACATTCGAATTTCAAGTTTTGTGCAAAGTCGATCCACCAACGATGACGAAGATTTGTGGAGGGCGTGGTCTCTACCACGTGTTACGCCAGGGGCTGGGATTGTGACAGTGACCAGCCCAGATACCTGCGTTCAGCAGGGTGACGGGGGCCCCACAGTCCTCACTGGGGTTGCAGGGCACAAAGACAAGGACCGGGTGGGAGAGATGGGAGCACAGAGGGGTCGCGGGAGGACTTCCTGGACGGGGAGACCTTGCACCTGGCCCTGCGAGGGTCCCTGCACAGAGCGGGAGGTGCCGGTGGTGCTGACCGAGTCACTGTGTGCACCAAGCAGCATTGCTTAAGTGCCGTCTGTGTACTGGGCTGTGAGGGACAGCACCCCTGTTTACTTGGGGGAGATGCCTCCGGAAGGGTTTTACCCAGAGTGGCCCCAGCTTCCTGGGGCCAACCTCGATTCCGGCAAGCCCTGACCTCAGCCCGTGTGACACTCCTGCCCTGACATCAGAACCGCTGGCAGGTGACAGAGAGGGGACACGGCATGGGAGCTCTCCTTCTTGCAGGACCACCTGGCTCTGGCCCCTGGCCAGCCCAGTGCCTGGCCAGCCCACGCTTTCTGTCAGTGATTCTTCAGTGTTTGCAAAAGACATGTGTGTGCTGTGTTTCTGTGTGTGTCATGCATGTGTGGGCTGTGTGTGGTGTGGATAGGGCGTGTGTGCTGTGAGTGATGTGCTCGTGTGGGGTGTGTGTGACAGTGCAGTGTCTGTAGCTACCCTTGGGTGCACCTGCACCTGCACTCCCCTGCGGGAGGTGACCTCTGGGTAGCAGAGCCTGGTGCTCTAGACAGAGGCAGGTCCTGACCTGCGGTAGGAGGTCAGGGGGCAGCGATGGACCAGCAGCGGTGGCGTCCACCCCGCGAGGGGGGCCGTTGTGCCCCACCCACGTCCCTGATGTCATGTCCCCTGACCTGCCAGTGCAGTCCAAACTCACCTGTATCTCTGTGCACGAGGACGCTCCCCGAAGCCTTCGTCATCACCCAAGTCCCCTCTGATGACCCTCTTCCCGGGGAATCAGCAAGACCAGGCAGCCGCCTTCCAAGGCAGGATCGGATGGGATTGTCGTACAAACACCCCAGCCCCCACCCCTGGGCAGGGCCCCTCCCAGGCTGCGTCTCACACTTTCCCTAGAATTTCCCCCGGGACGGAGCTCCGTGCACACGCCGAGGTAGCTGCCTTGATGACTCACCTCCCACCATAGCTGAATCCAGAAGGCGGGCAGCACCGCACCTGTCTGCCGGTGGAGACTGTGGGTCGAGGGGAGCCGTCCTGCTCACCTGCCCCTCTGCCCTGCCACTAGCGGGACCCCCTAAGACTCCCCATACTTTTCTCCAAAACCTGCTCCGTGCCGTGAGCCCTCAGACTCTGCCCGCGGGGGCTGGCGGCACGGGGGGCTATGCTCATGCATGGTGCGGGTGCCTCTTAGGGTCACATCTCAGGGGACCCACATGCGTTCATGTTTGGGGGGAAGACGTGGCAGACTTGGGGACCCAGGAAACCCCAACAGCAGGAGGATCCCACGGGGCTCCCATCAGGTGCCAGGGGAAGAAAAGGCGCTCTGAGGCCGTCTGGTTCTCCACGACTGCAAACTGACCACGTGGAAGCCCGAGTGCCCAGCGCCCTAGCGAGGAGCCAAAGTCTTCCCGAGACTTATTTCAGAGACTTCAGGGGGACGCCTGGGGTGAAAGGGACAGGGACAGAGACCCTGATTTGATTATTTCTTACCGGGAACAAGCAACATGAGAGAAACCACAGCAGGTAAGCAAGGAGGAAGAGGAGGGAGGTGGAGCTTCACGGTGTCGGCAAAGAAGCCCAGTTCACAAGAGGGTGCGTGGTGGGGACCGGCCAGAAACTCCCCACAGCAAGAAGACCAGGGAGTGTTTGCGGCTGGACAGAGACCGAAAGGTGTAGAGCGAGCGGTAAGACCCCCAGTTTGCTGCTTAAAGAGTCAGGAGGTGTGTGGATTCGCCAGATGAATGTTTTCTGCACTATCAGGCAGGACTTCAAACTGAAAAATTCAGACATTTGCCCCAAAGTACAGAAAAGAGCAGGTGGTTTGGCTTTCCTGGGCAAGGGCTCCTCACCTACTCCAAGTTCTCCGGGAAAAGGATGTCCGTGCCGGAGTCCAGAGTTACTAGGTGTATGTGTGTGTGTGCACGCTCACGCGTGTGCATGCAGTGGGTGGCATTGCTCAGGGACAGAGGAATGGAATTTTACATTTCTGCATGCAAGATGCAATCCTAATCATCCCAAATACTGCTCCCCGATTCTGTCTCTGTGAACTTCTCACGCGGGCAGTGTGTTCCAGAGACCCGCACTTTGAATCTCAGCCGGAACCAGTCCCTTTCCTGGCGACAGCACGGGAATAGCACGTCAATATCGGCTTGTTAATTGTCACAAACACGTCCTATATATGCAAGATGTCATCATAGGAAAAACTGGCTGTGGGGTCCGTGGAGACTCTCTGTGCTACCTGGCAATTTCTCTACAAACCTAAAACTGTAATAAGGTTAAATATAGTTTAATTATATTATATGTCATATACATTATATCTGTATCTCATGTCCATGTACATTATGGGTACATGTGCATATATATTATGAAGTTTAGTATATACACGTTATAAAATGGAATGTCTATGTACACTTATAGAAATAGAAAAGATAATATATGTACCTATGTATACACATATACACATATGATACACTTACATGTATGTAATAAACTTACATATGTACATATAAGTTTATTACATATGTATATATACATATATACTAAATATATATAATGTGCATACATTATAAAGTTTAGTAGATATGCATATATATTTAATATATGTACATACCAAAGTATACATATATATACACACACACAAAGTGTATATATGCACCATATATATGAAACATATGTACTAAATATATGTGCATATCTACTAAACTTTATAGTTCTTATACCTGTATGTTTAGTGTGTATATGTTTAATATATACACATATATGTTCAATTTACTAAACATGTATGCATATATGCTATACTTTATAATGCATGTAACATGTAATGCCTATTAAATATGCCTATTATGATACATACATACACATACATAAATACCTACACCTGTGTCTATGCATCTCCATCTTCCTATTATCTGCCTATCCACTTCGCAGAAGTTTAAATAAACTCAAAAACAACGGACTTGTGATCGACAGACACAAAGTCAAGCCACCCAGTTTTCCGCGTATGTGTGTACCCCGACCTGTGGGCGGGTCCCCAAGCCCCTTGGCCAAACCTCCCCTTGACGCCCTCGTCCACGAAGCTCACGGGGTCTGCTGCCGTCCGGAGATCCGGTACCTTCCACATCACGGGGGTTTCCTGCCCACAGCCATTTCAAGAGAACCTGAGCCCGTCGGGTTGAAAGAGGTTGGGGGACGTTTCGAGTGGTCGGCCCATAGGATACCACCGACGTTTTTATTGCAATGCGGAGCCCCACGTGTGATGTACAATTTGAGATCAGTGCACGTGTGTGCATGCGTGTTGCGTGTGTGTCTTTTCCGTCCAGCCGGCAAACGGTTCAAATAGACGGCCGTCCGAGCGCAGAGGGAAGACGGCCCTGGCGTGTGGGCACCATGTGTGTGCCCCGCACGGCCCCTGCATCTGCGGGAGAGACGGGGTCCCCCCGGCTGTTTGTTACGTGTTGAGATCACTTGAACTTGATCCATCCCAGAAAAGAGGAGTCCCCTTCCTCTGGAGTTATTTCAAGCGGGGAGGGGGTTGTATTAGGTTTCCTTCCTTTGTCCTTTGGCTAACTCCGGATTTTTAATTACAAAGGCACGAAAGAAAAGGAAATTAAACCCTACCCCTCACCCCCTGCCTCCAACCCGGAACATTAAATCGACTGAAGCTCGTAAAATTGATCCAGATCAGAAGGGCTTTTCTTCCCGGCGTGCCCCGTGGGGGCTGAGCCCACACTGCTGAGGTGCGGCTTCTGCCCCGGTTGGAGTCACTGTGCCGCTGCTCTCCGGGGCTGCAGTCGCCTGCAATTTCTTGCAGAAATGTCTAGCGATGCTTCTTTTTCTATTTTTTGACACACTCTGGGTGTCCTGCCAGACTGAGAAGCAGCCTCCACGCGACAGGGTCACGGACCCTGGTGGCCCCAGAATCACCCTGACTTGTCGGTTCCTGCTCTAAAATCTCGGTGTTTTCTGTAGCTTGTTTGTCTCCTAAGAGGAGCTTGGTTCTGGAGGGGACCCTGTGTCCCCTTTGGGTTGTACCTGCCACCATGCCTGGCACTGAAATGTACCCGCCCGGGCTAAGCATGCTGACATGCACACACACAGGTGTGCCCCCACATGTTCATGTATACATGTGCGTGCATCAGAATGGCTCATGGGAAGCTCCAGCCTCCTGGGAAGTTACTGGAGGAGCAGGGCAGGGCTTGGGGGAGTGATTAGGGGAGGAAGGAAAACCTGGAAGCTTCTGGAGCCACACTCGGGCTGAGTGAAGGTCGAGGGCTGTGAGAGGTGGGACTCCACACCCGCTCAGCCCATGCAGACAGACGGCTCTCACTCCCATCCCACGACGACGGCATCCCGTGTTCATGCCACGCTGCCCCCATGGCTCAGCCACGTCTCTGGTGTGTCCACCTTTCCCCTGTGTCTCCAAGCCCCATGAGGGAGAGCTGTGCGGGGCAGGAAACGCACCTGGGGTCGCCCTGGCTATTGGCCCCCACTGCAGGGGTGTGTGTAGTGGGTAGAATGATGTCCCCAAAGATGTCCGTGTCCTAATCCCATGTGCCAGACAGAATAATGTCCCCAAAGATGTCCGTGTCCTAATCCCATGTGCCAGACAGGATATTGTCCCCAAAGATGTCCACGTCCTAATCCCATGTGCCAGACAGAATAATGTCCCCAAAGATGTCCGTGTCCTAATCCC
>CM052457.1:266684-286879 GCA_028533085.1 Varecia variegata | reverse complement strand
TGGGCACAGCACCAGGTGGCCAGTCTGTAGAGCTGATTCTTCTTGTGTAACTGAGACATCCTGCCTGTCCAGTGGCATCTCCCACCCGCTCCCTGCGGGACCCCGGCAACACCGTTTCACTCTCTCAGTCTACAAGCTTGACTGAAATAGTCAGAGCTGGGTGAATCACGTCCACCCAGAGCCAGGGATGGGACTGCACTTGGATGTAGGGTCTCTGTGCAGATGCCGTTAGTCAAGATGAGCCCATCCTGGATTAGGTGGTCCCTAAATGCAATGACAGTGTCCTCCTAAGAGACAGCAGAGGAGACACAGACGCAGAGGAGAAGCCACGTGGAGACGGAGGCAGAGGCTGGAGTGACGCGGCCACAAGCCCAGGGACGCCTGGAGCCCCCAGGAGCTGGGAGAGGCAGGAAGGAGCCTCCCCTGGAGCCTGTGGAGGGAGCGCGGCCCCGACACACCTGCGTCTCAGACTCCTGGACTCCGGGGCTGGGCGGGGACACAGTCCTGTGGTTTAAGCCCCCAGTTTCTGGCATTTTGTTGTAGCAGTGGCAGGAGACTCACACAGTGTGTGGCACACAGCAGGTGCTCAATTAAAACTGACAAGGGGAGTGGAGGGAGGAAGAGCAGATGCCGTGGCTTTACCTCGGGAGGAAAAGCTCCCCATGGAACAGCTCCGCAGACCGCAGACAGAGGGGAACATGAGGACCAGGGCGTTCCTGGAAGGGACCACCCGCCCCTCTGAGTGAGACCCCCGGGATACTCGGAGAGCCACCTCCTCGATTTGCAGGGACGGAGACTAAACCCCGGGAAGATGGGCCTGAGTTGGGTCCTCCAGGCTGGAGAAGATTCTGGAAGTTGGAATAAGGGTGCTGAGGTCACCCAGGAAGGGGCCGAAGGAGCAGAGACACAGGTCCGGGGAGAGTGAGGGTCTTTCTTTCCCCGGGGATGGGAGTGAGGATCCGCCCAGAGACGATGCCCCTGGGGAGGAGGGAAGAGGAAAACCGGGAGTCCTGCAGGTCCAGGTGCCAGAGTCAGGCACTGTCGTAATTTAGGAGGCCAGGGCCGGGGGGTGGGGCTGGGGTGGGCATGATCTGCCTCTTCCTTTCAGAATCTCAGGAGTCAGGATGTGTCAGGGCCAGGAGGGCTGGCTTCATCACCACTGTCATCCTCCCGCCATGTCTCTGCCACAGCTGACATTACGGTGGCGACTTCTCCACCCTGCACTTGGAGTGGGGCAGGCAGGGGTCTTCCCTTCTCAGCCTTGGCTTGTCTGGGCACAGCGTTTCCCCCAAGCCCCCATTTCTACCAACTCTTCCATCCACGCCGATGAAAGCAGCAGAACAGACAATTCGCCGAGTGATTTTTTCAGGCCACAAGCTTCAAGGGTTCTGCAAATATGTAAACTGAATGTCATCGATGAGCTGTGGTTTTGGCCACTGAAGGACCTGCATGGAAATAACATGCACATGCATGTTGCAGTTCACGTGTTTGCACAACGCCCGTGCCATGAACTCGAGCTGGCAGGTTCACTGGCTCCAGGGCACACCACGGCTCACACTTCTCCGGCTGTTTCTGTGCAAAGGCTTGGATGACGTGAGGCTGTTCGGAAAGCCATACCTCGGCCTGGGGCTTTCAGAAAATCCATGCTTGTGGCCCCCACGTGAAATCACCTACACGCGTGCTTTGCTCAGTTACGTACATGCCGTGCATAACAAATGCCACCTGTGACCCCAGGTACCCCCTCGACACCCGAGGGAGGTGGGGTCTTTTGCGCAGGAATTTATACTTACGAAAGCACTTTAGCCCTGGTGAAATGGGGTCTTCAGCATCTGGGAATCTGGTGTGGTTAGCTGGGAGGCCTGGACAAGCTTCCTAAATCTCCAAGTCTGGAACTTTCTGTTCCTGAAATAGGCGTGGTCATGCTGTTCTCTTCACAGGGTGTGGCGGGTACCAGGGCACACATGTGCCCCTGATTCATTGTAGCATTATCCTCAATGGGATTGTGTCTTTAGACTTAGCAACATTGTATCCTCGTGCTCAGTAACACTGTATCCTCACCCCAGTAACAATGTATCACTATCCTCAGAGACAAGGTGCCATCTACGAACCAGGACCTGAGTCCCCACCAGACACAGCCTCTGCCACGCTGGGATCTCAGACTTCCAGCCTCCAGAGCTGTGAGCAACACATGTCTGTTGTTTATAACCCGCTCAATTTACAGCATTTTGTTGTGGCAACCTGAACAGACTAAGACAACATAGATCAGAAATACAAAAATAAAAGGTTTTTTTTGTGTGTGTGTCATGTAAAAGTGGCTGTAAAGTGTCTGATGTGGTTCAAGCTCAAATCAGAAGCTGTCCCCGTTGTCACAGATGTGAGCATCAGTACACAAAACGAATGCAGCCATCGCAAACCATGACACGGTGCTTCAAAGACAAGGAAGTTCGGTGACGGTTACGTCTCGTAGGGACAGAATTGCTGAAAATGTCCACTTAGGCTCTGTGTTAATATTTTATAGAATATTTTTGGCATGATATTTGATGAGAGATTATTTACATTTATATTTACGGAATACTATGTCATAAAAATAGTTGTAAGGTCCTTGGTTTTTGCAAAGCCCTTTTGTTAAAAAAAATAGTGAGCATGAAATATAAGTATCCCTTCTTTCAGTGAACATGATAATGTTATTGATTAAAATATAATGATAAAAAACAAAAAATAAATAATATGTATGATAACCAAATTTAAATTTCATGATGCAAATTGATACAGTATCAGTCAGTATTTCACCCAGAGTAGCGGGGAGATAGTTTTAGGACAATTCCCATTCGATTGTCAAAACAAGCAACCTGCTAAAATCGTGAGTGCGGATGTCAGAGAACAGACTTCAGAGGAAAACACAAAGTGTTGCATCCAGCAGTAATGACTGAGTTCAAAGCCGGGATTGTATGAAAAATTCATCCTCTGTCTACGCGCAGCCAGAGATGCAAATCATCCCACTTTGTCTATATTTGTACAATATGTTCTCGTCGGCAAGTGCGGAGTGTGATCAATGCCCCTTTAAACACCTGACACCTCCGCAACACGACAAAGATCTGCGCACGTAAATCGGGTTTTAACACGGCGTGACATAAGTCGGAAGGCGGAAAAAACACAGGCAGAGAAAGCGGAGTCCCCGCGACCTTTGTCTAAATTGGGTGCCTGAATTCCTTCTCAAGGTGACGGCGTCCCGGAGGCTGGGACAGTGGATGTACCCTCCGATTCAGAACATGATTAAAGCCTCCGCTTCTAGCTTTCAAACTGTTCTGGATCCTTAAGCGATGTAGACACGAGATGCTCGTACTAACACCTCAGACGAGGCAAGAAATTATGATTTTTCCTGCTGACAAAGGAGTTCTATCGGCAAAGCATCCCTTGAACGTGGCCTGGTTGTACCAGTTTGCATGTCTCGCTGATACTCTTAATTAGCTGAATTAGCCCAATTTGACAGGGTAGGTTGGCAAAACATTTCTCTCCTGCCGCACACACTGTCACGGATGAAATGAAGTCCGACTTCAGCACCCGAGAAAGTCAGCTGCATTTTGGTTTGCAATTTTGACTGATATGGTCAGAGACAGAGACTGCAAAATCTGAATTTTTTTTTTTGCTTTTTAAACAGCAGCACGATTGTACATCTTGTGAATGCTGCAGAAAACACACGGAAAATGTTTTCCGCCCAAGGATGATTTTTCTTTTCATTTGATGATTTACAAATTTTTAAGTGTCCGGTAGCATTAACTCTACGCACATTTTTGCTCAGCTGAATGATGATTTAAGTTGATTTACCTCCACCTACGCTTTCCACACCAGACCTCGTTGAAAGAGATTCAACCTTTTTTTTTTTTTTTTTTCATTTCACACATGTGTCTCTTCCTGTCAACGTCTGGGTGTGTTGAAGTGGAGAAAATCCTCTAAGCATAATTTGCTTTCTGCTGTCTCCCTCCACAAAGAGTGATGATCCCACGGGCCTGATGACTCGTTTACAAGGAGTGAGCTAACCGAGCTCTGAAGTATTTAGCGCATTGGACTATGGAAGGAGCAGGGAAATTTCAAAGTCCTGCTGTACTGGGTGACCCGAAAAATATCTCCACGTATTAATCCCTTGGAACCTGTGAGCGGCAACTTATTTGGAAAAAGCATCTCTGCAGATGTATTTAAGATACAAATCTCGAGATGAGGTCATCCTGGATTAGGGAGGTCCCTAAATCCAGTAACAGGTGACAGAGGGGGAGACAGATGCAGAGGAGAAGCCACGTGGAGACGGAGGCAGAGACTGGAGTGACGCGGCCACAAGCCCAGGGACGCCTGGAGCCCCCAGGAGCTGGAAGAGGCAGGAAGGAGCCTCCCCTGGAGCCTGCGGAGGGAGCGCGGCCCCGAGACACCTGCGTCTCACACTCCTGGGCTCCGGGACTGGGAGGAGATGAATTCCTGTAGTTGGAAGCTATGTGTTTGGGGTTATTTGTTGTGCAATTCCAGGAAGCTCATTCACCTGAGTTCAAATCATAGCTCTTCCACTCGCTAGGTGGGAGAGCAGCACTGTTACCCAAACTATTCAAGTATAAGTCTCCCATTGATAACGTGGGATGCTTCTTCCTTCAGAGAATCGTGGTGAGAATAGTAACATTGGATTCCTTCTGTCTCATTTGTGACTGAGCCAACAAGATGCAAAAACGCATCAGACTTGCAAATGTCCCTATAGATAATTGCATTCTCAAGTCTGAAAGTCAAGCAGTCAGGAACAAGCTTGGGTAGTGAGTGGTTCTGAGTCTATTTGGTTGCTGAGTTTGGAAGGGGAACAGTGTTTCCATATTGGACTGCCATCGTAGGTGGGGCTCAGAGTGTTGTGTTTGTTGAAATACAAATGCTTTATGCCACCGTATTTATTTTGTAAGTATCACTTATCTTGTGCTTTCACATAGATTTCATTTGGAAAGAGAGCTCCATGGGTTCTGAATAAAAACACTCGGCCAGGCACGGTGGCTCACGCCTGTAATCCCAGCACTTTGGGAGGCCAAGGCGGGAGGATCGCTTGAGCCTGGGAGTTCGAGAGCAGGCTGGGCAACATAGCAAGACCCCATCTCTTAACAAAAAGGTAAAAAAAATTGCCAGGTGTGCTGATGTCCACCTGCAGTCCCAGCTACTCGGGAGGCTGAGGCAGGAGGATCGCTTGAGCCCAGGAGTTGGAGGCTGCAGTGAGCTAGGCTGACGCCACGGCACTCTAGTCCAGGCAACAGAGCAAACCCTTTCTCCAAGTTAGGGAGATTCCCTAACTCGATGGCTATACCACTTCCCTATACCACTTTTTTATTATTGTTTTGGCAAAATATATTAATCTATAACATAAGATGTACCATTCTAAGCATTTCTTGTTAAGAACACTTCTTGCCTTTTTAAAACTAAATATTACCCAATTTTCATGCTTGGCAAACATGGACACCCCTTTTTCACATGTGCTCTGTTCCTTTTCCCACGTGTAGCAATATAACTTTTTAAAATTGTGGTGTAACATGCATAACATAAAATCTACCATTTTGACCATTTTTTTTTCATGACATAATGGTATGTTTATTTCAGTTACTTCCACATGCTGTGGAAACAACACATTGGTATTTCAGGATGTGCATTTTAGAAAATTTTCTAAACTGTGTAAATTTCCACATTCACATCGTTGTGTAACCATCACCACCGTCCATCTCCAGAATTTTCTTCTTCCTAAACTGAAACTCTGCATTCGTGAAACACTAACTCCCCCTCCACCAGCCCCACTGTTCTACTTTCTGTCTCTGTGGATTTGCCTATTCTGGGTATTTCGTACAAATGGGGTCCTACAACGTGTGGTTTCTGTGTCTGGCTTGTTTCACGGAACATGAGACTTTTCAAGGTCCATCCACATTATAGTAGGTGTCGGAGCCTGGTTCCTTTTCGGGGCTGCATAATATTCCATCTCACGGACAGACCACATTCTGCTGATCCACTCGACTGTTGACAGACGCTCAGGCTGTGGCCTTGAGTATAGAAGTCGACTCTGCTTTTATAGGAAAGTTTGGGGAGATGAAAAATTATGCTGACGCAAAGAACAACGTAACTTATCAGACATTATGATACAATTACGTACGTAGCCATGAACTACAGACCAGGACTAAGAGACACACAAAAGTTATTGGTGATCACCATGGCAACATGTAAATAGCAATGACGTAATTGCTTCTTAAATTTTCCCAAGTTTGCTAATGTTTCTATTTTTTTTTTTTTTTTTTTTTTTTTTGCCTTTCAATACTTTTGCATTTAAAAGAATACTGTACTGGATGCTAATGTTTCTATAACAAGCAAAATGCAGGGGAAGGTATTTTTTTTTATTTCAGCATATTATGGGGGTACAAAAGTTTAGGTTACATATATTGCCCTTGCCCCCTCCCCCCACCCTGAGTCAGAGCTTCAAGCGTGTCCAAAAGTACTTTTTTTAATAACACAATATCTGGCTCTGAATTCAACAGTAAATATGAAACACGTTACCTAACTCTGTTTCTATCAGCACCTGCAGCTCTAGGAACTTGGGGTTCGGTTTCCTTCTGCGCTGTCAGTAACCCCACCTTGGTAGCACAGTTCTCCCTCACAAAACATGTGGCGTAGGTTTCGCACCAACAAAATATGTTTTTTGTTTGTTTGTTTGTTTTTTGTTTTTTTTTTTTTTTTTTGAGACAGAGTCTCGCTTTGTTGCCTGGGCTAGAGTGAGTGCCGTGGCGTCAGCCTAGCTCACAGCAACCTCAAACTCCTGGGCTCAAGCGATCCTCCTGCCTCAGCCTCCAGAGTAGCTGGGACTACAGGCATGCGACACCATGCCCGGCTAATTTTTTGTATATATATATATATATATATTTTAGTTGGCCAGAGAATTTCTTTCTATTTTTAGTAGAGATGGGGTCTCGCTCTTGCTCAGGCTGGTCTCGAACTCCTGACCTCGAGCGATCCACCCGCCTCGGCCTCCCAGAGAGCAAAATATGTTTTTAAAACCACCCACGCTCTATCTAAATTTTTAAAAATGACCAGAGCGGCAGAGACTCGAGTTCCCTCTGTTGGAGGGAGGGCTAGGGAATTGGAGCCACCCAGGCTAACCCCACACGGGGTCGGTTTTCGGAACAAATGCGTCTGGCCTCATGCTTGGGCCACAAGCTCCTCCTGAGGTCCTTTTTGGGTCACTGGGGACCTGCCCTAATCTCTGTCGGAGGGTCCTTTCCAGACCCTTTGATCTCTCTGTTTCATTTCAAGCAACGCAGTCAATCGGATTTGTGTGTCTGCAGACAGAAGACAGAGAGGATGAAGCCGCGGCCCGTCCAGGACTGGGGGTTGCCTGTTAGCACCGGGCTCGGGCGGGCTGAGGTTCCCCTAACCGGGGCCCAGGTCTAATTCCAGGTGGGGGCACCTCCCGCTTCTACCCAGCGCAGGGAGAACTGCACCCCCCGCTCGGACTGGGAATAACGGCGACCTGTGTGTGCGGCACGCGGCTCCCTTCTCGGGGGCGCACGGCTAAGCCCCCTAACGATGTCAATATGGTCCCACACCTGTGATAACTTTGGGCTGCCAGGCAGAAATTTGCCACGCTGATCAAAAACATTCTCCCAAGGCAAACGTGGAAATTAATTTTTTAAAAATCAGGACCGCTTCCAAAACGAAAGGCCATTTTAGAAGCACAACAAGCGTTCGGTGGCGGGGGGAAAAGACGGTGTTTTGCTGAATACACGTAGGTCAGTGACAGATGCGTAGTTGAGTGTTTTCAATACATAGCGAGAGCTTTTTTTTTTTTTTTTTTTTTTTGGTAAAGGGGTGGTAAGAGAAAGTTTTTCTCTAGGAGGAAAAACAACTCTCATATTTAAGAGTTTTGGGGGTAATACTTAAAGGATACGGGTGGGATGAGTGGGAAACTCCAGGCTGTGTAACTCAGAGCTGTTCACGGCTTTGTAAATTCCTCAGAATTAGGGAGAATTCCGCACATTTGCTAAGAAGTTTCTTTGTTCCTTCAATCCCACAACTTCCCTTTCTTGCATCTTCACGAGTGAAATTCGAAGTGTTAACTGGTTTCACGGTTACTGGATACTGAGAATAAAAAAAAAGCAAACTTTTCAGAAAACTGCAGCTCAGGAACAAAGATTGTGTTTTAAATTTTACTTTTAATCGGCTGATAATAATCCTATGTATTTACAGGCTACGACACGACATTGTGATACACGCAGGCGTGGTGGGATGATCAAACCAGGCTAATTCACACCTCCATCACCTCAACTACTTATTATTTCTCTGTGGTGAAAATCAAAAATCGGCTCTTGTAGCAATTTTGAAATATAGTTATTATTAACGTAGTTAACCAGCTGTGCAAAAGATCTCAAAAACTTATCCGTCCCGCGTAACTGAAACTTTGCATCCTTTGGAAAACATCTTCCCGGTCCCCTGGTCCCGGGTAAACTGCATTCTACTCTGCTTCTACGGGATCAACTTTTGTAGCTTTCACAGGTCAGCGAGAACACGCAACGTTTGTCTTTTCATGCCTGGTTTGTTGCGTTTGGCATGATGTCTTCTTGGTTCCTCTGTGTTGTTGCAAAGGACAAGATCTCCACCTTTGTGAAAGCTAAACAGTATTGCACGGTGCCTTGCACGTCTTGTGGCTCTTGCTGTCTACGTGATACCCCCAAACCCATGCCCTGTGCTGGGAGTCCCCACGCCCTCCCGCGGTGCATAAACCCCATCGGAAGTCTCCTGAGGTCTCTTCCCTTCCCCTAATGCCATGGCACCGATTTTAGTCTGAAATGCATACAACTATTGTTCTTCTAACTTTGCTTTTCTTCTAACTTTGCAAACGTAGCCTTAAACGTACAGGAATGTTAGCACTCTTATGCAGGTACTGCCCACATTAAAGTCTGCCTTAAAAAAAAAAAATAAGAAGAGAGAAGAAAAAATACCCCAATCCTGCAAAGGTGATCTTATGCATGGCAGTGTCTACACATCCCAGGAAATGAGAGTGGGGAGATTATCGGTTCAGGAGACGGGGAGGAAGGCTGATCAGGACACAACATGAGGCGTGTTCCTTAACAGGCGTGAGTTATACGTGCAATTCAGGGGTGAGAGCCGGTTGGGGCCGGGCCGTGAGAGCCACGCGGCCACAGGCGTGGGGTGTTGGGGGAACACTCTGCCCGTGTACTTGGAAGAGAAGAGAAGCTCGGGGAATTACCCAGGGCCTGATGGGGTACAGATGCGTCTCCCGGCATAAATGAGCTTCCCCGCAGAGCCGGCCGTGAGGTACGCAGAGCGGTGGGCGGCAGGCGGCCCCTGCCAACTTCCATCTGCACCACGGAGCCCCTCGGTTGCTGTGTCAGGGCCACACAGAGAGTCCGTTGGAAGGAACATAAAACTCAGGAACCCGCCAATCCCCCTTCCCATATTTTGGCAACGAGGTTTTATGAAAATGACTGAGCGCCCGGCCGGGGTGCACGGAAAACGCGTTGAAATATGAAAGCTCGGGTGTGTGACTTAATGGTTTAATTATGCAGCTTGGAATCTCTGCCGCACAGTAACCTTGTGTGTGGGGTTTCTTCTGAGAGCCCTTTCATCCCGCGGAGACAATTGGCCGATTGATGCTCGGAGGGACATGAAGGATGGGTTGAAATAATGGCAAAGGGTGTCCTCGGGTGTCTTGCTGGAGATTTGACAAAAAAAACAAGAGTCCTGAAAAAACCAGTTTGCACCTTGAAGTTGGCAGCTATCTCGCAGGATGGTTTGGGGACATTCATGCAGCTGCTGTTCCCCTGGCAGGACGGCACCGTTGTCCTAATTTCTCTCCTGGGTGCCCAAGGTTCAAGGCAGGTAACGATGTTGGCAGAGTTACAAACGCCAATCCAGTGCGTTCTACGACTTCCCAGAAATGCAAATACCCCATGTGTGTCCCTTGTCAAAGTCTAATTTTCGAAACACACCACGGACCCCCAGCCATAGCAGTATTTATGATCGATCCAACCCAACCCACGCTTGCTCTAAAGCTGCTAACAGCCCCGTGTACACTTACGGGGTAAAAAGTTATGCCGTGAACGGTCTTGCCCGGAGAGGAGGAAGGTGAAGAGATTCGTGTGCTTTTCTGCATTTTTTTTTTAAAAAGAAAACATCTAAATCAGTCAGGAATGTGAGCGGCTTTGATGCCTGCTAGATCCACGTTTTATGAGACGGAATTTTTAATATCGAAAAGTCAGCGCAAGAGCAAGTCTCGAGTCCCGGTTGGTCGAGCCGAAGTGGAGCTGCGGGGCCGTAAAAATGCTTGATTTTTCTTGCGCTGAAATTGCTGAGCTGTGAGTCTGATTTCCTCAAAGGAACTCTGATATCAGACCCAACGAGGAGCATGGTTAGCTGAGGCTGGGCCCCGAAAGGTCTTTGATGCCTGAGCCCGACTGCAGGTACTGAACACCCACCGGCCTTCCTCAAAATAAGCTCACGCCAGGAACGAAGGCATCGATCAGGCTAATCGTGGACTCCAAACATTGCAGAACAGAAAAGACCCCAGGAAGTTATGAAGCCAAATCCCAACATTTCACAGATGAAGCAGCTGAAGTTCAGAGAGGTTGTGTGGCTTCTCAACGTAACACAGCAAAGGCGTCCATATTTTCATCTCCTCTTTTATAGGACATGGCATTTTCAAACCCCACGTGGGTTCTCTGGTGCTTTGGGACTTTGCACAAAAGCGTTCATTCCGTGCAAGCAGGCATCAGGGGAAAGCACAGACGTGGGCAGGTGTTACCGACAAGGACCCCATCTGAGAACGCTGCTACCAGTCTGGGTCCGAACGGTCGGGGGGTGCTGCCCTGGGGGTGTGCGGCGTTTGAGGTTCCCACAGCGGGAGGTGGGCTCGTCCTGGTGAGTGTCCACCGTACACAGCCCCATGTGGTAGCTGCCATCAGCATGCTCAATTCTTAGACGACTAGCAAGAAAATCAAAACCAAAAAAAAAAAGAAAGAAAGAAAAAAAAATTAAAAAAAAAACTAAAACAAAAGCAAGAAATTGCTCTATCTAACATAACTATGGTGGTTAATGTTACGGGTGAACTCGAGTGAGCCCTGCAGTGCCGGGTGTTTGGAGAACGTGACGCTGGGTGAGTCTCCGGGCTCTTCCGTGACGAGATGAGCGTTTGACTCAGTGGGCTGAGTACGGCAGACGTCCTCCCACTTGGGGCGGGTCTTCCCCAAACGGGAGAAAGCAAAATAAAATGAAAAGAGTGACCTTCCCCCTGTCCCCAAATGCAAGAGGAATGTCATCCTATCTCACCGTAGCAAGCGGGGACATTACTCTTCTTCTGTCTTCAGATACAAACCAAAACATCCGTTCTTCCTGGGCATAGACCCCGCTGCTTTTCACGTGGGAGCTCACGCCCTCGGCTCTGCCGGGCCTGAGACCCTCAGACGGGAGCTCACACTGTCACATCTCCTTGGTGTCCAGCTGGGTGACTTCACCTCTTGTGCCATCTCAGCCTTCCCTCTGCGGAAACCACTTCCTTATAAATCTTTTTGCACACAGGTGTCTTTCCATGGCCCCAATATTTATCTTGGTGGTTCTGTTTTCCTGGCGAATCCTGACTCATCGGTGACCATCGTTGACACAGCTGATAATACGCTCACGCCCCTTCCTAAAAGAAACCTACCCACGGTCCCACCTGCCACTGCCCCAGGCCCAAGCCCACCATCTCGGGTCCATGTCTGTCCTCCTCCCTCCATACGTGTGACGATTCACGGATGAGTCATCTGTTACCAAAACTCCTTCTGTCTCTTTATTTATTTATTTTTGAGACAGAGTCTCTCTCTGTTGCCCGGGCTAGAGTGAGTGCCGTAGCCTCAGCCTCACTCATGGCAACCTCAAACTCCTGGGCTCAAGCGATCCTCCTGCCTCAGCCTCCCGAGTAGCTGGGACTACAGGCATGCACCATCATGCCCGGCTAATTTTTTCTATATATTTTTAGTTGGCCAGATAATTTCTTTCTATTTTAGTAGAGATGGGGTCTCGCTCTTGCCCAGGCTGGTCTCAAACTCCTGAGCTCAAACGATCCACCCGCCTCGGCCTCCCAAGTGCTAGGATTACAGGCGTGAGCCACCACACCCAGCCCCAGAAGTCCTTCCGTGAGAGAAAGGCAAGGAAGAGAAATGTCAATTGCACTATTGGTGGTGGGGTGGATTACAGGCGTGGACCGAATTGTGAGCACTGACCACGTCCTCCCCCCTGGGCCCTGGGACGTGCCCCCCTGACAGAGGTGGGTGGAAGTGACGGCGTGACAGGTGCATGCCCAGCTCTGACAACACACTGGGAGTTCCCCGCTGGCAACCTGCACTTTCTGCCCTCGGCATTCAAAACCCTCCCCTGGGCAGGTCCAGTTGTTCCAGGAGGAAGACGGGAGACCAAGGGAGCTCCCCTTCCCCTACTCAGCAGCGGCACAGGGAAAGACGGCTGTCCGGGAGGAGGCATCTGGGGACAGCAGTCGGCGCTGGTGGTCAGATTCTAGAACGTGCATGGAAGCTTTCTTCTGAGGCCCAGAGAAGGCCTTTAGATTTGTACTCCAAGGGACAAAGAATCCAGAACCTCCATGTGTCTTCCTTCCTTCTGAGACTGACAGGGAATGGCCTTAGATTTGCACCTCCACAGAGCTTAGGACCAACACATCAAGCTTAGAAAATGCACAAATCAGCCGGGTGCGGTGGCTCACGCCTGTAATCCCAGCACTCTGGGAGGCTGAGGCGTGAGGATCGCTTGAGCTCAGGAGTTCAAGACCAGTCTCAGCAAGAGTGAGACCCCATCTCTACTAAAAATAGAAAAAATTAGCCGGGCATCATGGTGCAACCCTGTAGTCCCAGCTACTTGGGAGGCTGAGGCAGGAGGATCGCTGGAGCCCAGGAATTGGAGGTTGCAGTGAGCTGTGATTGCACCACTGCACTCTAGCCTGGGTGACAGAATGACACTTTGTCTCAAAAAAAAAAGAAAGAAAAAAGAAAATGCCTAAAGCAACAGTCCCCTCTAACCGATCATAATTCTACGTTTCCACCGTTGGCCACGATCATGCTAATCTGAGTTCACCCCGCTCCCTGCACTGGCCCTGCCACGGCAAAGGTGATTTTGCCTTGAATGTTCTGAGCTGCCTCTGACCCTGGGGTGTTGGAACGAGGGGCACATTGGCGGTGGTGTTTGGGGGACTTTCTGTCTTATCATCGTCTGCGCCACTCAATGAGCCCAGAGGGGTATCGATGCTTCCTGAGAAACGTGTGCACCCGGAGTGCAGAATTCAGACCCCTCCGCCCTCCTGTCTGGCTGTGAGTGCAGCTGCGGGAGTTTGCTAATCAGAGACACAGATGGACCATTCGGTGAGCTAGAAGGACCGGGAGACACAAGCTTCTGCACCGAGGTGGTTTTCCCTTCTCGAGGAGGAGAACAGGGGGAGAGCTCAGTGCTTTGGTTGCAGGGACATGCGTGAGTGACTGAGGCCGTGACGACATTCCTCGGGACACATCGATCTGATCGCCACGGATGCAGCACCCGGCTGCTTTTACCTGTCAAATTCATAGATGCGTTTAAAAAGAAGCCACTTGTGCAACTCGGATTATTGTTCCGGGCTCACACGTGGAAAGTGGCAGGTAAAAACTTGGGGTTACATCGGTCGGCTTGGGCTGCCGTACAAAAACACTACAAGGTAAGCGGCTTAAACCTCAGACATTTGTTCTGTCCCATCCTGGAGGCTGGAAGTTTGAGATCCAGGTGTCTCAGGGCTGGTTCCTCCTGAGGCCTCTCTCCTGGGTGTGTAGATGCCGTCTTCTCCCTGTGTCCTCACGGGGTTGTCCCTCTGTGCGTGTCTGTGTCCTCATCTCCTCTGCTAATAAGGACACCAGTCCTGTTGGATCAGGGCCCACCCTAGTGCCTCAGTTTACCTTAATCACCTCTTTATAGACCCATCTCCAAACACAGCCACAGTCTGAGGTCCTGGGGCTCGGGGATTTAAGGGGAACAAAACTGAGCTCCTAACAGGAGTGTTTCTGCCAAACACAGAGACGGAGCCACAGACAGACACGGCTCGGAATCACCTTTTGGGCTACGAGCCTTGGGTAACCCGTCCCACCGGCCACTCCAGAGCTCCCGCATCCCCAGAAAGAAATAGATCCTTAACTCCTTCCACACCGCACGCCCGGAGCCGGCTGGCGTTTGAGATGAAAATCAGATACTAACCGGCAGATCTCGGGGTACGGCTCCCCCAGGATCGCGTAGCTGACTAAATTAGCGGGGCCCTGTGATCACGCCAGGCAGGGTGTGGGCGGGCCGGGCGGCCGGTGATCAAACGGCACCTGCGCCGGCCCTGACAGGTGAGGCGCGCAGCGGCCCCCGCGCCTCTCGCTGCCCCGCGCGCCAGCAGCAGGCGGGGAGGAGCTGAGCGGGCACCGGTGTGTGCGGGGCCGGTTACCAGGGAAACGGGGGCGGCGCTCAGAGGCTCCGGGACCGGGTCTCCACCCGCGCACGCCGAAGCCCCTACTAATCAGCGAATGGGGCGCGGGTGCGGCCCCCTGTCCTGGCCGGCGCACGTGCGCACAGGTGTCCCAGGTGATGGCAGGTCACACCTGACATCTGCACCGACTGCTGCTTTGAACGGGGACTTCAGTGCTCCCGAAAAGACTTTTCTGTGGCTGCTGTTGTTGGTTGGGTTGGACGCGCTCCAACTGACATCGCTGCTGGTCTTTGGGGAAGCGCAGCGTTTCTGACGCTCAGCTACAGGCTTTGAAATAACCGAGGAGTCGGAACCTGCATCCCCGGGAGCTGCGACTTCGCGGCGTGTTAGGGACCCGCAAGGGGGTCCCCGGGGGGAAGCGCGTGGTGACTTTGTTTCCTCCGCCTGTCTCTCCACCGCTCCGTGGGACGCCCCGTTGTGAGCAGGAGAACATGTGTGTGTTCACCGGGCTCCTCCTGGCTCTGGCGCGCACACCTGTCCGAGGAGCCCCTGGTGAGGCGCACAGGTACACCTGGGACCCAAAGCTGGCTTGTTCTTCGCCCTTGCAGCTTCCCATCTGCAGTCGTGAGGACACGTGCTTGTGGCATCGGGGACAGCCCGGGCTTTCTGAACCACGGAGGGTCCCAACCCAAATTCCTTAAGGCGTCTTCCCCCACTTCGGTGCGCTCAGCTCTCGGGAAGGAACGGCTCTCCGTGTTTGGTTGTGCGCGCTGGGGGCGATTATTTCAGACTCGGTGGCTTCACTGTCGTGTATGAAGTCACTTCAGGTCGCAGATCTGAGGGCCAGCACCCCTTCTGCATGTCCCCGCGACCCAGTTTGCGTCCCGGCACCAGAATCCTCACGATGCTTGACTCGGGGCAGAGCTGAGATGGGGCCGGACGTCCTCTGGCTTGGAGGTCACGTCACACAGGTGTCTGGGCCGTGGTCTCAGGTGCTTACAAGTAGAGAATTCACAAGGGTAATCGTGCGTCCCTTGCAAATGTGTGTATTTACGTATTTTCTTTGCAGGATGTTCTAACTGCTCAGAGTAGACGTGGCTAAGTCAGCACCGAGGGGCAGGAGATGCTTAGAGCCAGAGGTAAGGGAAGAGCCACTGCTTACAGCACAGATCTGTGGACCACGGTGACAGCTTTTGAGCTGCCCTGTGCAGGGATACAGACAGCCCTTGTGCATTCCTTCTTCCTCCCCTAATCCACCATTCACTTTTTCATACATCAGACACTAAAAGAAATGGCCAAACCTTTCCAAGTCTTCCTTCGTCTATTTAAAGGGAAAAAAAGTGCTTCCCAGAAATGACCAGGATTTGTCCATATTAACCATTGAGACCCAAGACATTTTAGAAAGGAACTTAGGGCCATGTAGTTCTGTTACAGAGGCTGCACAGACCCCGTGGAATGCTAGAAGCCAGCACAATATAAACAAAAACCAGAACCTCCTACGGAGCTGGTGTAAGGCCACACCCACCCCCAAAAGCAGCCACGCGGAGAAGCCATTTAAGTTAAAATTTGGAATGAGTAGTAAAACGGTTTCTTTCTCTTTCTCTGCGTTATAACTGCCCATGTCTCCTCTTTCCAACATGATCTCCCCACCCCGGGCCACCTTTTACAACTTTTCTAGGACATTTAGAACATTGATAGTAACTGCTATTTCTTTTCTGCAAATAGTACATCCTACACCCAAAAGGAGCAGCTCTTTCCTTGTGCACCAGAATCGTATTCAGGTGAAGCCCCCAAACCCAAAGGAGTCACTGGCCACTGGGCTAGTTTAGCTTTTGTTTCTCTTCTTCAACATTTTGTTTTTCTATTTGACAGGAACTCACTTTTTTCTTAACTTTCTTTTTTATTGAAGTATAATAGTGCCTTAGTGTGTTTGGGCTGCTATAAAAAAAATACCGTCACTTGGACGGCTTATAAACAACAGGCATTCATTGCTCACAGCTCTGGAGGCTGGAAGTCCAAGATCCTGGCGTGGCAGAGGCTGTGTCTGGTGGGGACTCACTTCCTGGTTCATAGATGGCGCCTTCTCGCTGTGTCCTCACAGGGTGGAAGGGGCGAGGGAGCTCTCTGGGGTCCCTTTTATAAGGACACTGATCCCATCCATGAGGCTCCACCCTCAGGACCTCATCACCTCCCAAAGGCCCCGCCTCCTGACTCCATCACCTTGGGGGTGAGGATTTCAACAAATGAATTTTGCAGGGGATGCAAACACTCAATGTATGGTAAACATCTATACACTGTTAAGTGTGCAAGCCCTAAGTTTTGGCTCAACAGATTATTTACAAATGTGCACCCCCAAGTCAACATCATGCAGATCAATAATTCAAACATCGGCAACCAGAAGCCCCCTATGTCCATGCCAGGCAGTGCTCCAGCCCATAATAGCCCCTGCTGTCATCTACAGGGTACCTCTGCAGATCTCTCTGGTCCCCTCACTGTCATTCACATAAAGCAGAACAGACAAGAGTGGAGTCTTTCATGCCTGGCTTCTATCACGCGTGAACACGTCTGCAGTAGCTGCTCATTGTCCACATTGCTGGATGTGGCCATGGTTCATTCTATGTCTATGAACCAGGAAGTGAGTCCCCACCAGACACAGCCTCTGCCACGCCGGGATCTTGGACTTCCAGCCTCCAGAGCTGTGAGCAATAAACGTCTGTTGTTTATAAACGTCTCAGTCTATGGTATTTTTTATAGGAGCCCGAACAACAGAGCCTATGGTTGGTTCCATTATATGAAAGCACTGCAATGGATTAATCCACCTTACCAGGGATAAACAGTGGTGTTTCTCCCAGCGTGGCATTATGAACAGGATGCTGTTGGGCATCTGTGTGTCAGGGCAGGTAAGCACAGAGCCTGGTTGGTGCCCACCTAGGTAGGAAATCGCTGGGTGGTCCCTTGAGTGCACAATGTTTAGTGTCAGCAGATACTGCTAGACACTCCGGCTGTGGCTGTACAAATTCACTCTCTCCCTAGCAGAGGATGAAATTTCCTTTTTCCCCTACATTCTCCCCCAAATCGAACACCATCAGTCTTTGTTTCTCATTTTTGTTTTATTTTGTTTTCTCTCGGTGAAGATTTTCATTGATGTCAAACACACACGGTGGAAAAGTCTACTGACCCCAATGACACAGCTTAGTGGGATTCAGTTCCTCCTTTGGCCAGAGGAGCTGTTGTCTCACCGGATTTTATTTGCCTTCTTGATGCACATTCTAGATCATCCTACAATATTTCTCATTCTTCTGGCGTGCGGCGTCTGTGAGAAAGAGTTCTGGTGTGCGGGGTAATACAAAGGCGTTTCGCAGGAGCTTTGGGTGAATGGGGAACTTCCGGAGACTTTTCCGTTTCCCAAGACAAGCTCAGAACCCAGGAGGACAGAGAAATAACAGCCGTGAAAGCTTCCCAAGTGTTTGCCGCCTCTAATTTCCTGGGGTTACCGGCAAGAGGAGGTGCCACGCAGCCCGGGTAATCTATGGAGATGTAAGCTAATTACTTAATCACTCGCATTTGTAAATCACATTATTGGAAAAGAAATTACTCTGGTGATCGAATTACAGATATTTATCTGCTAATAGCCCTGATTAACTGGCGATGTTAATCTGTCATTTTGAAAGCTAATATTAACAGCATCAATCTCGCCGGAAAATAAACAGTTTATAGGAAATAAAACCGGGTCCGTTTAAAGTACCGAGTGTCAGAGATGCTAGATCTGGGGTGTCCTTGAGTTGAGTTGCCCGGGCCCGTTAACAACCTTGTGGGTCCCGAAACATCCCCTTAGGTGGGAATGAGTGAGGCATGCTGCGTACGACCATCTCCCAGAAGTGCGTGGAAACGTCCAAGGATGATGCGTTACCAGAAAGTTTCAGACTCTGGGAGACAGAGGAGCACCCTACACATTTATCGACACAATCCTTCTCGATAAAAAGCATCACCTGAAATTTTAAGAGAGGGAGAATTTATCTACCCGGCAGATACCCAAATGGTGGTTGGCTGGCATCGATTTCCACTTTAGCCAAATAGATGCTCTTCTCTGTAACGAGCATCGATTCTCCATAAATGAAAGGCGTTCAGGCAGCACATAGCAAAACCGAGACACTGATGTCCTCCAACGACGGGAGACAAAACCATCAAGACAAAATTTATCACACGCTTTGCCAAGCTGTGGTTTCAGGACACTAAGGGCAGAGGGAGGGACATCGTCACAGCCGTGGAAATGATTAAAACAAAAGAGTGGTGTTTAATTTGTTTTTACCAAAACGTAGAGTGGTGTTTTGAGCTGAGTGCACCAGATATTCCTCTTTCCTTCTAAGGAAGGCAGAGCCGTTTGATTGGGGTGGTCTCTTCACGATGTGCGTAGGTATCAAAGCATCGTGTCGTACGCCTTAAATATGTACAGTTTTCATTTGTTAAACATATCTCGGTAAAACTGAGGGGGAAGAGGAAAAGACACCAGGAAGCCTCTTCTCTCTCCACCCTGTGAAGACATGGTACGAAGGTGCCGTCTGCAACCCAGGAAGAGAGTCCTCCCCGGGACCCGCCACCCCGTGATCTCAGACGTCTGGACTCCAGAACTGTGAGAAAATAAACCTCTGCAGTTTCATCTGCCCAGTTTATGGCATTTTGTGATGGAAGCCCGAGCCTGGTGGACCACACACCGGCTGACCTGGGACCGAGCAGGGCCCGTCTCCATGAAGCTACCCAAGATCTTCATCCACCCAGGAATTTGGTTCCTTTCTTTTCTTCTTTTTACTTATTTATTTTCCTCCCTCGCCTCCAGATTTACTGAGGTACAATTGACAAATAAAAATTGCATATATTTACAGTGTGCAATGTGATGCTATGATATAGGTGTTTAAAAAGTGATTACCACAATCAAACTAATTAACAGGTCCATCCCCTCATGGAGATACCTTTTGTGTTTATGGTAAGAGCACCTAAAATCTGCTTTCTCAGCAAATGTCAAGTATACAGCACAGCATTATTGACTGTAGTCACCATGCTGTTGTCAATGGAGAAGAAGCCAAACTCTGTAAAATAATTTTAAAGAGGTTTATTCTGAGCAAAAATCTGAGAACCACGACCCGGAGCCACGGCCAGGAAGCCTTGAGCAAGTGGACTCGCTGTGGCTGGGCCACAGTTTGGTTTTATACATTTCAGGGAGACAGGGGTTACAGGGAAAGTCGTAAATCAATACATGGAAGGTGGACATTGGTTTGGCCCAAAAAGGTGGGACATCTCAAAGTGGGGACTTACAGGTTACAGGTGGGTTTAAAGACTCTTTGACTTGTAATTAGTTAAAAACATGAAGCTTTGTCTAAAGACTTGCAATGTTTTAAGATAAGGAAGTCCGTTAATCAGAGACAAGCTGCTGGTCATGTATTTGTTGTGTAAATTGAGGACCTGCAGGTGTGACTAGCACAGCCTCAGCCTGTTGGTGAGTCACAAAGGATGTCCCCAAGAAGGGAGGGGCAGGAACAGGCAGGTCTGACCTCCCTCCTCGTGGCCAGTAACTCAGTTTTAGGGCATCCACTTGGCCAGGAGGGGTCCACTGAGTCAGCTGGTGGAGTGGGGGGGAGCCTTAAGACTTTATTCTAGTTCACACTGTACGTTAGATCCTTAGAACAGATTCCCCAGGGAGCTGAGGTTCTGATAC
>CM052457.1:246064-266184 GCA_028533085.1 Varecia variegata | reverse complement strand
GAAGGAATGTCACCAGCAGATGAAGGTCCAAGGCGAGGACTCTGAGATATCCGCCCCTGCAAGGTGCAACAGGGTGACTCCGCCAATCTCCCTGATCAGACTGGGCAGCTTCTCTGACTGAGCCTGAATCCTGCACAGGGCAGGGCCCTGAGCTGCCCTTGGAAAGATCATATAAGCAAGAAGGGGGTTAATCTAGATGTGCACAGGTGAGCAGAGACGCCAGCATCGTCGGGGCAAATTAAAGTAGTGATGATGTACGTTTGGTTTCCCAGCTCTGTCTGACCAAGGTGGACACATGCAGGCACTTCAGCCAGGGAGCCCCTGTGTCCCCTAAATTCATACATTGGAGCCCTGAGCCCAGGACCCCAGACTGTGGCTGTGTTTGGAGATGGGTCTTTAAAGAAGTGATTAAGGTAAACTGAGGCACTAGGGTGGGCCCTGATCCAACAGGACTGATGTCCTTATAAGCAGAGGAGATGAGGACACAGACACGCACAGAGGGACGACCCCGTGAGGACACAGGGAGAAGATGGCATCTACACGCCCAGGAGAGAGGCCTCAGGAGGAACCAGCTCTGAGACACCTGGATCTGGGACTTCCAGCCTCCAGGACGGGAGAGAACAAATGTCTGAGGTTTAAGCCACCCGGTCCATGGGGCTCTGCTAGGGCCACCCTTGCAGACAGGTACGATGGACACCTGAGCTCAGTGGACGCTGCACTGTTTCTCCGAAAGGAAGCTCCAGGAAATGTCAGTGTTCGGAAGCTGCATGATTGAAAAAAGCGCCAAGTGAGGGGGACTGTGAAACACAAATATATCCCAAGCTGAGCAACAGGGAGCGCGTGCCAGCCGGCCCTGCCCTCTGGGTGTGTGTTTGGAGTCACCTTCCCCACCACATCCCTGCAGCTTAGCACACGGACCACCCCTTCCCCAGAACAATCTCCCTCCAAAGGTGACTTTGCATGGCATGTCCCCATGCCCTGCCGTTGTTTCTGTCAATGGCATCTCACCTGAGGTTTAAAAGTTTAAGGATAAAACATCTTGGAAATCCCAGATGCATCTCGGTAAGTGACTCTGTTCTCACGGGAGCAGAGAGCAAAGTTGGGGTTAGAGGTCCCTTCTTGGAGCTGGGCATTCAGTGGCTCTTCTGGGCCCCCAGAGAAACCTCGTTCCCCGAGGTTGTTTAATCGACGCCCGAATAGCAGGTCCCGGGCGGCTTCCCAGCAAGCTGCGTGCACGGAGAGACCCGCCCGCCCCTGACGGCTCAGCAAATGGCCCAGGTTACAGCGCCTTGATCCCACGAAAGTCTGCAAAGATCTCGGCCTCAAAGTGAAGCCACGGGCCCGGCAAAAGCTCCCTGTGGGTGTCATCCGCCTTCTTCATCTCTGACAGTCAGACCCGTCTCTCGTGGGCCGGGCACGTCTCCGATTAACGACCCTGTCTGGAGATGTGAAGGTGCCTTCCGCGTCCTTGTCATCCAGCTTCCCCACGCAGCCTGCGTCCCGCAAGGGGCCGCCGTGTTTTCAAACATGACACGGACTTGAATTAACGCCACCGCCACCGAGACGACGCAGGAACTGCCGAAGCTGTCAGGTTCAGGGTTAATCATCTCGAGTTCGCCTCAGATGGAAGGGACGGCGTCTGATCTCGGCGGGAAAACGCGTGTCAGAGAGCTGCGGTCTAAGCGCTCTCTCTCGCTCTGTGTTTCGATGAAAGGTGAGCTGATAATCGCTCCTCTGTGTGTGGGACGACACAGGCGTGCAAAGGAGCGAGACGGGGAGACGTTTTTCTACGGCCATAAAAAGGCGGGCGGCTCTGAGTGCCGCAGGTAGTTACCTTAGGGGAGGAGAAAGCTCTCCGAGAACGGATGCCCAGGTGTGCACAAAGGGGACCTTGGACTGCAGGGGGACGGCAGACCCGACTCCACACACGTCTCCCGCCAGCCTCATCCTCCGGCCTGACCCCCGAGTCACAAACACCGGCAGTGAGACATTTGGCAGCCAGACCCGTGAGACAAACCCTTTTGTGCAGTGCAAGCCTGTCTTTCCAGACATATTTCAATGGTTACCATAGTTCTGCTCGTGATATCAAAGAAGGTTGCCTGTAGATTTATCACCGTGTCCCGAATAAATCAGTCTCTGCTGCTAATCCCCGGGGGGCCCAAAGCCGTCTGCGCACATGTGTGCACGCTGTGGGTGGCTACGTATGTATCGGTAGCCCGGGCTCTCGGCCTTCCCGTCCCCGATCACCACGCTGGGTGCACGGCTTCACGCTGAGTCAGGTGCGATGCACCCCTGGGGTCCTCTGGAGAAATGGCCCCAGGAGGGTTTGACGGGACTGTGATACTGGGGCTGCAGCCCAGGGGTTGTCCGTTTCCTAGGTCCACGTCCTTGAGATCTTTGAAGACAGAGAAGACCTCACCCAGGGATCCCTAGGATGCTGCAGTGGGTTGAATGACATCATGGAAAAAGATCTGCCTGCGTCCTTGTGGAACCTCAGAAGGGGACCTTATTCAGAAATAAGAACAACCTTTGCAGATGTGAAACATTCTTACTGAGATCTCTCACATCATTGTGAAAGATCTCAAGATGAAACCAGTTTGGATTAGGAAGGGCCCTAAATGCAATGACAGGTGTCCTCCTAAAAGACAGCAGAGGAGACACAGATGCAGAGGAGAAGCCACATGGAGACGGAGGCAGAGACTGGAGTGAGGCGGCCACAAGCCCAGGGACGCCTGGAGCCCCCAGGAGCTGGAAGAGGCAGGAAGGAGCGTCCCCTGGAGCCTGCGGAGGGAGCGCGGCCCCGAGACACCTGCGTCTCACACTCCTGGGCTCCGGGACTGGGAGAGAAGATGTGCTATTAAAAGCCCTCCAGTTTGTGGCTGTTTGTTATGGCAGCCACAGGAGACTCATACGGATGGGATGCCCAGCGTGGCTGAAGTTGAAACACCATCGGGCAAACTTCAAAGGAGCCTTGCAATGAGGACAGAAAGCAGCAGATGTCAAGGGGTGATGTTTTTGGCTGCAAAGACAGTTAAACGATATTTCACCCACCTAGAGCTACTTTACTACACAGGAGCTGCAGTGCGGAGCAAAGCAGTGGCTCATGTGACGTTGAAGACCTCACGTGTAATGAGGCAGGAGAAAGGATGTTCTACCTTCGTGGTCCCTCTGTCCCACTTTAACTGAGGTCAGGCCAGCATCCATCGGTCCAGCCCCAATTCACCGTGGGGAGTGAGTTGACGTAGATTCCCGGACTTTGGTGTGTGATCTTGCTGGGATATAATTTCTATTCCGCTGTGGAGTTACAGCTGCCAGGGCAGCTGTCCTGGTCATTTATAACTGTCCCCTGCAACACTCAGCCTCTGATCTCCAGTGGATCTGTGCCCCGCTGAGCCGCAGGCCCTGGCAGGAGAGGAGATTCTTATAGGCACCAGAATAAGGGTTGTCTTCATCAAGGAAGAGCCGTCGCTGAGGGTCTGGGCAGGAGAACAAGCTTGGAGCGCACAGTCATGAAGAGGAACCAAAGGTGTTTTTGCCAAGTGTGGATGGAAGTGAGCCTGTGTCTACAACACCTCGAGTTACCCCAGAGAACAAAGTCATGTAATTTCTTGTGTTCTGTGTCCTGTTCCCCGGGACCTTTCTGAAGCCATTTGAAATCTTCACTAAGAAAATGTCACCAGACGGATGGTGGGAACTAGCGTTCTTTCCTGTGAGCCACGGAAGGCTGTACTCATAGCAGCCGACCTGGAGTTAACTCGTAACCGCACAAGAGAGGACTTTCTGCTACCTACCAGGTGTTAGAATGTCCCCATCCACAAAGTGTCAGAATGCTGTCTGTCCTACCTCTCGGGTGGTGAAAAATTTGCAGAAGGTTAAATGTTGGGAAACCGATTGTGAAATCTATCTCCACAGAAAACCACCTTTGACTATTTCACTAGATGGTCCAAAGATGGGGGAAGGAAGTTGTGATAAAATACAAGTCCAGAGACATGGGGCTCCTTTACAGGAGAAAAAAAAAAAAAAAAAAAAAAAACAGCAGCAAGGACAATGTCACAAATGCAATTCGCAATATATAGACACGTCGTCTCGTCGACCAATTACTGTGCTTAGGGATGAGAGGATGGAGACAGGTCAGTGGGAAGTTCACTCTGGAGGTTGCAGAGAGAGGAAAGAAACCATGAGTCCTGTTGACAATCCCAGATGATGCTGGAATTGGGATTTGAGCCTCTGATTCTAGCTGATGAGGCAATAGCTGCCTCTTCCCTCTCCTCCTTTTCTTCCTCTTCTTTCTCCTCCTCTACTTCATCATCTTCACCATCCTCCATTCCTTGGAGACAGCCCTGTGGCCCCACCCTCCAGCCTCCAAAGAAAACACAACCATCGCTCCCCAAAACCCCGAGCCGGTCTTAGCTCACATCACAGCCGCCATGTGTTCACCGACCCACAACAGCTCTTTTCAAGCCCAATTTGCCACGTGGATGAATTGGGTAATTAGGAGCCATATGCTCTTCCGATCCACCTTCACAGAGGCAGTCGTCCACAAAACAGGTGGCCGTGCTTCTCAGATCTTCACAGACATAGTCACAGATTTCTCCACGGGTCGTTCGTTCTCATTCTGAAATTTCATTCTGAACAGAGTCTACTGGGACGTGTAGCCCTGACAAGAGATCTTTCTTTGCATGCCAAGAACGCTTCCTGTTCTGCAGACACTGTGGCCAGATTGCCCCAGCACAATTCACCAGTCGTTTCTTTGGATTCTCACAACTCATTTACTCTCTGCTGCGCGATTTGGTTTTTGTTGTTTTCGTGCACGTGTTGTGTTGTTGAAGGCAGCCACAAGCGCTAACGCTTGCAGTTAGTCTGTGAGTTGTTTAGGGACTGATATCCTGCCTTGTATTTATTTCTGTTTCTTAATTTGCTCATCCTTTTGCATTATAACCAGTAAAAAGAAATAGAAAATGTTCATACATTTGATAATTTGGAAACAGGTGGATGCATTCATTCAGAAAGTAATTGTTTAGCAGTTTTATGCCCAGGAACTCTGTGAGCATTGGATGAGACCAACAGATACTTTTACTTGTTCTCATGGAACTTACAGTCTTTAGAGGGAGTCAGACAACATGTAGGTAACCACAGAAGTGTGGAAGTGACTCTATCCTGTGCCAAGGTATAGAGAAGGGGCGGACATAGTGACCACCAGAAAGACTAGTCTTTGGGTCTTGCCCACACTGGGTTGCAAGAAGATCCTACAAAACAATGTTTTGGTGTTGGTCCCATTGAGTACATCTTTTTCTCTTGCCATTTGATTCCCATAACCCCACCCCATGGCTGGCAGATCAGAAATGCTCGGTCTTAGAGAACATTGGTTCACTCCAACCAGGGGTGGTAGAACCACAGACCCTCCTGGCCCCTGGGAGGATAGCTTTAGCTTGTCCCGATTCCTTAGATGTCCAAATTTCCAAGGTAAACAGGCCTTTGTCTTGTAATATTAACTATTTGCCTGCAGTTCAACAGGTCTCTAAAGTCACCCTCAGTTTTAAAATTCTCTAGAGAGACTGACAGAACTCAAGAAAGTTGTTATGCTCATGGTTGCAGTTTATTAGAGCAAAGGAACATGGATTAAATTCAGCAAAGGCAAAAGCATCATGAAAGATCCTTACCTGAGGGCTCAGGTGAGCAAAGACACTCTTACCAGGTAAGGGCGCTGAAGTTATCTCCAAGAAGCCAGTTGAGGGCCAGATATTTCACTGGGCAAGACACATCCTTTGCTGTCCACCATGCTAGCAGAGCAATGTTGCAATGTGGCCAATCTCCAAGTTGGCCTTCAATCTCCAAGTTTAACTCTGACCTCCAAGCTGGACCAACCTCCAAGTTGGTCTCCAATCTCCAAGCTGGATCAACCTCCAAGTTGGTCTCCAAGTTGGACCAACCTCCAAGTTGGTCTCCAATCTCCAAGCTGGACCAACCTCCAAGTTGCTCTCCAATCTCCAAGTTGGTCTCCAATCTCCAAGTTGGACCAACCTCCAAGTTGGTCTCCAATCTCCAGGCTGGACCAACCTCCAAGTTGCTCTCCAATCTCCAAATTGGGCCAACCTCCAAGTTGCTCTCCAATCTCCAAGTTGGACCAACCTTCAAGTTGGTCTCCAATCTCCAAGTTGGACCAACCTTCAAGTTGGTCTCCAATCTCCAAGCTGGACCAACCTTCAAGTTGGTCTCCAATCTCCAAGTTGGACCAACCTCCAAATGGTCTGAATATAGTATGGAGAATAGATAGGTGGGTCAAAATGGAAGTAGAGTGACCAGTTAAGAAGCTAGTATGGCCACTTGGATATGACTGAAGGACAATGTTCCAAAGTGTCCATCAACACTACTCTTCTTGCAAACCACACCAACTCAACAGACCAGAGACCACACCTAAAGCCAACACAGGGCTGAGGGCAGGATCTCTCTTTAAGAAACCTCTTGCAGCTTCTCAACGTCCACACCCAGTTCTGATCACAGCACCCAGACAAAGGTATCCATCCATCTCTTCCCCATCTGATGCTCTGGCTTGGCCTAGACGGAAACATCTCAAATATCAGCCCTGAGAATTCTAGAAATTCTGGAAATATCCTGGGTTGGGAATGAGGACTGAGAAGGGCCACCTCGATAGATTACTCTCTCACCTCCCTTCTGGGATTGCCAAGTCACACCAGTAACCTCAGGAAGAGTGGACCAGCTTAACTGGCGTGAGCAAAGTGAGCTTTTGTTCTGAGCCTCTGGGGTCCCTTGGATAAGTAGAGTCATCTGGCTTGAAGACCGGGCTGTGTTTTATGATCCTCCTTGTCTGTGTGTGCTGAGCATGAAGATGACTATGCTGAGAAGGCTTCCCTATGTCCAGACATACCCACACTGCTTCCTCTGCCGTGTGCTTGGTGGTTTTCTGAACAGTTTCCAAACCACTATCTCACTCCCGGCCCATTCTCCTGTGTCACTGAACAGCATCATGACCATCCACAAGGAAGGGAGAACTTTCTCTCTCCATCTTCAATGCTTGGGCATCTCGCCTTGGACATCTTCCCCCTCATGGCCATTCTGTCTCCTGCACTTCAGATCTGTCTGGTGAGGTTGCCCAGGAAGTGTGGCCTTTGTTCTAAGGACGCACTATCTCATGACCTCTTCAGTGATGACTTTGCACACTCAGTGGGTGCTTTTCCCACAAGTGATTGGGTTCTTCTGATGCTGTCACTTTGTACACCTTGGAAAAGCTCCATGTTATCATCTCAAGAAAGAGACAGAAACTGAGACCGTGAGGGGAGAACTGGATGGAGGCAGGGGCCGGGCAGGAGGAGGAGCGGTGGGCTCCTTCTCAACCAGGTGTGAGATCTACTGCAGAGACCACGCCCCCAACGGGTGTGGACAGCTCAGCCAAGCCAGCCCAGGCCCTTGGGGAGCACCCCTGGGAGCATCCCTGAGGCTGAGGTCAGACTTGGGAGGTCCAGAGAGGAACACCACTGGCTCACGTTTCACTTGCTCATCAGAGTGACTTGTCCCACAGCCATGTGGCTCCATGGGAAGGTATCACATCTTTCCTGGAACCTAAGCCCCACCAGACTTCCAGTGATCCAGCCCCACCTCCCTAAGCACCTCCGTGAGAAGAAGACGTGAGTCTCTTTGATCAGTTTTGTTCTCCTGGAGCTGAAGACATATCGCATGTCAGGAAAAGTCAGGTGGAGATGGGCAGACTCCACATCCAAAGAGGTATTGGAATAAAACTGAGAAGAAGGAAGTTCACAAAACATTGCTTGGTAAGAAAATCATTTGCGAGACAATGTGTGGGTTGCCATTCCATGTCTTTAAGGAAAGCCGTTTACAGGAAATAACCAACTTCGGTGAGTTGAATTGGACGTGCCTCCCGGAACTTGCAAACGGGACCTTACGTGGAAATAGGGTCTCTCCGCAGAGGTAATTAAGATCTCGGGATGAAATCGTCCTGGAGGAGGAGGGTTCTAAATTCAACGATTTGTCGGCTTAAACCATCTGTTACAAGGTGAGGTGGGCAGAGCCTCTCTGCAAGCTGGCAGATTTGTGAATATGTTTCTGGCCATACTGCAGATCTATTAATAAAGCTGTGTTATTAAGGGTGAATGGTTTAGGGTTAGGGTTAGCGTACAGGTACAGAATTGTATCTTCCCCACTGATTGGAATGTTTATAAATAAGTTGTGACTTTATCTGTTCCCATCCATTTTTCTCTAAAAAAAATCTATTTTCTGTCATACTCACGAAGCTACTCCCAGATTTTTCTACTTGATATTTATTGGGTATTATTTTTTCTCAACCTTGTATTTCTCCACGTTACTGTGTCCATGTTTTAGGGGACCCTCTTGGGAATCGAGTCCACCTGGGTTGCTGTTCTCTCTTTAGTTCAGGCTCGAGTGGAGAGTTTAGTCCATGCACATGGACTTATTTTTATTTGTTTTTTTCTGCAATCATTTCTGTGTTCTCTAATGTTTCAGCTTTTTAAATTTTTTTTTCCTCATGTCTTGTCATCTTTGGGTTTAATTAATTCTTCCCACTTTAATAGTTTGGAAGCAATTTCCCCCATGACTTTTAGTGGCTGCTCTAAAAATTCAAGCATTTATATTTAATGGAACGAGTTGTAAAATTAATCACTTTCATCATCAGCCTCCAGAGAACATCACCCCTCAGAACGATTGACACCAATCTTCTCTCTCCGCACTGGTATGTTGTCTTGAAATTTAATAGGGAATCAGGTGGGAGGTAAGAGAGTCTAGCAGTTTTCACAGAAAATGAGTTTTCAACACTAAAATATCTCCACAGGTCATCTCAAAGGGTCCCTTGACACTCCAAGACACTGTAGTTTGAAATCTCTCCAACGAAGTGTATTTTCTCTTGGAGGATGAAAAAATAATAACAAAGTTTGTTTTCCTAGTAATTCAAACTTTGGTTTTATTGTGGTCATTTTATCTCCTTACTTTTTTTATAATCAATGCCTTTGATTATTGTGTTAGCTAAATAGCTATGTTATTTAAAAATAAATCACATAGATATGTTTGTGGGTACGTGTTTTATATATATGATGATACTTGCATATATAATTTAATACATAGTATATTATACATTAAGGCATTGATATATGCTAATTCACAATCATATATTTACACATATATTTATGTATTTTATATAATCAATATCTATTGCTCCTATATATGATATGATAAAAAGAATACACAATTTAAAATTTCTAGATTTAAATTTTCCCACCATTTCAGGAGAATGCAGAACTGAATTTTTAATATTGTTTCATTTTAATTCCTTTCTTTTTTTTTTTTTTATTTCAGCTTATTATGGGGGTACAAAAGTTCTGCATAGATATATTGCCCATGTCCCTCCCAATCCCTCGAGTCTGAGCCTCAAGCGTGTCCATTCCCCAGACAGTGCACATCGCACTCCTCCTGTAGGTATACACTTAATTCCTTTCAATTTCAATTAAATAGCCAGCTACGCCTACCGGCTACCGTATCATACAGCACACACACTGGACTACACAAATGTTACAATGTCAACAACTTACATTTGCATATTTCTTTTTCGTTACAAATTCCTTTCATAGACGTTCGATTCTCTAAACAGAGCCTCCAGAAAATGATGAATGAACAGCTGCATGTTAGAAGCTGCAACCAAAGCTCAGGAGATGTGGATGAATTTGTCAAGCAGTGAAGAGTGTCTTAGAACAGGATGGTTCAGGTCATGCTGGTATAAAAATTCCTCCCCTAGGAACGGAGATTGGTTGGGCGAGGGCTTGTCACGGGATGACAGCGTCCCATTAGACAAGTTGCTATTCCGATTATAGACAAGCGTGTGTCCTGCAAAGTCGACACAGCCCCCACGAGTTCTTCTAGCTCAGAGGATTAGCCGCAGCCCGGGATACCCACCACCAAGGCACGCTGGGAGCGGAGGCAATGATAACTGAGTGTGTATCCAAAGGAATGAATCAGTATCCAGAAAAGACATCTGCACTCCCGTGTTCCCGGCAGCTTTACTCACAGTAGCCACGATGTGGAACCCACCCAAGTGTCCCCCGGAGGATGACTGGGTAAAGAAAACGTGGCCCCTAATATCCTGAAATTAAAAAAAAACAGCAAGAAAACGTGGCGATTAGACGCACCACGGAACGGGGTTCAGCTTTTTAGAGAACACAAAAGCCGGCCGCTTGCCACCCCTCGGAGGAACCCGAGGACCAGCTGCTAAGGGACATAAACCAGGCGTGGAAAGAAAGACGTGGCGTGTTCTCCCTCGCGTGTGGAATCTGCGGACGTTGATCCCGTAGAAGCAGAGCGTAGAATGTCGGTTTCCAGGGGCTGGGGAGGTGCAAAGATGCGGGGATGCTGGTGAAGGAATAGGAGATCTCAGACGGGACGGATGAGTGAAAGAGCTCCATTGTGCATCTACAGTTAACGACAACGTATTACATCCTGGACAATGTCTAAGAGGGTGGATTTTACGTGCAAAAAATGGCAAGCATGTAAGGTACTGTGTGTATGTTCATTAGCTCACTGAGTCATGCCACCACGGATACGTCCTTGGAAACATCATGTTGTGCTCCACACAATTTTTATTTGTCGGTTAGGGTTAAAATAAAAACATGAAACCAATGTGGGAATGCAGGGGGCTGCCTGGAATGCCCAGGGCAGTGAAGAAATGGGACAACCGTGAAAAATTAGCGGGGGAGAGCCGGAAAATCGAACTTTTCTGGGCATAGTAAGAGCTGCTCACCAAAAATAAAAAAAGACTAAAAATTTATGAATAGGAAGTTTTTAAGTATAAAAAATATTATGCCAATTTACATTTTAAAAAGGTTCTGTCATGCCGGTAGCACTAAAGGAACTTATTGGTTAAAAATAAAGGACGTGGATGTCTGTATATGCATGTAAGTATGTGTGCATGCATGTTTGTGTATGTATGTATTTATATGTGTTTGCATGCATATATGTATGCATGTGTGTTATATGTATATGTGTGCACATATATGTGTGCACGTGTGCACATACATGTGTGAAAGTGTGTATACACGTGTGTTCACATATGTATGTGTGCATGTAAGTACGTATGTAGGAGTTGTCTTCCTCCACTAAAGGGTAAACTATTTTTTAATTGTGTTAAAATTCGCATAACATAAAATTAAACATCAAGTATTTTAAAGAGAGCAGCTCAGTGGTGTTTTGCATTTGCCATGATGTGCAACCACCACATCTATGTCTATCTAGTTCCAGAATGTTCTCCTCACCCCAGCAGGAAACCCCCTGCCCATTAAACAGTCACTCCCCAGCCCCTCCTCCCAGCAGGCTGCTTGAAGGTGACAACCTTGTGGATTTTGCCTCCAAGACAGCCATTCCCCTTTGCTCTTAATGAGCCATTCCCTCTCCCCTCTTTCTTAAGACCCCAATTTGGCTTCCCTGGTCCTTCCGCCACCCAGGGGATCACCCTGGCAGGTCAATCTGTCCCCCTGCCCTGGTAGCTGAGCTGCAGACTTGGGAGACTGTGTGGGAAGAGACAAAGCCAGAAAGTCCCAGGGAGAAAAATCCTTCCTGCTAGGGATGCTATCTCAAGGGCATGACATCAGGAGCTGCAGCAGCCACTTTGTGACAATGAGGCACACTGTAAGACAAGGTGGCATTATTGTGCCAGAACATGTCATCACCTGCGCTCACCCCTCCACTCTTTCTCTGGGTGGGTTGTCTGAGTTTCCTTGCATGCCTCGCTGCTGCAAATGCTCCCATGAGACTTTGGCAGGAGGAAGAAGTATTCACACCTCGAGTCTCCCCAACTCCTCTCAGCCATTTGTGCTGACGTGACAATATGTCCACGGTCAGAAGTATTCCTCCTCGCCAAACTGCGGCAGGCACTTGGAACAGGGTCTGATTTAGTCCAGGGAGCTGGTCTGTGCACAGTGCATTCCTCATAGCACTCCTGTTTGGTTAGGGTTAGGCTTGGGGTTAGCATGGGGTGGGGGCAGCGCCTGCCTGACAGAGGTGCTAATGAGGTCCATGCGTGCAGATATATGCTCCGCCGTGCCCCTTCTGAGACTTAAAACTCCTCCAAACTTCTAAAGAACAGCGAACCTCCTGTATTCATTTCTTCCAACACAAGGCACAATGAGGTGCTGTTCAAATCCTAAGTTATTTCTCTTCCTCCCAAAGAAGAGATGCCGGTTTTTATGTTTTATTATGTAGCCCATAAATTACCTTTTCATATGCGGCTGAAATCTCACATGCATTCTTGTGCGGGTCAAAGCCTCTTTTCTTTCCAATCTCTGTAGCAGGGTCTCTTTTTCCAATCATTCATCTGCCAGCTACCCACTTAAGCAAGTCCTTTTAAGTTCTGACGCATCTGCTAATAGAATGCTCCGGCGAGACGCGGCTGCAGCTCCGGCAATACCTCCGCCTGCAGCCGCTTTCCCCCGGCATGCGCGGACGTCCTCCTGCCCCCAGAACATGTGTTTATAATCATTTAAAACCCGCGATCAGTTCCAGAGGCCCCATCAGCTCTGCAACCTGGAGCTGCTTTCCAAATGCGCTCCGATGTCACTTACATCGGATTTTAAATTGCATTTTTCCTCTAGAACTCTTGGCTCCTTTCTGATCTGTTTTTTCCCCCCCTTGTACATTATTTCCTTTGTTTTATGCATGTTGGAAACTCAGACCTTTTTGCAAGAATTCCATTTTACAAAGATGCAGACAGAAATAATAAAAGACGGCGGTAGCTTTCTGAATAGAAAAAAAAAAAAACAGAGAAGAGTTCTCAAAGATTTGGCCATGTCGTTACTTATGTATTTTAAAAAGTGCCGTCACTTTACGTTTGTTTAACTCCAGCCTTTTCACAAGTGCTTTTAATATTTGATACATTTATATTTTAAACCAGTGGTCCCCAACCCTTTTGGCACCAGAGACTGTTTTCATAGAAGACAATTTTTCCACGGTCAGGGGTCGGAGGGATGGTTTTGGGATGATCCAAGCACATTGCATTTATTGTGCACTTTATTTCTATTATTATTACAGCGTAATATATAATGAAATAATTATACAACTCACCGTCCGTTGGGGACCCCTATTTTAAACTACCTTTCAATTCACTTTGGCATACTTTTTCCTGGGTAATGCATTCATTCCTGTCTGAACCTTAGTCTACACCTTTAAAAAGCTGCAATCGATGAATTTTGTGATTAATCACAATCGCATGTCCATAGTACTAATCGCTCTGATTATATTTAGCTCCACGGGTGATGCATGCCTGTTTGCTCAAGGATTGGGAATGTGTTCTCCTCCTCGTGCCTTTCGTACCAAATCAAAGTGTCTGATCTGAATGTTTGTGTTAGAATCATTCATCGTTGTCACACTGCTTTTCAGTATACTCTGTGGATTGCAATTTTCTCAAATCAACTGTCCAAGAAATCTCATGTTTGCTTTCATTGCCCTGAGACCCACATAGCCATGCACAGAACACACACTCAAATACACACAGGAGCGCGCACACACACACACACACACACATACATGCTGCCTCTTACGACATGAGAAAAATCGTGATGTGTTTATCAAAAAAAAAAAAAAAGACATTCATCCAGGGAGGATGAGAATTTGAGAGATATCTCCTGTCAGTGACAATGGAAGAGAAGCCCCCACAGGAACAGAAATAAAAGCAAAAAAGAGAGCCACTTTCCAAGGTGGGGACATCTGTGGATTGTGTTGGGTCAAAAATGTTGTGTAGAGAGACAGGCAGCAGTACAGAAATGGAAGGTCTCTTTCCATTTTCTTTAAACTAGTTGCCTAGTCTTCAAGTGTGCCTCATGGTCACAAAGCGGCTGCTGCAGCTCCCGACATCATGCCCTGATGATCACATTCTTAGCAGAAAGGAAGGGCTGTGGGGCAGCCCTCAGGCCTGGGTTATGCCCAGTGATGGGTTGAACAGTGTCCCCTCACCAACATTTATATCAGCCTGGAATCTCAGAATCAGACCTTATTTGGAAATAGGGTCTCTACAGATGTAATTAGGGAAGGATCTCAAGATGACACCATCCTGGATTAGGGAGGGCCCTAAATCCAATGACAGGTGTCCTCCTAAGAGACAGCAGAGGAGACGCAGACGCAGAGGAGAAGCCACGTGGAGACGGAGGCAGAGGCTGGAGTGACGCGGCCACAAGCCCAGGGATGCCTGGAGCCCCCAGGAGCTGGAAGAGGCAGGAAGGAGCCTCCCCTGGAGCCTGCGGAGGGAGCGCAGCCCCGAGACACCTGCATCTCACACTCCTGGGCTCTGGGACTGGGAGAGGGTAAACTCCTGTTGGTGTCCCCCACCCCAGGTTTGCAGTATTTTGTTACAGCTGCCCCAGAAATCTCGTAGAACTGGGTTCTTCCATTATGCCGTCTGTCCATCAACCCCTTCTAGCTAAAGTGCCCCATTTGGGTGAATAAATCCACATCGTCCCAATTACCCACAAGGTGCAACTCACGGTGTGTTTTCCTCCTCACCCGGGACAGAGGACTGTGCTTGGAGGGTTGCCGTGTGCGGATGAACAGAAGGGAGGATGCTTCTTTTGTTGACAGGTGGTTACCGGGCACTGCCGGCTTCTGCACCAGAGTAGCTGGTGTCTGACTTCATTTGTACGAAACGTCGAGAAGATGCAGTTCCACAGAGACAGAAGGTGGATTCGTGGCTACCCCAGGCGGGGGACGGGATGGGGAGAGACTGCTGATGCGGACGGGGTCTCCTTTGGGGGGATGAGACTGTCTCGGAACTGGATAGAAGAGGTGGTCACAAAACACCGTGGCTGTATCCCACTGAGCTCTTCAGTTTTAAATAACTATTTCGTGTAATGCAAATCCTAGCCTTGGTTTTTTAAAAAAAGCTTTGTGCAAACTAGTCCTCAGTGGGTGTGAACTACTCCCTGTCATCTCATAAAAACTGGCCCACAAATGTTCACCTCGGCAGTATGTGCAGTAGCCAAAAGGTGGGAACAGCCCAAATGTCTATCGACACGTGAATGAATAAATTGAACATGGTGCGTCCACATAGTGGAATACTATGCAGCCAGGAAAAGGAACAAGATTCTGACAACCTGCTGCAATGTGGGTGAACCTTGCAGACACGATGTTCCCTGAAAGAAGCCAGACATAAGAGACCAAATATCGTATAATTCCATTTGCATGAAATGCTGAGAACAGGCAAATCCATGGAGTCAGAAAGTGGCTTCGTGGCTGTCGGGGGAGGGGTTACAGGGTGACGGCTGATGAGTTCGGGGTCTCGTCTTGGGGTGATGAGAATATTCTGCAACCAGACAGGTCATGGGTGCCCCCTGTGCACGTACTAAATGCCACTGAACTGTTCGGTTTAAAAGGGTGAGTTTCAGGTGATGTGAATTTTATCACCATTAGAAAAAAAGAAAAACACACAACTGCATTCTGAGTTTCTGCTTTCGGGGAGAAGCCGGGGAGATAATTTTCCGGAATCCTTCAGTTCCAAGCTCACTTTACCATTCTTGCAGGTTGATGTAGACTCGAGATGTTTTTTTCTCGTGCCATGCAAACGCACGAGCGGAAACCGGCTGCGATTGTCCCCTCGTGAAGGGCGGTCGGCTTGATAAATTCGGACTTTCCTTTCTGTCGACTCATTTTCATGCCCAGAATGATTTACCGCAACTGCGTGTTTAAACGCTAAGCGGACTCGGGCGTTAATGTCCTTTGGGCTAAATTTCGTTATAATTTTGAGCAAGTGATCACAGAGGGTCTGGCTGTCTTGCGTCTTGTTTTTTTTTTTTTTTTTTTTAATACACTCTAACCCGAAACACATTTTATTTATACTCACGTTTGACTTCTCAGGCGTGCGGTTTCCTGTACGGACACGCTCGTGGGGCCGTAATGAAACAAACGAAATGAACTACAGGGCAGCAATCACAGCCTGGAATGCGGGTTTTTATTTCGGCCCAATTAAGTCACGGAGGAGTTTTTTTGGGGGGGCCTGACATTCATCTGTGTGTGTGTGTGTGCACGTGTGTGTGTGTCATTGGAGAGCTCACAGAGAAACGTCAACTCACTGAAGGCCAAAAGCAAAACTGCGGAAACTATTGGACATTAAATGTGTCTGGTGGGGTCACGTGGAGAGTTACTGAATGTTTTGGGGTCACGGGGTTTTTGCCTGGAGAAGGGAGGAGGTTACGAAACTTCTTTTTTGACAAAGACATTGCTTCTCCTGGTTGTCTTAGCCTCGCACCCTGCCGGGCAGAAGGACGGTTGACAAATTCTCTCAGGGTGAAGCGTAGGCAGCGCTCAGCTCCCCTGGCCGGGAAATGAACCCGTGTGACATGGGGACAGCTTCTCTGTGTGTGCACAACACATCCGTCCATCCTCCTCGCTGGGCTTGAATGCATGTCTCTCGTCTGCAAATTCCGTAGCATGAATGATGGAAACCGAACATCCACTCCTCGAGGTGACAATTTCTTACTCTCGTCCCATGAAACATTGGGCACAGGTGGTAGTGGCTCAATGCGGCATTTTTTAAACACAAGAGTGACTTGTTGCTGCTCTAAACCACGCGTTATACACTCGTTACTTGTTTGCTTCTCTCTTTTTTAAGTATTTTAACCCTGGTTGGATGGTTACGTCCATGGAGTCAGGGACAGCTACAATGTTTCTTTGGATCTTTTAAAAAGGTACCATCACTTCCTGAAATTGTTAATGCCACTGAGTATTTTTTTTAATTGTTTGAGGATACATGTTTACTTGTTAGGTGAAGGAAGGGCACACACGTAAAACCACATTTGGACTCAGTGTTGACATGATACGTTTTTAATTGTGTCCTGCCTCCTGGAGGGAAATGAAGTTTTCTGGGCACAGGTGCCCCTGGAACCAGGAGGAAACGCCACAGCAGATGGTGACCACGTGTCACAGGGTGTTCACTGAGACTCCACGATGGGTGTGGCTCTCGGGGAAACAGCAGGTTGTGAAAAGGAATGAAAGATATTCCTCCTGAAAACCTGTATCCCTTCGAGTCTAGTCTGACGCTGCACAGACATGAAAAGAAAACCAAGAGCTCAAAGCCACGCGTGTGGCGGATGGTGGTGAAGACAGAAGATGTTGTGAGCTACAGGAAAATGTGTTTTTGCAAAAAACTAGTGTCAAAGATTCAGACCAGAGCAGGGACCGGGCACGAGAGACAGAGAACAACGTCCAGACAGCAGTTGGAGATCCAGGAGCCTGCAAGGGTTTCTAATCCCTCCTGGATAACCCAGTGCCCGGCAGAGAGGGGAGTGTTGTTAATGCCCACAAACACTCGTGAATCTAAAAGAAAATTTGGTCACAGAAAAAGTGCAAAATGAGATCGTGGAATGCTGAAGTTTTCACCATGGTCTGAGTGTTTGCGTCCCCCCAAAATTCACACAATGAAATCCTCAGCCCCATGTCAGCTCACATATGCTGCAGCTCCCAGGGATTAGGATGTGGACATCTTTGGGGACATTATTCTGTCTCCCACATGGGATTAGGATATGGACGTCTTTGGGGACATTATTCTGTCTACCACATGGGATTAGGATGTAGACATCTTTGGGGACATTATCCTGTCTACCACATGGGATTAGGACATGGACATCTTTGGGGACATTATTCTGTCTCCCACGTGGGATTAGGATGTGGACATCTCTGGGGACATTATTCTGTCTCCCACATGGGATTAGGACGTGGACATCTTGGGGGACATTATTCTGTCTACCACAGGGGCTTAGGACATGGACATCTTTGGGGACATTATTCTGTCTGCCGCATGGGATTAGGTTGTGGACATCTCTGGGGACATTAATCTGTCACCCACATGGAATTAGGACGTGGACATCTCTGGGGACATTATTCTGTCTCCCACATGGGATTAGGTTGTGGACATATTTGGGGACATTATTCTGTCTACCCCATGGGACTAGCACATGGCGGTGGTACCTGAAAGTCTTTGGAGTCGGGCCAGGGTAGCTTGTCACCCTGCTGCCCTGGGCCCCAAGCCACTCGATGTGGGAAGAAAAAGCGACATTTCCAGGGAAGGTGATGCCTAGGGATGAAGATCATGACAAGAGACAACAGCAAAACCAGAATAAGAGCTCAGCCTCTTTTCTGCAAAATGATCAATGTGAAGCGGAAGGGATCAGGTGAGTGGGGTTTTGCAGGGTACATAGGAGTTTGCCAGACAGAGTTAGAGGGAGAAACATTGATAAACATCTGGAGGTTTGAGTGTGAGGACCTTTAATAGGAATAGCAGAGTCGATGCCAAGGCTGGGAATGCCCTCAGCATGTAGGAGAGAGAGGGTCTTGGGCCCAAAGGACGGTGGCTGCAGAAAGACAGAATTCAGGGGAAATGGTACCATTCGCCCCGACAAAGCAGGCGTCCCAGAAGCTAGGGCACATCTTTTTACAGTTGCGGTTGGTTTAGTTCATCCTCAGGGGCTCAGAAGTGTCAGCGCTTTCAGTCTATCAGCCGTGACATTTGTCTCCATTTGTGTCTTAACTAGTTCTGCATGTTTTAGTTACTTATTGTTAATACCCCAATACAGTTTTATGGTTGGATTTTTTTGTCAGATCGGGGTCATTTTTCATATGCCGTCCCCGTCGGGTCTCAGCCTGGGGTGGTGGACACAGGCAGCATCCGGGGCTGTCCTCCTCGGGGACCCCGGCTCTCTGCACCCCACACCCCGGCAGCCCTACGATTTCCAGCATCTGTCCCCACCGCCTGGCTCCACTTTGGAAACGCGAAACCCAGGAAGAGTTGGTCTTTGTGTCTTTCTCTCTGAGGCCAAGTTGCGACACCCGGAATGCGTCCAGGGGTGGGACAGAGACCAAAGTGCCCACACACAGGGGCACGGCTGGGGTCGGGGTGCGGGAACCACCGTGGGGACGTCACTGTCCTCTCCCAGCAAGCCAATGCCAAGCTCAGGTGTGCAACGGGAACGAGACTCGGAGACGCCCGTTTTCCAGAAGCAAAGAGGTCACAGGGACGGGACGGGATGTCGTTCTGAGTCCCCCAAAGCCGTGTGCTCCCAAAGACACACCCGGGGCTGCCGTGTCTGGACGTGCAAATCCACATTTTCGGTGTCACGTTGCAGCGTGGAGAGGGGTGCAATGTGGCCGGTTTCTTGCCTGTTTCTTTCCTGTGATCTGCGAGGCCAGGCAACGCAGGGGAAAGAAAAAAACAGAAAGGTATTTCTCTTCCCTTGTAATCCCGGCTCCAAGCGGATTTAATGGCCCTGTTATTGCGCAGCAGAATGAAGTCCTTATGAAACAGGTCACAAAGTGCCTTTGTGGGTCTCACTCTCCCCTAATCAGGAAAAGGGTCCGGGCCGTGTGGGGCCATCTGCCGCTGATTAGCACGTCGCCTGCTCTGCGCGGCCGGCCCCGCTTTCCGTGAACGCCTGGTCCCGCGGGACGTGGACGGTTGCCACGGTTTTTACAGCCCGAGACTCGAATTGCAAACGACCTCCAACAGGAGCGGGGAGAACCCCACGTCCAGAGTGTTGGTTCCTTCCTAGCACGGTGCTGAGACCGGGCCGGGGAAGGGACACGCGGCCGGATCTGACATTCAGCCTGTCACGTGCCACGTGGACGGCCCCGCAGGTGATTGTCACGGAGCCACGTGGCCCTGGGTGACAGGGACCACCAGGGAGGGGGGCCGGGAGGTGGGGAGGGAGCTCGCAGGAGAGGAAGGCGACTCACACGCCTGGCCCTCGGCTCGGAGGTGGGCGCGGCACACTGCACATTTATACGTGTAGAAATACGTGCATACAGGTACAAAGATACAAGTACACATTAAAATATATAAATATAGATAAATATAAATATTAATATGGATATATAGATATGTAATAAATAAAATATGTATAAAATATAAGTATATAAAATATCTATATAAATATATAAATATGGACATATATAAAAATGCGTATATAAACGTATAAATATATAAAATATAAATGTGTAAACACATAAACATATAAATATGTATATATAAATATATAAATGTGTAAATATGCATAAATATATGAATATATGGATATATAGCTATATAAATATGAATATATGAATATGTATAT
>CM052457.1:205571-245564 GCA_028533085.1 Varecia variegata | reverse complement strand
GGTTTGGTTTTATCCATGTCATCAAACTGCCCCCTTGACCACCTGCGTCCGCATCTCCTCAAAACAACTTAGGATGTGATTTAACATAAGCCAGCCGTCCGCAGCCTTTTTGGCACCAGCGACTGTTTTCATGGAAGACAATTTTTCCACGGACCGAGGCAGGGAGGATGGTTTTCGGATGACTCAAGCGCTTGACATTTATACTGTGCACTTTATTGTGAGATATGATGAAATAATTGTACAGCTCTCCGTAGGTTGGGGACCCCTGTTATAAGCCACTTTGTTGGACTCCATTAAGGAAAAAAACACTCATGGCAACGTTCACCCTTTTTGATTAATTTTTAGACTGAATGGAGAAGACAGAAGGGTCGTCCAACGAGTTTTACAATTTGTCTTAGTCTGAGGTCTGAATTCTACTCTTTGCTTTGCTGTTGAACCTCTTTTGGCCGCGGTTTTGGAGGTTTCCAAGGTTAAAAACAAAGTTGTCAGACAGACAGACGCAGCACATCACCCGGTTCCCGTCCATCCGTAGTTCTCAAGAAGTATTTGTCTGCAAATTGCGTGGGCAGCGTTGCAAGACTGTCTGGTCCTTGTTCACGATCACTGATGGGCACGTGGTTCATTTCGTGTCTAGACTCTTGGATGTGGCAATGTCCCTTCCCTTGGACACCTTTCCAGCCCTGGGACTGCTGAGTGGTACCATAGTTCTATGTTTAATTTTTTTGCGGGGGGAGACTCCATACTGTTTTTCATAATGACTGTCCTGATTTTGCATTTCCACCAACTACGGTTAATAACGATGCACTGTATTCTTGAAAACTGCTAAGAGAATAGGTTTTGAGTGTTCTCCCCACAAAAGAAAAAAGGTAAGTATGTGAGGTGAGGCACATGCTAATTAACTCCATTTAGCCGTGACACAAGGGATGCTTGTTTCAAGCCATCATATTGTACATCAGGGGTCCCCGATCTATGGTGAGTTGCACAATTATCTCGTTATATATTAGAATAAAGTGCACAAAGATGGAATGCGCTTGAATCATCCCGAAACCACCCCCCAGGCCTCTCGTCTGTGGAAAAATTGTCTTCCACGAAACCGGTCCCTGGTGCCAAAAAGGTTGGAAACTGCTATTGTACATGATAAATATTTATGATTTTTATCTGTCAATTTAAAATAAATAATCAATGAATTTTAAAAACTGATAACTGTTCAAAACATCGTTGCTGTGGTTTTCTGGTTAAAAAGTAAAATTCGGTTTTACGATCGTCAGCACAAGGGGTTTAAGGATGACAAGGTTGCCCGCCATGCCTGGAAAAGTTTTGCAGGATGAAGGAATGGCAAGAATCACTTTGGTTGTGCAAGAATCGTTCCTTTCCAGCCACGGAGCAAGCTGTGCTATGATTCCACGGCTCCTAGAACGGTGCGTGTGCTTGCCAAAATGTTTTTAGCACACTCATCCTCCTTGATGGCAACAACTCCTGTAATGATTTTTCACCAGCCCTGAGCTCCCCGAGTCTGGGAATCTGCCTGCACGTCCGATCCATGCAGTTGCTCCAAATCCACACTTGCGGATTCCGCTTCCTTGGGGACGGGAAACCGCAGCCTCGGTTGGGCAGAATGACAGGGACGTGAGTCCCAGGACCCCTGGAACGCGCCTCGAGTCTCCTGAGAAAATGAATGCAGGCGGGGTCAACCTTGAGTCCTCAAGTGGACAGTTTTGCACAATCTTTGGTGTTTCGTAGACACGCTCTTCCCTCTACCTAGGGCGCAAATTTCCGGTAGAACTTTGCGTTTCCCAAATGCCCCCCACGCCCTGTCCTTGGGCCGTAAGTCAGAATCCCCCGGGGAGGAGAAGTCTCTGCAACACACCTTTGGGCACACCTTTGTCATCAAGTCACCAAAGAACCGAAGAATTGGAAAGGACTGATTTTGCTGGTGGCCAGTTTGAGGGTGTCCAAAGAAGCAAAGACCAGGAGGAAACAGGTCTCCACCTCCACCGAGGTGAGCCGGGTTTGCCGTATCAGAAGGTGACAGCTACGGGTCTTCGTGGGTTTCCACCAGCGTGGACGGGTGTCTTTGTAGCTTCCCCGCCGCTGCGAGGAGAACACGCCACGTGGCCAGCTTCTCGCGGCGCTGGGAGGCTCGAGGCACTTTGTGCCGGACGGGGGTCCCTTTCTCCAAAAAGCGACACTTTCTCTGCACTTTCCCGCCGTCCCCCTGCCGGCTGTCATTAGCTGGATCTTGAAAGGGGCAATAACTCTAATTGCCGTCCCCGAGTGGTGGTGTGCACGGCCGTGCCTCGACCCCACTGGCAGAGCCAAAGAAAACGCCGGATTACGTGGCGTGTTCTTCATTTCCATTTTCCTGCCCACTTAACAAAATTACATTCAACGAGCTGTGGGAGAGAATCCACATCAACGGGCCGTGTAATGCAATTGCTGGGGTATGTTCCGGAAGGGGGGAAGAAAACCCTACATTTCCTTTCATTTCTGTCAAAATCAATCACGTTGTATGAAACCGAACACAATCTCTCGGAGAGAAGACGAGGGCCCTGCGAGCGAAGCCAGCGTCCCTAACACGGGAATGTGCCGTAGTTACGAGGTCTCCGTTTCAGCTTTTTTTTTTTTTTAATCATGCCTAATTAGTTTTTTTTTAATCACCCACACAACTAAGGCTCGCGCCTGCATAATTTATGACGTGGAGGAGCCGGTGTCAGAAATCAAATGTTGCAAATTAAAAATAACAAGTTTGAGAGTCGTGATTCAATTAAAACCCCAGAAAACATTGGATTATGCATAATTGAGAGCTCGCGCGCAGACACCGCATGTCACGGCTGTCAAGTTGGACGGGAGGATTGGATTGGGTCTGTCAGGGGCATTTCAATCAACCCGGTAAAAAAAAAAAAAATTAGAAAACAAAGACGATATTTATTATTAACTTCCAGTGTTCAAAAATAACACGGAGAGGTCTTTCCGTCGGGTGCTTAGGCGGCCGGGTTTTACTCGGAAGGCGCATTCCAGACACTGGGGGCTTGGCTGGCCGAGAGGGAGGGTCCTCCCTGGGGTGGCTTTGGGGGACCCCCGGGAGGGGATGCTGCCAGGCGGTGGGGGCTGCACTGAGCGAGGGGGGCCCCCTGGACGGACCCTGGGTTCCCCTCTCTGGGTCCTCCGACCCAAGATGCGCTCAGAAGGAAAAGAGATTCTTGGTGAGCAGGCAGAGAGTTGGAAAGGCATCCCAAGGAGGAACAGCTCAAGGGGCCCCTAGGGTTTGGGGACGGTGGGAATGCCTCCCTCTCAAGAACGCAGAGAACGGCAACCAGGCTCTGCCAGGTGACGATGCCTTCTTCCCTGGAGAGCTGACAGTGTTGGAGACGGCAAGGCCACCCCTGCGGAAATGGCCCTGGGACAAAGCACCATGCATCCTTCAGCCCAGGTGGGGAGAGGCAGGGTCCTTGTCGGGCAAGGGGACTCTCCAATGAGCATTGGCGTCGCCTCAGCTGCTCCAAGGGAATTTCTAAGGAGCAGGTGCCGGCACTACCTTGCCACGGGGCCACCCTGTTTGGCTGAGGAAGGAGCCGGATGCAGAGTTTCTGCACAATCACGGAGACAGCAAGGACCAACACTGACTTCAAAGACACAGGGGAAGGGGATGCATTCACGTGAGTGATTCTGTGTTCCGAATCAACGTTCCTGTTTCTAGGGTGCAAATAGCAGAGCGTACCTGGGCTCACCTGTCTACCTGTGGTGCGCACCTGTGCTCACCTGTCTACCTGCTGTGCATACCTGTGCTCATCTGTCTACCTGTGGTGCATACCTGTGCTCACCTGTCTACCTGCTGTGCACACCTGTGCTCACCTGTCTACCTGCTGTGCACACCTGTGCTCACCTGTCTACCTGCATGCAGTGCAGGGGAGGCCACCGTTTGCAGTTGGAGACAGGGAAAAGTGAGGCTCAACAATTTGCACCTTGGTGGGTGGGGACACTTCCTGGAGCCGCTGGGGCTCGTTTTCTTCCTCAGGAGAACAAGAGCTCTTTCTGGAATTCCGCTCACATTTATTAAGCAGCTGGAATGAGTGAGGTGCCGTATGACACCCAGGCGGTGAACTTGGATTTCAGAGGGAGAACACCAGGCCGTGGTATACGCTGCCATTTATTTATGTCTTCTTTTATTTCTCTCGGTTTCGGTAATATTTCGTAGTTATCTGGCTAGACATCTTGCATATCTTTGTTAGATTTTTCCTTCAACATTAAATTAGTATGTTATATATTTATGTGATTATATTATTAAGGCTGTTTTTATGCTATTATAAATGAATTAGTGTATGCTATTATAAATAAATATAAATTTTGCATTAAAAATTAAATATAAATTAATTACAATGTAAAATTTATATAATTAATACATTAACATAAAATAAATATAAATAGAATTTTACATAATATGTTATCATAAATTATACTGGACTTTTGTGCTATTATTTTATGCTAACATAAATAGCATTATATATTATGCATATATAAGAATTATTGTATATGTTTAGAAAAGAAATTCTTTGTTGCCATGGCATACAATGGCCATGCATTTTTTGGATAGATTCGGTATCCAACACCTTGCTAAACTTACTTATTAATTCTAATTATTTCTCTGTCATTTTTAAATGTTTACACAAACATTCATATTATATAAAAGGAACAGCAATTTTATTTCTTCTTTTCTGATTTATTTATTTTCTTATATTTTTGCAGTACTGGTTAGTACCTCACACATCACAGTAAATAGAAGTTGGGTTATCGACATCCTTGTCCAGCTACCAGTTTGAAAGGGAAAGTTTATAGCACTTCAGCTGGAAGTGTAATGTTTGCTGATGTCTTTTGTCAATATTGCCTATCAGATTAAGGAGGGTCTCATATTTCTAGTTGGCTGAAGTACGTACATACGTGTGTGTGTGTATAGTATGTCTGGATGTATTAATATATATTTATTGATTATACCATGAACGATGACCTTTACCAATGTATTATGCATCCACCGATATAATTATATGATTTTTATTTTCATATGATAACGTGATGGTTTGCATTGTTGAACCCATCTGCATTCCCGAAATAAACCTGATTTAGTATGATCTATCATTCTTTATTATTAGCATATTGCTAATATTTTATTTATTATTTTTGTGTCTGCGTTCACAAGGCAGATCGGCCCGCGATCTCATCCTAGGTGTCAATGTACAAGTTATCCCATGACATAAAACGAGTTGTCACTGTGTCTTCATCTTTTCCTAACCTCTGGGATATTTTGAGTAATATTGGCATGACATCTTTCTTAGGTATTTGGTATAATATATATGTAAACACCTTGGGGGCCCAAATTTCATTTTATAAATGCTTTTAGTTACAGCTTCAACCTCTTGTACTGTCATAAGACTGTTTATATTTTTCATTTCTTTGGGTGTCAGTTTTGGTAAACTTTGTATTTTTAGAAATGTGTTTATTCTACCTACATTTTCAGGTTTATAGGCGTGATGTCGATCACAATATCTTCTTAGGAGATTTTAAAAGTTTTTGGAATCTGCACTGATTGTCCATGTATTAAAAATCTCTGATATTACTTTCTAAAGGCTTCTCTGATTTTCCTGATCAATCTCCCTGTTTTTTTTTTCCTTTTATTTTTCATGGTATTGGTCTTTTGACTCTGCAGTGCTATGTTGTATTTTTTTCTCTGATTCAATTCTTATCTCATTTTTATTATCCACTAATTTATGTGAGTTTTTTGCTGTTGTGTTTCTAATTTCTTGAGATTGAGTTACCCACTGATTTATATTAAACCCTTCCTAGCATTTGCCTTTAAATTATATGTGTCGCATCCAGCATGGCTCTACGCTGTACTCCCAATGTTTTAATTTGTTTTTTTTTTCATTATCTTTCAGTTTATAATGGGTTATTTAGGTGTTTAATTTACAAGCCTACAGACATTTTCTCAAGCCTACTATTTTTCCAAGCCTACCTTCCACTTTGATGAATTCATTTCCGTGTTTTGAAATTTGTTGAGATCAACGTACTGACTCAGCTGAGACTCAATGATCAGGTGTGTTTGGAAAAACGGTTTATTCTGCAGTTTTTGGTTGCAGTATTTTAAACAGGATCCTCAGCTCATCAAGCCTGTTCATCTTTTTGTTCAAAGTATATATCTTTACTGATTTGTTTTATATGGTTGTATTTTCTTTTTTTTCAGTTACTGAAGAAAGAGGTGTATTCCAATCTCTTAATGCGTATGTGTTTGAGTCTCCTTTGGGTGAATTCAAACGTTGCTTTATATATTTCCCGGCTGCAGGTTTAGATGCCTATATCTTCAGAACTTTTATATTTTATTGATTGATGAAACTTTTTTATTAGGAATATTGCTCTAGATCGCTAATTAGTACTTTATCTTAAAGACATGTTGGATGTTAATAAGGGTGCAGTAGGTTCCTTCTGGTAAGCATTGGCACATCGTATATTTTGTAGCCAAAATGTTTGCACCCCTGTAATATTCCGAAATTTTAAAGATAAAAACATAAAATAAATAAAAAATAATAATTGACTTTCAACCTTTTGGTAACTTTTAGATATGTCTGTCCCAGAAAGAAAATACAGTTTAGTTGCATTGTTTTTTATTTTTATCCAATCTGTGTTGTAACTGGAGCATTTAGTTTAGTTACATTGAAGGAGATTATTGATACATATATTGCTGTCGACAACCGTGTTTTGCACTTTCTACTTGTGCTGTGGGTTTCACGTGTTTTGCTTTATGTCTTTTCTTCTTTTAGAGCATTTACGGTTTTAGTTTTTGACTGCAATTAATGTCATTACAACCACCCTCAACCTGGACGCTATATACTCCTTTACTCGTCTTGCGAAGTTGCCCTGAATATCACAACACACCCCTTGAGTTTCCAAAGCCTCATGTGAATTATTTTCACTTGCATTTTCGCTTTCCAGACAATGCAAACACCTTAGACCATTTAAATTCATTTATTTCCTCCTGATTTATACACCGCTGTTGTCTTACATCTTAATGCTCTGTGTGTTTTGAGTCCCTTAAGACACTGTTGCCTTACAATGTCAATATTTATTTACAATTATTCACATTGTTCCACATTTTCACCGCTCCTTATTCCATCATGAATTTTAATGTTCTGTTTGGGTCATTTTCCTCCTGCCTTAAGCGTCCTCTCTAATATTTCCTTCCGTGCCACTCTGTGGCTAGCGTAGTTTCCCCATTTTTGTTCGTGCAGAAATGCCTTTGGTCCAACCCCGTGGGATGTCTATGTCGGGATTTAGTTTATTAGTCAAATATTGCCCCCTCCCTTTTGTTTTCTAAAGAAGCACTGAAGTGAGGGCGTACTGCTCAGCATCGAAGGGACAGGTCTCGTGGGGAGAAACTGAGTCACGCTGGGCGGTGTCTGGGGGTCAGCTGTGAGCTTCACACTCTACAGGTGCAGGGGAAGGTGTGGACCAGGTGGGAGAGAGCAGCTCCTGCTGGGCCCTGCACCCCAGGAGCCTTGGGATGGGGGAGACAGAGAACCAGAGATGGACAGAGAGGAGCAGGGGAGAGACGGGGAGAGAGAGACAGAGACAGAGAGATAGAGAGAGACAGAGACATCACCATCAAGTTGGCTGTTCTATACTCCTTTACTTGTCTTGTGAAGTTTACCCCAAATATCACAACACATACCCTTACGTTTGCAAAGTCTAATATTAATTATGTCTAATTAGAGAATTAAACAGAGACAGAGAGAGACAGAGATGCAGAGAGAGAGAAAAAACTGGCTACACCAGGCCAGTACTCCGAGTGCCCGTCCTGAGCCTGTACAACCTCTTGTAGGTAATAAAGGCACAACCTGAGTAGGGTGTTGGGATCGGGCAGGGATGGAAGCTTCCGGCAGGGACTCGTGACGGGCCTGGGATGTTTCTCTGGCAGTGGGGCCCTCGGGGGGGCTGGGTCCCTGGGTCTCGGGGTGGCCATGGGCACGTCTGTGTGTTTCTGACATTCCAGGGCGCCCTGTGGTATAGACGGGACTGCTGTGTTGGTCTCCAAGATGCAGCAGCAGTTCAGACACTGGGCTGCAGCCTCCTCCCCGCCAGGAACACTGACAACGAGGTCAGAACCAGCAACCCCACCGCCCCTGTGATAACCGCCAAGGGGGTTCTCCAAAGCCCCGTTCTCCAAACGGGTTCTGAGGAACCTGGAGTCAGGGCTTCAGCATAGGAATTTTGAGGGGACACAATGTATCCTATATCAAACACCATGTTGCAGAGATGACAATATCATTGTTGAATTGCCAAGAAAGAAAAAAAGTGGAAACTCAGGTGAGTCACTCGCACTTCTGGGTCTACGACAACATCCTTTCTTAATGTTTCGTCCTTCTCAAAAGTGGTGTCAAGGTCTTCTCAGAAGAGAGTTCCGTGGGGCAGGGAACCCTCTGGGTTGTCCCCGGAAGACCTCTGGAGAGTGAAGCGTAAGAACTTGCGGACGTCGTAAACGCAAATTCCTCATCTCTGAGACTTCTACTTTCATCTGATCTTTGTCACCTCAAAGACACGACTTGGAAACGCGTCTCGCCCAGAAAACGGACGTTGCCACAGCTGCAATGTGGGAGCAATTTTCCCTCCCTCGAACCTGGTTTTGATTTGAAGGCAGCGCAGCGTTTGTGCTAACCTTTCGGGCGGAACACCCAGATTTCCCGGACAGCAGAAATTACAGACACTTTTCTCGTCCACCTCGTTTCTGGGGGTCTTGCCGGCATTCGTGATGAAACACGCCCTCCTCCCGTCTGAGGGGAAACTTGAGCTCCCCGTCCAGGGTCACACGGCTCAAACTTTGATTTTTTTTTTTTTTTAAGAGGAAACAGGAAGATTTCCAAGCACTAAGACATCAAAGGAGGAGGAAACAGAAGTGGCAGGAGACAGAGGTCGCCGTGCGATGGGGAGGTTGCGGGAAACATTTTATTAATAGCAGAGTCGGGATTTGGAGGGGCCAAGACGAGTCTACACACCTCGAAAGAATCTGCCTTGGGAAGAGTCAACCTGCTGACACCTTGGTCCTGGACTCCTGGCCTTGGAATTTTGAGAGGATAAATGTCTGTTGTTTAAACGCCCCCCACCACCAGTTTGTGGTACGTTGCTAAGGCAACCACAGATGTTCACCCGCATTCGATCGGTCTTTGAGGGATCAGCCAAAGCCAACTCAGACGTGAGATGGAATCAGCCACCGGTCCCATCTGTCATAACTGATCGTGTTCGTCTGTAACAGAAGGTGTTCTTGGTGTCCGGACTGGAATCTGCTTTCATTGCAGCCCTTAATCCTCAGTTTCCCTGGGAGAGTCTCTCACGCCCTGACGTTGGGTGGCACCAGGAACATGTCACCTGGGGGTCGGGGGTGTCTTGGACGCGGGGAGGGAGCTCCACCGATTCAAAGTCATCCATTTCCCACCACCCACCGATAGGGCAAACTTTTGTAGGGTCTGGAGATTTGAGTGATGGATTAGAGGGGTGTCCTAGCCTCTCCAAGACCTGGGACAAGGTGGGGTAGCATGTATCTGTGTCCAGAAGCATCTGGACATGGACTGAAGGCCAACCTTGCCCAGCACAGGTGAAGTGCAGATGCAATTGTCTCCCTTGCCCTATACGAGTCACCCCAACCTGTAGGCACACTCATGCATCATACAGACATGCCCATATGCACATAAAACACACACACACACACACACACACACACACACATATTCTGAAAGGTCTTGGGAGGCAGCGCCCACTCTCAGAGTTGGCAAACAGGTTGATGAGTCTTGGGAACGCAGTAGAAGTGTAGACACGTGGGTGTAGACAGAACTCCAAGTGATTCCTTGGACCAAACTGTCTGGTTAAGGTAGGGAAGGCTGTGAGCCACAGCTGTCTTTTGTTAAAACACTCCAGAGTGTCTCGAGGCATCCTCCGCTACCCTACAGCAGTGACACTGCAGGGCTCGTGCTGTGGAGTCTGTGGATGTCAGCACACACCACACACATGTGCACGGGATGTGGAGACCACGTGTCACCGCAATGTCCACATAAGTTCATCGAGATCTTGTCTATTTGAAACACTTTCACTGGCTGTAAGATGCAACCTTCCCACTCTGGGCATCTGCTCTGGATTCTAAACAAACACAAGATGTTAGACATTTGTTGTGAAGAACTCAGCATCCGTTCTTAATTCGTTTATTTTCTCTCTTTTAACAATTAGCTGCTTGTTCAGGTTTCTGAGTGTGTGTGTGTAGAAAGCCCTCGTGGCTGCATGAACTGGGGAGATCCGACATCTCTGGGACAAGCAGATCGATAATCTGATTTCTTCATGAAGAAAGTAACTGGGCTCCAGGGGAGGCTCCTTCCTGCCTCTTCCAGCTCCTGGGGGCTCCAGGCGTCCCTGGGCTTGTGGCCGCGTCACTCCAGTCTCTGCCTCCGTCTCCACGTGGCTTCTCCTCTGTGTCTGTGTCTCCTCTGCTGTCTCTTAGGAGGACACCTGTCATTGGGTTTAGGGCCCTCCCTGATCTAGGATGGTCTCATCCTAACTCACTAATCACATCAGCAAAAACTCTAGTTTCAAATATTATGGGTAAACATAAACTTTTGCAGGAGACAATATTCAGCCCAGTGCACATACCACTTAAATTCTATACTGCTGGAGTAACACAACTATTGCATTGGAAAAGGATGTGTGTGTGTGTGTTTAGCTCTAAGCCATGATGCCCACCTAAGTTAGTAACCTATGAAACTGCCAGCTCTTTGGTGGGCTTTTGGGGACCTCCCCAGGGAGGTACAACTGGGATGGTCCTGTGACAGGGTGCCATGGACTGAATGTCTGTGTCCCCCCCAAAATTCCCATGTTGAAATCCTCACCCCCAAGGTGATGGTGTTGGGAGGTGGGGCCTTTGGGAGGGGATGAGGTCATGAGGGTGGAGCCTCCTGGATGGGATCAGTGTCCTTATAAAGGGACCCCAGAGAGCTCTCTCACCCCTTCCACCATGTGAGGACACAGCGAGAAGGCGCCATCTATGAACCAGGAAGTGAGTCCCCACCAGACACAGCCTCTGCCACGCCGGGATCTTGGGCTTCCAGCCTCCAGAGCTGTGAGCAATAAATGTCTATTATTTAATCCACCTACTCTATGGTATTTTTGTTATAGCAGCCCAAAGGGACTAAGACACAGGACATTCACCCCTTTCCCTAAAGGGCTTGGTGAAAAGGAGGAAGAGTCATGCAGACATTCACCACGTGGGATCACAACACTTAGCATTAGGAAAGTGTTTCTACTGACACAAAAGAACGAGTTTCCAGGCAGTGATACAGTGAGGAATGTACTAAGATAATGGACACACAAGATCACATGAAATAATTGCTTGGAAACACAGGTTCCCAAATCCAAAAACTATGCCAACTACAGCAGTGAATGGAATTCCCAAAATACAACATCAGAAAAACTTCAAAGCAAACAACTCTACCCACTGACAACTAGAACAGTGTTAATTAGCAACAATGCTCTTTAATCTATAAATAATTAAGTGATCACACAGCTCCCCGGGGAGGTGTTTAAAGAAAAAAAAAGCACCACACACGCAAATTATTTCAGAGACTGAGGTCAGTGCCCAGGACTAAATCTAGCCACTACCCTGGAAATCCTGTTTGGCATTCAACAAAGGGAGTGCCCTTTGGAAGGTGAAAGATTTTCAAAATGAAGGGACATTTTAACGAGGTCATCGTAACCTATAGACAGTTTGGGGTGATACTCAAGCAATGGAATCCTTGAAGGTACAAACCCACCTTAGTACTCAGATTAACCACAGAAAACAAGTACTTTGAATTCACGAAATAGTTGAGAAGGACATTTTTAAACAGGAGAAAAAAATCATTCTGGTAGATAGAACCATTTGATCTAGTAATTAGCAAAAATTTACCAAGTGGAATTTCTGTCACATACATGACAGCAAGCATGTATAATTAGCATATACGTTTTAAATGATTTTCCCCAAGTGCAAATGAGTTTCTTCCGGAAAACTGTCTACGTGAAGACTCACCAAGAACACATGTTGTGCTTTTTCATGGGGCAAAAGAAAAATTCAATCTAGCCCTTTCTGAGCAGTCACAAAAACCTCAATCAGAGGTCTCAATATTAGGGACACGTTTATGCTTTTTAATGAATCCTCCCAGAGGTGGTGTCTTAGGGAAACCAGGTCCTGTATCCGGGAAGGGAATCAAATTCTAACCTGCACAGAGATTTGGTCATTGATGCACAAGCTCTCATGCCTGTCAGAAACATGGGAATTAGGCATTTTTAGAATATGGTTTCCAAATGATTGCCGTCTGCTGCATAATAGAACAGGGGCAGAAATGTGTCAGTGTTTGTTGATCTCAACATCGATGGATACCAGCTCCTTCCTTTCCTTAATCTATAAATTTCCTTGTAGATTCTTTGCAAGATTTCCTTTCCTTGTAGATTCTTTGTATTCCCTGAGTCAACAATGATCCATTCTCCACCCGGATTTTCTTCGTTGGAGACAGGAAATGACATGGTTACTTATAACTGTCCCTTGAGGCAAACCTGCCAGCCGCGTTCCACAGTGTCTGTATTTACCGTGAGATCTGAGACACTCTCATTAGACGTGGGCTGTCTGGGAGAGAAGGTGGCTTTCCAGGGGAACATCATTCCAGACCTACACAATGGCGTGGCTCATGCAATGCGTGTTCTAGGTGGTGGTACTCCTTCCCATGTGAAGTTCCTTCAAGGGGACGTGCTCGTTACAGCAGCCACAGATACCGTCAGAGCTAACTGCTACATTCCCTTGGATTCCCTTGTGGTTTAGCTTTTATGACAACTCTGTTATCCTCAGGATGCTCCGACAGGTTGTCCCCACACCTGTCCTGGGTCCAGTTTCCTCTGTTTGAACCCTCAAGTTGCAAGCAGCTCCCAAAAGGACAAAGAGAGGCTGAGACAGCACCACCCTGTCATGTTTGAGCCCTTCCTGTCAACTGGAAGGGGATTAGAGTAGAGTCTGGTCACCTTTAAGCTAGACCAGGGGTGATTTTACCCACCCTCTGTGACACGTGACCATCTTTCAGAGACATTTTTGGTTGCAAGAACAGATGGGGAGTATTGGAATCTGGTGGGCAGAGGCCAGGGATGCTGCTAAACATCCTACAGTACACAGGACAGTCCCACAAGAAAGAACTATTCCACCCTGCTGTAGACTCAATGTCTGTGTGCCCCCAAATTCATGTGTTGAAGTCCCAACCACCAGTGTGATGTCATCAGGAGGTGGGGCTTTTGGAGGTCATTAGGGTTAGATGAGGTTATGATGGTGAGGTCCTCCTGCTGGGATTAGTGCCCTTATAAAAAGAGACCAAAGTGCTCTCTCTTCCCCTCTTTTCCCCTCTCTTTCTCTCTCTTTCTCTCTTCCTTCCCCCATCCCCAACCACGTGAGGACATAGTAAGAAGGCATACCCTAAATGTTAATGGTGTTGACACAAAGAAGCCCTGAGCTAGACTCTTCTGCAGGGTCTTCTCAGGTAAGAAGGAATTGGCATAGGTGCAGGGAAAAGATCAAGGCTTAGAGACACTCTCCTTGGAAAAAGCCAGACAAACACAATATTATGGGGTCGGTGGCATATGGATAGAAACTGGAGAATCACTGGGGCACCTCGTTGTTCTTCAGTAGCCCTGGTTAGTGGTTTGTTGGAGAATAGACAGACTCAGATTTAAGGATGGAAGATTGACCCCACTCTGCAGGCAAAGACGCCAACAAACCCAATGAGCCTGAAGCCCTGGGATACATGAACTGGGTATAAAAGTGGGGGGGGGAGGGGCATGACAGCTGCCAGCCACCGTCAGGTGTCTAGATGGAGAAGCAAGGAGGGTTGTCTGCTGGAATTCCTTCCTTACATGTAGCTAGAGTGTAGCAATGAATCTCAATCTCCTTTCTCTTTACAGATGAATCATAAATGGTCATAATTCAATAGAATAATGTGCTTCACTCTCAGACATTGGGTGTGCCAGGGGCTGAATGAGTCTGCAGACCTCAGGCTATCAGGGTGAGGTTAAAAGGGGTCAGAGGAAGGATGGAGTGTGAGGCTGGGGCTCCATAGCATCATTTCTTTCCACGTATAAATGTTTGGACCCTATTTTATTAACTTGTCATTGTGCAACCTATGGGCTTCAATGCCACCCTTTAGGAGAGCTCCTGGACCTCCGTCCACATCCCATGGTGGGTGATCTATTCTGGGGTGTGTGCATCTCTGTGTTGCATGATGGATCTACACAGTGGAGCTCTGGCCTTACTCTGTGTCATATCCCATCCTCTGGAATGTGCCCCAAATCCCCTCAGCGGTTGAGAGGGGGAGTTGAGGGGATTTGACGTGGACTCCAGAGGTAGGGAGAGGGACTCACGCTGCCTTGAGCCTTTGGTCATCAAAGAACCATTTACTGCAAGACTTCCAGTCATTTGCAGTGGGTTTCAAGGACAAATAGATTCATTTAGGGAAATAAATCATATCACTATAATCAAACACCCAGTTTGGGCCATGAGACAGCAGTTTACATAAGAAATGATTGATAGTGGCCTGAAAGCTTTACTGATTAATAAGGATTTTCATTTGTGCTTCTCAATGAGAAAGTCTTTAAATTAATTAAAGAGGCTTTAGGATGGGAAGGAGCACTTGCCAGCTTTAGAGAGCTTTGATTTTTCTATCCATATTCTCCATAAGACATATGATCGCACATTTGTTTTTGTAAACACCCACTCTTTATGCCGTAAATATCCAGCCCTCGTTAATGCATTTGCATCCGGCAGCAGCAGTGCTGGTGGGGGCCCGAGGCCCTCCCTCCCATCATCACAGAGCTCAAGTGGGTGCATGAGTCATTTGTCACTGTCCCAGGTGGGAAGACCCAGAAAGGAGCCCCGCCTTCATGAGGAACCTGCAAGAAGGCCTTGAACAAACACAAGGGTGGGGGCAGCAGTGCTGGGGGTCCATGAGGGTCTGTGTCTAGGTAGGCAGAGTTCTATGTGGAATTACAGACACACTGGTTTCCCTCATGTGATTCAATCATTGCCTTTTCTGACAGTCTTGGTGTTCTGTAGGTCAGCCGTGCCAAGACGTCCTCATGGATGGGACAGGAGTTAAGGGGCCTTTGGGTAGATGGGGAGAGATGGAGATGCTAAAGACATACATGTCCTAATCCCACGTGGTAGGCAGAATAATGTCCCCAAAGTTGTCCATGTCCTAATCCCATATGGTAGACAGAATAATGTCCCCAAAGTTGTCCACATCCTAATCCCATGTGGTAGACAGAATAGTGTTGCCAAAGATGTCCACGTCCTAATCCCATGTGGTAGACAGAATAATGTCCCCACAGATGTCCACATCCTAATCCCATGTGGTAGACAGAATAATGTCCCCAAATATGTCCATGTTCTACTCCCATCAGTCCATATTACCACATCTACAGAGAGTGAATGGGGCTGCTCAACCCATTATCCCCAGTGTTCTTCCTTCAGGTCATCTGTCACCATGGAAGAAAGTCTACCATTTACTTGTTGTTATCATTTATTAATACCACCAAAACACGAGATGAGTGAGAACAGGGACGTGTATATCTTGTTCACCACGATATCTCCCTCTATTTCCTAGAACAGCACCTGGTACACCATCAGCGCTCAGTAACCAGTTTTGAATGATTCAGCGAATGAACAGGTAGAAATGCACAATGTCAGCCAAGCAGGTAACCCCAGGGCCACCTGAGGAGAAGGTTCTGTGACGGTTTCAGACTGGGCATCGTTGGAAAGGCAAGAACACGTTGGGCTTGCAACACTGCACCACGAGATTTAGAATTTACATTGACGGCAGGGGTAGCAAGAGTGATTCAGGTTGCTGGTAAGCTCTGGGCAGCAGCCAACTATAGCAAAGGAGGTACCTGGCAAAAGTCATGTGAGGTCCCATCTGGAGTCATGGTGAAAGGACTATTTGAGGTTAACGATGCTTGAACTTGCTTCCTTTGCTTCAAGATTTTGTCATCTTGGTTGTAGGTCAAGGAGAGATGTGGGAGCTCGTTGAGCAAGGTGTGAGGAGATGAAAGCAATGTCCTGTGGAGATTATCCCTGGAAGGGGGGGCTGACCTGGGGAGAGACCCGGAGGGAAGCCCCTGGGGAGGTCTGGGCATTAGTCCAACCTGGAAAAGCTTAGTGCCAGGAAGTGGTGCTTGGCCTGAGCCGGGGCTACAGATGTAAGAAAAACACACCCTCAGGGTCTTTGTGAAACTTTCTCTTTCTCCTAAAGAAATGAGTTTATTTTACAGATGTGAAGGGTAAGAATGTCAACTCTGAGGCAGTTTTCCAAAGTGTTATAAGAGCCCTGACAAAGAAATGGCATTTCAGTTAAAAAGTTCCTGCGTGCCAGGAAAATGTTGGATGCTGGGGCCGTGGGTGTGGGTCGGGGGCAGGATGCAGGATCCAGGATCTGGAGAGAAGGAAGGCAGGGACACAAGTAGCCCACAGATGCAATTTTATAACTATTGATTTCTTACTGACGGTTGTTTCAGTCAACGGCAACGGAAACACAACACACACTAGTGTAAGCAAGAAAAAAAAAAATTTGTTGACCTCACATAAATCTGAGATCCCAGGATGGAGCTGATTGTGAGGAGTCCAAGTTCTTGAAAAATTGATCTCTCAATCTCTCTCTCTCTCTCCCCATCATATGTGTGTACATATGCATATATATGATTGATAATACATAGATAGGTGCACAGATGATGGATTGATGATCAATAGATACACAGATGATAGATAGATGTATTGATGATTGATAGATACATAGATGGTTGATAGATAGATGGTTGACAGATGAGAGACTGATGATTGATACATAGATAGATGATAGATAGATTGATGATTGATAGATAGATGGTTGACAGATGAGAGACTGATGATTGATAGATACATAGATGATAGATGGATTGATGATTGATAGATATACAGATGGTTGATAGATAATTGATAGATGAGAAATTGATGATTGATCAATACATAGATGATAGACAGATAGACAATTGTTTGGTTGATGCATGGATACATATGATAGTATATATCATGTAACTGCATGAACACATGTATGAAGATAAACAAGTCATAATGACTTGAATAATATAGACATTTATTTCTCTCTGACATGATAGGAGGCTAGAGTAAGTAGTTCAGGGTTATTACAGAGATTCAAGATGTCAGTCAACTTCCATGTTGTTGCTCCACCATCCTTAGCACATGACTTCCTACTCATAGCTCAACATGGCTGCATTGCAATCTCCAGCCATCACATCTGCGTTCCAGCCAAAGGGAGTGAGAAGAGCCCATATTTTTCTTTAAGAAATTAAGGCGACTTTTATTGGTCTGATACACTCCCACTTACTTTCTATGGGCTCAGACTTCATCACACAGTCACACATAGCTGCAAGGGAGTCCAGGAAAAGCAACCTCGCACAGTAGAGGTGGACGCCTTCTCAGGGACCCCAATGTTTCTGTCATTCTCTCAACTCTTGGCTTCTCTGTGTGTTCCAGACTAGATTCTCTTCCTGCAAAAAGAAGACTTCCTCCAGAAGATACCATGGGGACGTCCAGCTGCCACAGCTCTGGACTTACACAGTGTGAGCTTCTCCCAACCTCCCTCATTGTTTGCTGATTAAGTTCCAGGGAAGGGATGACCAGCCTGGCTTGTACCACATCTGTCCCTGAGACAATCTCAATGCCTGAGAAAGGCAGGTTTGTTAGGGGAGATGATGTTTCCTGTTAAACATTAAAGGATGAATCAGACATTGTGATGACTCATGGCTGAGTGGCCAAAGTCAGAACACTAAGGAAGGATGATGAAGTCAGAGATTGAGTTGGGTGTGATGAGATGAGGGACAAAGAGGTCATATCTTTCCATGCGTGGATTTATGAAAGGTCTCATTCACTCAGGTGAGTTTCCTGAACTGTCCTCTAGTGTTGATAGGGAACCACCAACATTTTGTGACTGGTCATGTCAACATTTTACACTTATTGCTTTGGAACCTATGTATAGAATGGATAAAAAGGGATGGGACTGGGGGTGGGAGCCTGCAGGCTCTGGCATGGGATGGATGTTGATAACGGGGTCTTTGAACCCGGACCATGGAAGTCAGAACAGAGAAGGCCTTCAAGGTCACCACAGAAGCAAACTGGTGTGCTCTTGTGATGATGGAGAGAGAAGAGTCAAAGGTGACTTCAGAGCTCCAACCTGGATGGCTAGATGGACAACAAACTCCTAATCAAAGACAGCCTGCTGTCTAACACATGGGACTAGAACACAGACATCTCTGGGAACATTATTCTACCACATGCAGTTAGGACAGACATCTTTCAGGACATCATTCTGTCTCCCACATGGGATTAGGATGGACATCTGTGGGGACATTATTCTGTCTACCACATGGGATTAGGATGTGGACATCTCTGGGGACATTATTCTGTCTACCACGTGGGATTTAAATGTGGACATCTTTGGGGACATTAATCTGTCTTCCTCACTCCCTGTACCTGGACGTCCTCTGCTGAGCTGTCACTGGGTCCTTGCTGCTCCACATCCTACATCTGCTCCTCCGTCACCCCCAGGGGACACCCAGACTGTGCTGCCTGAGTTCACTCTGGGCCACGATTCGGCTTCCTCACTGCCCCTCCAGCAGGATGGAAGTTTTGGGGTCCAGGGTCTTTGCATCCTGTTTCATCGTTATCATCCATTCCTACTTCCTCCCATTTCTCCAGCTTGTAAGGCAGGTTCTCACATGTTGCGTTCTCCATGTACTGTTAAATTTACATAGGAAGAATATTTTTCTCATTTAAACCTTTTTTTAATAAATTTCAAAATTGCTGTATCACATTGCAAATTCATGTCACCCTTGAGCCATAAATTTGTAAAATAATGGAGTGGTGCTTGGACATGGAAACTTCCCTTCCAACTACGACCTTGGAGACTATTTTTTTTAAAAAATGCTTTGATTCTAATTAAATTCCTTTACGCTCTTTAGACAGATGATGGGGAAGAAATCATTTACAATTCTTTTAACCAAACCCCAGTGAATAATAACCAATGCCTGAAAAACAGCCAAGGAAAATATTTCACCATGATCTTTAAGAAAACAGAATAAATAGGAAATTAGGTTTTGTGAGTACAACATGCATTGACACTTGGAGTTATATGCAGAAAACCAAGGAGCTGCGTGTTTTCCCCTCAATGTATAAAATGTTTGAAAACCACAGTCATCATCCTTCTGACAATTATAGGTTTTGGATTTTTTTTTTTTTTTTTTTTTTTGAGACAGAGTATCACTCTGTCACCCAGGCTGGAGTGCAGTGGTGTCATCATAGCTCACAGATCTCAAACTCAACTCTTGGGCTCAGCCTCCTCAGTAGCTGGGACTATATGCATCAGCCACCATGCCTGGCTAATTTTTCTATTTTGGGTAGAGGCAATGTCTCGCTCTTGCTCAGGCTGGTCTCGAATTCCTGACCTCAAGCGATCCTCCCACCTCAGCCTCCCACAGTGCTGGGATTACAGGCGTGAGTCACCGCACCCGTCTAATTTTTCTTAATGTTTTCCAGAGAGGGGGTCTCACTATGTTGCCCAGGCTGGTCTCGAACTCCTGGCCTCAAGAGATCCTCCTGCCTTGGCCTCCCAGAGTGCCGGGATCACAGGCGTGAGCCACCGCACCCTCGAATGCATTTTAACCATGGGGTGCTCTAAGCCCATCTCCCTGCGAGAATTTGCTTTCCTGATGCAACACTGAAATCATTTTGCAACATTCTGTCCGGGAACAGGGCAAGGTCCCAGGGTGGCAAGACAACCTCAGATGCTTTTGTCACCCACGCCGTGTCGGGACTGGAGGTTTTGTGATTTTGTTCCCCTAACGTTGGTGCGTGATTAGGAAAACAGTCCACTGTACAGATACAAGAAGGAGGGACCTGGGTAGCTTCACGCTCACTCAGAGAATTACCCGGTTTCCCAGGGAGGAAAACCGCTTACCTCCCAGCCCGCTTGCCTTGGGTCTGCCCTCCTGTCAAATGCATTATTTCCTACCTCCCGGGGGCCCTGGAGGGTCTCCCCGTCTTCCTTCTATTTAAATAGAGCAATATGAGGAAACTGCCCTGCGGGTGGTTCCAGGCATCTGCGGGGTGAAAAGACGACATTCCTCCCGCCTTAGGCAAGACCAGGAGAGAGTGGAAACCACACGCAGCATCAGCCTTCTAGAACACGCAGGAACTCCCGTGGGGGAGGTGTGCACACAGCTCCGGGGGCAGGGCGGTGGTGAGGGCGTCACCCCGTGCCCTAGTCACCCACAGGGAGGCCGCGTGCCCCACCGTGTCCCTGCAGTGCCTGGGCACGTCACCCCCTCGCCCCACGTCTGCCCGGGCGTGACACCGGCCGGTGACAGCTTCACATGGAATTCTTCACTGACGGGACGATGGGGAGACGTGAAAACACGTTAATTCTTAGATGGCGTAATGCTTGACATCTGGGACTCCGAGAGCGGTCGACCGCCGGCTCACGTTTCTCTGCCAAGAAGTGTTTTCGGGACGTGTCTTGTTCAATAACGATTTGTGCCCCACAATAACGATTTGTGCCCCCTGCTTTTCCTTTTGGGGGTTCGGTGTGGGGAGCAGCCGGCGTCGGCGGGGGGGGCCGCCCGTTCCTGCCACGGCCTGCGCTGCCTCCGAGAGCGGCTGGCAAGTAACCCACCGGAAAATCCTCAAGTGGTTTGCCTGTAATACTCAAGCCCGTTTTTTTTTTTTTTTTTTTTTGTAGAAAAAAGAACAGTCAGTTCATGCCCGGCAAAGCCACCTGTTTTGAAGGACTTTGCATGAGATGAGTCTCTTGCGCAGACACTAAAGGAAATCAAATCACTTCCCCGAGACTAACCCGGGGTGTCCGCAGCCCGTACAGGCTGTAGCCGCTAACGGGGCGGTTTAATTGCGAGTTCCCGTCTAACGGTGGGACTGGATTCACTCCGCACGATGCCACGTTGTCAATCACACGAAAGGTCTCGTAGCTCCGCATTCAGTCCCAGCGAGGCACCCGTTAGCAGAAGTGCCCAGGTCACCCACACGGTTGTAGGAAAGGACAGAAAAAGCCCTGCAGAAACGTGCCTGACATTTTGCATTTGCGCGATCGTGGCTATTTTATGTGGAACTCTTGCACCAACGCTTGTTTGCGCCCTGGAGTCTGCGCGCTCCTGGGTGGGCTTGTTCATCGGTGACGGATTCCTCAGGGCAGCTCCTTACGAAGTCAGAGAGCACAGGTTTCTCGGCGGATTCTTACAAATGCACACGTTTATGAGCTCCCCGTGCAGCCCATTTCGTTCTCAAAGCCAGGTCACGGACGCTCTTCGTGGAGAGAACAGATGTGAAAGTCTCCGCAGGTAGGAGGCGGGTGAGCAGTGAGGCACAGAGGTGAGAAATCAAAACAGTTCAAGACAGGAAGAAAAGTGAGGAACCACCTGTGAGGGTGCACGTGAGTGACAGTTACAGACACAGGGAACAAGAAGGTGCAGGTGTCTAACCCTATCTGGCTCTCCCAGAACCAAAACACAATGCCCAGGATTGCAAATAAAATTTGCTGCCTACGCCAGTTTCCACGTTTTGCAGGAACATTGGTCAAACGCTGGGGGCAGCCGCCTGCATCTCCTCGAAGAGACAGGTGCACCACCCCAGCCTCCGCCCCACCGGAAGACGCATCAGGGCACCACAGGGACCTGCTTCATTTCTGTGAGGACCACGAGGATCGTCTCTGCCCCATGTTGCTGGGGGATGGCGGGGGTCCCGTCTCTGTGCCCTGCAGCCCCTGGGTGACCCTCCTGCCACCTTGGGCTGGGCTGGGAGGCTCCAGTGTCAGGAGTGGACCCTGCAGAGCAAGACCCTTTAGGAAGTAGCATGTCTGTGTCCATCTGTGCTCTGCCTGCAGAAGGAAAACACAACGGATCACCCAGGGTCATGCAACACGCACCTCTTGGGGTGCAGAGCTCACACCCCCATGGCACCGTGTGCTACGGATGGAAGCCCTGGGCCTTACCCCACAGGATGTCGGTGGGCGGGTAACAAACTCGTCACCTTGGGGAATTTAACTGCCTCCTCCACGTCGGGCGTCTCCGGAGTTCATTTAGAGCCCGCTGTGTGATTTTATTCTTTGTCCATGCTCAGTGCAACCTGTCTTTGTCCCCAGAAGGCCTGTCCGGGTAGCCCCTTCAGGACACCTGGGCATGTCCTGCCTTGGAGGAGGAAGATGTAGCAAAAGGACCACGGGACAAAGTCCCGACCCCACAGCCTCCTCCCTCTGCAAAATGCAGCTGCGAATCTGCCATCAGGCTGCGATTTGTTTTTTCAATTGTAGAATAAACATAACAGAAATTTCAACCATTCTAAAGTCCATAATTCAATGCTGTTTAGTGCATTCACCATGCTATGCAACCACCACCTTGATTTAGTTCCAGAACATTCTCATCACCCCAAAAGGAGGCCCCGTCCCCATCAGCAGTCTGTCCCCAGCCCCCTGCCCCACCCCTGCAACCAGGAACCCACTTTCGTGTCTGTGGATTTCCGTGTTCCGGACACGTCCTGTAAACTGCACCACACGCCGTGTGGCCTTCTGTGTCTGGCTTCTTCCGAGACTTTTGCTGTCAGTTTTTCAAAGTCACAGGTTAGAAAGCATCACTGCATTCTCAGAAGGTTCTAGAAGGTTCTAAGCTTGCAACCTGGGCCGGTTGTCACCCACCCGGGGGGCTGCGTCCGCCCAGTGGGTCCACATAGCCAGAGACGTGTCATCAAAACCCAAAAAAAACAAACCAAAAAAAACCTAAAAAATGTTGCTTATGCTTTTCACACGATGATGTTTTTCCTGCTAAAACATCGTAATTCAAAACCTTTCACCTGAAACCAGGACTCGTGGTTTACGAGGAGATGATCTCAGTCACTTGTCATGTATATATATTTTTACATTTTTCTTATGTCTCTGGTTTACCGATTTCCTTAACTTAGACGAGTTGACCGGAATCTCTTTTAATAAATACACCAATTGCATGTACATGTTTTGTGTTTTTTTTTAAAAAATAAACTTAACATTTTTAGCTTTAGAAACTCGAAAAGTTCTAAATACCTTCAGATAAATAATGCTATTTATTAATAACGGGATGTATAAGGAAGCTAAGGGATTCCTCTGTGTCAGCCAGCGGAGTGTGGCACCCACACAGCCAGAATCCGTTTTCTCAGCCTTTTGCAGAGTGTCTTGCTGTCAATTCTTCCAGCTGGTCGCCCCCCGACCCCCCAGACGGGGATGGGCCCACTTTGGACCCCAAAAAGGGGTACTTCTTCCAAGACATGCAACAATTCCTTGACAGCCATGCACCCCCAGAGCTGAGGTTGAGAGACCACCTTTACTTGAAGGGTCCAAGACACGCAGAAGTGCCAGACGGCATCTCACGAGAGAGCAGACGCCCCTAGGAGGTTTAAATACCAGACTCCCCCAGAAAAGCAGCCTCGGCTCTCTCTGCAACCGGCCGGCCGTGTTGCTCTGGGATCACCTGAAAACCCAGCGGAGGTGCTCGGTCCTCGCCAAGGCAACAGCCGCGCACCTCCGGCAACACATGTGGGCAAAGCCCGATCGGGGGCAGGGCGGGGGGGTCCCCCGGCAATTTCAGAGTGAGTAATTTCCGAGGGTGCAATTATAAGTCACTAAAGTGCAACGGCTCCCCAAAGTCCCATCGAGATTCCTGCGGCGAGCAGGTAATTGCAGACAGACTGTCACCCCCGCGTGGCCTGTGTCCCAGCCGTAACCCTGCGCCCCCCGCCGGGCGCTCCCACATATGGGACAATTTTCTGGGCTGATTGCTGCAATGTGATTAAGGGAAGTTATGTTGCATCTCGGGCCGGGGGCTCCCGCAGCTGCTCGGGTCGGAGAGGGATTCCCGGGAAGGGGTTTTCTCCCGGCTGCGGTTCAAACGCGTCTCTTGGAACCAAAGCCGTCGCGCCGGGGGTGGGGGGCTCTGCGAGGCCGGTGCCAGAGTTGCGGAAGAGGCGAATTGCAGTTTGGCCGGTAATTCCTCCCCCAAAAGAGGGAGATGCGAACAGGAGGGTCAGATGGAACAGAGGAGACAAGGAGACACCCACAAAGGAATGTCCCCCGTCTCTTCCCCTCTTTCCCTCCACCCACCTGGTGCCTCGACTTGGCAGGGGGCTTCCGTGCCACGTCCACATGCGGAGACTCACCCGGGTGTCTCCTAGAAGGAGACAGGGCCGCCAAGGTCTCTGGCCGGCAACACACTTGGAGAAAATAAAACTTTCATGGTGCAAGCCGGTGCGTCAGGGTGTTGTCTGGGAAACGCTTGGAACAGAGACTTTTCTTGGCCTCTCTGCAGTGCAGAGCTCGGGGCCGGCTAGAACCTGCGCTCTGCGTCTGGCCCGCGGAGGAACGGACGCTTGGCATCTCACCAACCGCTCCCTCCAACCGAAACTCAAACGCAGGCTGAGATCTCATTCCACAGTAGGAGCATCCTGCAGTCCTTGGAGGTCATCCTGGGCTCCCGGCGCCTGTGTTATTAGTCACGTGCTTGTCACAGGGGTGCGTTTTAGGAGCTCTTTAAGTAGTGGCGGGTGCTGCAAAGCCAACTCACACCCTGTCTTAAGAAGGGCTTTGCCTAGGTCACCACGGGTGGCTGTCAGAAATGACTATCAGCTGAGCTTAAAACAGCAGAGATGTGTTCAGTCCCAGGTCTGCAGAGCAGAAGTCTGAGATGAAGGTGTTGGCAGGTTGGTTCCTCCCGGGGACCCCAGGGGAGGATCTGGTCCTGGTCTCTCTGTGACTCTGGGGTTGCCGCCATCTTGGGTGTTCCTTGGATTGTGGACGTGTCACCCCAACCTCTGTCTCTGTCCTCATGGGGTTGTCCCTCTGTGCGTGTCTGTGTCTCCATCTCCTCTGCTTATAAGGACACCAGTCCTGTTGGATCAGGGTCCACCCTAGTGACCTCAGTTTACTTTGATCACCTCTTTAAAGACCCATCTCCAAACACAGCCACAGTCTGAGGTCCTGGGGGTTGGGGCTTTGACGTATGAGTTTGGGGGATATGTCTAGCTCGTGACAGTTCTCCGGAAGACAGACATGGGCAGGTGTATCGGGGAGTCTTACAGCAGAGGTGAGAGGACATGGATATTCACCCTGGGGCGGAGGGAACTTCCCGACAACTGAGCAAAATCCAGGCTCTGAAGATGTCAGACTTCAGCTTGCAAGGGTCTCGTGGAAGGTAGAAGAGAAACACACTGTTCTGTTATTTTTTTAAACACAGAAGCTGCCTCTCTGGGCTTGGCTCTCCCAGCTCTCAGTCTCTGCGGTTGTCTTGCTGCATAGGCTGTTGAGAAACAGACAGTGACCTCAGGGTGTGGAGGCTCTGAGCCACCTGAGGTCACTACCTATGTTAGGACGTGAGCTTCCATGTCCCGGGGGGATGGGACCGTGTCTCCGGCAGCCCTGGGCTCACCTGGGACTCGGGCACTGTGGTCCCCAAAGCAGCCATCCTTGAAGGTCTCCGCTTTGTCCTACATCCCCCAGAGCTGATGTTTTCTTGAAATAGTTAAAATGCACCTTCCCGCTTAACGTGAATCAGAGACCAGGTGTCCTCAGAAAAACTAAAAGGCTTTAGTAATTCCCCGAACATGGTCAATGCATATTGACAGAAGAAATAAGAGAGAGGAGGCATTTCCTTAGTGGAAGGCATCTCGTCTGTGTGTGATCATCACATTCGAGCCCTTGGAGGCTCGGGGGGCAGGTAGCCCTGGTCCCAGTTTACAGACGGAACTGCAGGGTTTTGGAAAGGTCATGTGATCGACCGGCCGCCAATTCCACCAGCCGGGAAGGGTCACGTCGGGGATTGGAATCGTATGGTGTCTTACTTGAAAGTCTATATATATATATTTTTTCCACCGCCCCTTGCTGCCTGCCAGAATTATCTAGAAAGAAAACGTCACAATCACAGCGACGAAGGTATTATCCTATTGTTTCTCAATGGAGAGACCAATATGTATACAGCTGGCGCTTTCCTTTTAAAGTTTAGCTCAATCCTCGGGCAATGGGGAGATGGGATGGAAGAGCAGGTGGGCGTTTTGCAGGAGAGGAGCCGGAACTTTGCAGAAGTTGGGAGAGTGCCCGGAGGATATCCAGAGGGGTAAGTTGTAGAACGGAAGCTTCTACGTCCAAAATCAAGGACTGCTGAGCGGTGACATTCCCAGCCCCCAACCTCTCACCTTTTCTTATTTCCGTAAAAAGTGCTACGATTTACAAGGGTACAGCCACCCTCCCAGCCTGCTAAAGTAGAAGTCAGATGCCACCCATGACGGTCATTGGGGCGTATCAACACCCCCCATCTTCCTGGACAGGCACCTGCAAGGAGACGCCTGGGTCCCAGCCTCCCAAGCTGTCACAGCCGTCACCCGGCCCCTGTGACTTCCCAGAGATCTGGCGAGGCTTGGTGGCTTCATTCCTTGCTCTTCCTTCGCAAAAGCAAACAGCCTTTTCCAACCCCGTTGTAAGCAATTAGCGTGTTTACCCAAACAGAGGTTAAACCCGCATGGAAAACATTCTGCAAATGCTTCTGAAGGTTGCAGTGTTGCTGTTCTGCATGCATTCATCAAAGCGGGTCTTCCGAAGGCGTGCACAAAATCACGCTTGCCCACGGGTCTGGGGTCTTGTGGATTGGTCCAATAGCAACAGGTGCAGCTGGGGAGAGCAGGGTCCCCCTCACTACGGGGGAGGCCAGATGCAGGCGGAGAAGGGGCTGCCCCGAGTTCTGTCTTCGTGTGGGAGCCGGCAACAGCCACATGTGTGGACTTAGGACCGAATGTGGGTGAAAAACATTTGCTGGGGACCCAATATTTGTGACAAGCAGATCTGGGTTCCACGACTGCCTAATTAAGGCCCGTGGAACAAATTATGCAGGACACAGAGGAGGTTTAGGGGGAGTGAGTTTCCAAGCTGTGTTGCGGTTGACCCCATCAGAGGCTCAGCGCCTGCCAATCAACTTGTGGGTTTGAGTCTGCAGGTCAGAGCCCCATTTGGGGAGTTTTCAGGCGAAAGTCACCTCTCTCAGCCCTCGAGTCCATATACATGGTCCCGATACATCTGTTGGAGTCTGTGGGTGATGCTGTCACAGAATTCCAGAGACCGGGTGATGGGTAAAGAACAGACATTTATTTTCTCACTGTTCCTGGAGGCTGGGAAGTCCAAGATCCAGGTGTGGGCTGGATTTGGTGTCTGGGGAGGGCTGCTGTCTGCCTCCAAGGTGGCCCTTTGCTGCCAAATCCTCCCACGGAGAGGAATGCTGTGTTCTCTGGTGGTGGAAGGTGGGAGGATGAGGGAGCTGGAAGCTTCTAGAAGCCTCCTTTAGAAAGGCGGGAGTCCTGGTTCATGAGGTAGGTACCCTCAGGGACTAACCACCCCTCCAAGGCCCTGCACCTTCAGATACTCATGTTAGCTGTTGAATTTTGGAAGGGACACATTCCAGCCATCGCAACATCAACATGGATTGTCAGTATAAATTGACAATTGCGTTGATATAAATTGCAAATAACTTTTTTTAATCATTTATGTTCACGTCTATATGAACCTGTGGGATGGTTAAGATATCACAGAGACTACAGTATGTATCCACATCAACAGTCTTCCGGCCGGGCAACTGACCAGGACCGCCTCAGGCCCTCCAACCGCAGCTGAGCCACCCCAGCCAGAACCGGTCAGCCAACCCACAGGATCAGGAGAAATAATAAGTATGGACCACGTTGCTCCCCGATGCTCGGGGTGCTTGGTTATGTAGCCAAAGCTTGTTCCTGAAGGGCACAGGGTGAAGACATATTGCACGTGGCTTGGCAGGTGTGTCTCTATTTGGCTAAGAACAGAGTATCTTTCTTGGTCCTGTCTCCTCCTCGTGGATGAAAAGCAACCCTTCTACGTGTTCCCTGCACACTGACCACCCTGGCTGGCCCCCTCTCTGCTCTGCAGTGCACTGCATCTGCCCGATTCAGCTGTGTGCACACGTATGAACGACCCAGGGCAGTGGGATGAGGTGGTAAAATGCAAAGGTGAGGTGTAGGAGAAAAAATAATAATGACTAGAAAACACACTGATTGAGCAAATTCCCCGTGGCCCTGCCTGACGAGGAACAACAGGGGTCTCAAGGGGACCCCTGAGCATGGACGTCTCCCGGTCCTGTCCCCTGGGCTGGGCAGGGGACACTCTTGGGGCATGAGGGAAGTGGCCGGGTCTGCAAAATTCATCCGTGAAGAGGTGTCCGACTCAGTTTCCCTGGTAGCCCGTGCTGTGTTCCTGACAGTCACGAGGCGTCATCACAGCTGAGATGCCACTTGTGGAATAGGACGCCCAGAGCTCTGCTTCCAACGTCACGTGGGCTTTCCTTGGTTTGGGGGAAATGCATTTCAGGGGTGTCTGAATCCACATCCTGGGTGTGTTGTGTGTGCTTAACTGGGCACACTCTCCTGCCCACCAACACGGAAGGCACCTGAGTTCCTTCCTCTTCCTCCTCCTCCTCTTCCAACAGGGTCTTGCTCTGCCACCCAGGCTGGAGTGCAGTGCTGTGATTACAGCTCACGGCAGCCTTGAACTCCTGGGTTTTAGCGATCCTCCCGCTTCGTCCCAAAGCACTGGGATCGCAGGTGTGAGCCGCTGCACCCGGCCGGTTTTCTTAAACGACTACACGGCAGCCAAGAACAGCTTGGGGGACCAGCACAGCTCCCTTCTGTCCCCTCTGTGGGCTCAGCTGCCCGGGAGTGTCCTCCCCTTGGACTCCGTGGCAGGTGCCTGCAGGAAGCCCCCATCCCATTTGCTCCATGCATTAGCGTGTTAATTGCGTGCACAGGGCTGTGCATCACACGGGAGTGGGAGCCGTGCTCCACCACCTGCAATGTGCAGGGACCCCCTTGCAAGCATCCTTAGGACGAGCGCTTCTGCAGCCCTTTTAAACACGCTCCTAATCTGCAGCCGAGCTGTGTGCTGGGCATGGGCTCTCCCGGCAGCCCCGGATGGAATCAAGTTGCAAAATGTCCACGTTGCCTCAAAACCACCTACCAGGTGCCGCGTGGGAGACGCCGGACCACTTTGCTACTTTCCGTCTAATTTTTTTTTTTTTTTAATAAACGACCATTCAAAAATAAACGTGGAAATTCTTCTGTAGCAGATCGGATCTGTTCTCAATTTCTTGTCTAAACAGTGAAAAATATACAAGTGCATTTTCAGCGTGACCCCCCCGTGACCTTTCCGGCAAGAAAGCGGCACCCGGGAGGGGTGTGGAGTGTTCCGGGCGTTTGATCTCCGGTGGGGACCACCTGTTTCCACATCTTGTCGGGAAGCTTTTTGAACCGCGCTCTCCAAAGTCGGCCTGAAAAAAAAAAAAAAAAAAAAAAAAAAAACTGACATCCAGGGTTTTTTAGATCTCAGCTTAGGAAAATAGACGTCCAGACATTTCTGAAGTGTTTCGATGACTTTTGCTAATTGGATCATGTTGGCTGCGGACATGATAATCGATCGCAAATTGAAATGGGAGATTAGGTGATTAGACGTATTCCCCAGGCCCTTGTAAAATCAGGTATGTGAGTCCGTGCGTGTGTGTGCAGAGAGACAGAAACATGATGGGCAGGTGGATAATTAATAGGTACATAATTAACGAATAGAAGTAAATTAAATTAAATAGGTGATAGAAGATATATAATATCTAGATAATAGATATGATTAATAGAAAAAAGGTTAATTAGAAAAATTAAATAAATGATAGATAAATGGATCAATAGATAGGTAATTGATAGGTAGAACCTCTGTAGTTTGCCTAGGATGTTCTATTATTTTGTAAGAAACAACTCTAATAGGTTCTTTCTATCTTCTGCAGCTGCGATTCTGCAAAGCTCTGGCTGGGGTCCCTCGGGGCTCAGGACACACAATCCCATGTGAATCCTGAATCCCGGGGTCCCGGGTGGAGTCATGATGCTGAAAAGATACGTCTACGTCCAGGTCCCTGCAGGCTTGCTTTCCATGTGATCTTGTTTGCAAAGAGGGTCTTTGCAGTTGCAATTAAGGATCTCCACGTGAGATCATTGTGCATTAGGTGAGCCCTAAACCCAATGACAGTGTCCTCCTAAGAGACAGCAGAGGAGACACAGACGCAGAGGAGAAGCCACGTGGAGACGGAGGCAGAGGCTGGAGTGACGCGGCCACAAGCCCAGGGACGCCTGGAGCCCCCAGGAGCTGGAAGAGGCAGGAAGGAGCCTCCCCTGGAGCCTGCGGAGGGAGCGAGGCCCCGAGACACCTGCATCTCACACTCCTGGGCTCTCTTTGTTTCGCTGGTTTGTGGTCATTTATTGCAGCAGCCCAGGATGCTCTAGCAACAAGTGAGCCACCCCCTGGGGACCTAAGCCCCTCCTTTGGGGGCAGCGGAGCCTTGTCTTGGGGTCCTGCCACCTGCTTTTTTAACGGCGGACCTGAGCGACCATCTGGTTTGTTGGGGAAGAGCTTCTCGTGCGGTTTCAGAGGACAAAGGTGCCTTCCGTGAGCTGAGCTCCATTGTGGGAGCCTAACCCTGTGGACGGAGGATCCTTCGGGCAAACCCTACAACTGTCCTCTTGTCCAGGTGAGGCAATGACACTGCAAGACCTCGGGGACCCACCTTCTGCCCCGGGAACCACAGGGCCGAGCTGGGGTGCCCGGCTGGGTCTGGAGAGAAGGTGCCTTTTCCGTTGCCCCCCCAACATCGTGCTTTTTATTTCAAGGGTATTCTACGTTTACAACCACAGCTCAGTCGTGTCTCAGAGGTGTTGCGTGGCAAGCCTTGGTCTCCCTCTCTTTCCACGGGGCAGTCACCGAGAAGTGCGTCAGGATTCACGATCCCATTCTCAGCCCGGCCACCCAAGCCGGTGGGATTCAGTTCCACTCCCGACGCACTCCCTGGGGGGTCTCAGAGCCTCCCTCTCCTGGTCTCCAAAGAGGGACTGGCGACACCTCCTCCGGGAACCCCAAGAGGGCACATCCTTGGGTAGCTCGATGTGCAATATGGCCCAGTGCTCCTGTTCATAGAGTCACCGTTGTGAACCGAACATGGGCTTTTAGGGGGAACCTCGGCAGCACGAGGGTGGCGCCCACAAAACGCACGGGCCCCGGCTCTGTCTTCTGGGACATGGGCAGCACGTCGCGCAAGTGACCTGCTCAGCCCTTAGGCGTGTTTGGGGCAGAGCTGGGGTCCGGGTCTCAGGAACATCTGCGCGTTGCTGGCTCAGGGTGCGAGACCGGAGCACGCCCCGGGCAGCTGTTGCACAAATGCAAAAGAAATAGCCGTGCTGCACCCCCAGCGAGCGTTTGGGGTGAAACTTCCGGTTCCATCCACTTATCCTGTCAAACCGCACCTGCAAAACCTGTTTCGTGAGCACCGAAAACCTCTTGCTTGCGTGTGGGATTCTCTGCCCCGCTGACAGCCGTGGGGTGTTCCCGGGGGTTGGGGGCCCTCCCTGCCCTTCCCGGGGACCCCCAAGACGCTCGCAGCGGAGGAGGTTTCCTCTCTGCGACGATGCCGTGGCGTCCGGCCCGGGTGCAGAATGACCCTGGTAACACGGTCGAGATGAACGGATGGGTTTTTCTCCGCGATGCATTGAAGCAAATTGAATGTAATTGTCTCAGTCGGATTCGGAGCAAGGCCCGGCCTGACCTTCCGCCGCCGCAGGGTTCTGCCCGCGTCGGGGTGGGGGGAGGGGTGGCTGCGCATGACATCATCCGGGCAATTTGCACATATTTATGCAATTTGTCATGATTCTGTCCGCACAGTCTGGGGGCTGCAGGATTGGCCTCCAGCCTGTCTGTGAAGTCAGGGTTATGAGAATCACATGCTGGACATAATCTTGTGCATGTGTCTGTTTGCACATGTGTGTGTGTGCACGTATGTGTGTGTGTGTGCATGCCGGGTGGAGAATGGGATTTCCTTGATAGAAACTGAGAAGCCGTATTATGGTCTAAGGGGGAAAAATGAAGCCAGCAGTTTGTAGAATTAGTGCAGACAGAGCTGCCCTACCTCTAAGCCAGGCCCAGGTAAGTAGCACCTGTGCACAGGTGTGGCCTCAGCCAGTTGCATGGAGGACGTGTTTGCAGACACAGCCAGGAAATGTCAGACTTATGTCCCCTCCAACATCAACACCACGTACCCCCAGGTAAGGGCACAATTGTCCTACCTACCTGACAACAATGTTGAGAAGGGAAGAATGAGAAGGAAAATGCAGGGGCTTCCAGAGGGTCTCTGCTCCGTCCTGGGAAACCCACAGCCAACCTGAGCCGTGAAGTTGGGGTTTCCACACTCATGCACTGCTGGTGGGGACTGCACACTAGCACAACCTCTGTGGAAAGCAGTATGGAGACACCTCAAACAGATACAAGTAGAACTACCGTTTGATCCAGCAATCCCACTACTGGGCATTTACCCAGAGGAACAAAAGACATTGTATAACAAAGACATCTGCACTCGAATGTTTATAGCAGCACAATTCACAATTGCAAAGATGTGGAAACAACCCAAGTGCCCATCCGTCCATGAGTGGATTAATACAATGTGGTATATGTATAGCACGGAGTATTACTCAGCCATGAAGAAGGATGACTTAATATCTCTTGCAACAATTTAGATGGAACTGGAGACCCTTCCCTTCAGTGAAGTATCTAAAGAATGGAAAACCAAACACCACTTGTTGGCACTAACTGAACAACACACTTGTGCACAGAAGGAAGTAAAACTCGGTGGAAATCAAGCAGGGGGAAGGGAGGAGGATGGAGTGGGTGAAACCCTACCTAACAGGTATAATGAACAAAATATCTGGGTGAGTGACAACCCTAAACTCAAGCATTACAAAAGCGATTCATGTAACCAAAATACCAACACTATTTGTACCTTGTAATACTTTGAAACAAAAAAGTAAATAAAATAAATTAAAAAAAAAAAAAAGAAGATGGGGTTTCCAGAAAGATAAAAAAAATAGGATTCTCAGTTGAACTTGAACTTCACATACACAAAAGATACTTTTTGCGTCTATGTAGCCCCTGCGACAGTGATGTTCGGTCAAATTCGGGTTTCACTGGGCGTCCTGTGCTTTGCTCTGGTAACTGGAGTCAGCAGCAGAGAACACTGTAACCGTCTGCAAATCGTTTGTCCCCACGTGCAACTCTGTTCAGACGGAAGCTGAGGAATTATATGCAAGGTGTATATTCCCGGTGAAGGTTGCTGGGTACCTGAGCAGGTGTGTTAAGCCGCAGTGACAGGGTTTCAGTTAAGTTGGGGTGTGCACAGGTTCAGGGGACCCAGACGGGGGCTCTCGTTGAACCAGGGGGCCCCGTGGAGACGGCACACGTTGGCCCGTTTGCGCCTGGTCTGTGTGGGTGTCTCAGAGGCCCCTCGCGGCCGGCCTGTCGCAGCGGAAACCTGGGAATGCATTTGTGGACTCAGGACACGAGACTGCATAAAACCAGCCGACGCGGGAGGGAATCCGAGTCTCCGCGGCGGGGGCTGGCGTGCGCAGAGCGCCAGCCGGTCCGGCCCCGGGGTCCCCTGTTCCAATTAGATCCCGGGGTGACCTCACGCGGAGGGCATGTCCTGCATATTAAAAATTCCTGCGGCAACAACTGCAAGGAGTCTGGCGTGAGCGCGGGGAAAGGGCAGCAGACGCGTCTCACTTCTGCCGCCGCGGTGGGAGAGGAAATTGCCTGGGTCTCCGCTCCGTGTTTTGCTGATTGGCAGACGGATTTACAACACATGGAAGAAACAATTAGGGTGCAGGCTCCGCCGGCTACAAAGCAACGGGATAAATCCCGGTAATGAGACGGGGAAAGAACAAGGTAGGAGTGATCTATGCGTGGGCATCCGGGGTATAAAATGTCAAAAAGCTGCGGGTCGCGGTGAGCTGCCCTGGGCAACAGATGGTGCCCAGATTCCCGGCTCTGCTGAGGTTTTCAGAGAGGGACCCTCCCAGCCCTCTCCAACCCTCCAAGCCAGAAGTGTCACCAAAACACGCTGGCATTTGGGGACTGTCAGCTGAGCCGCCGTGGATGTTGAGTTGGGTTTAGAGGGAAGACAAGGAGGTGAGAGATTTCGGGGGAAGGAACCGACCTGCGTGACCCTGGACAGACAGAGAGGAGTTGGCGTCAAGATGCTCATTTGCGGTGAGCCGGGCACAGGTGTTTGTCTGCAGTGGCAGCACCTTGGACACGCACAGGTACCGCTTAGCAGGTGTGTCCCCAAATCTCTGCACAGGGGAATAGTACTCAGCTACGAAAAGGAGCGAGGCTCTGGCACCTGCTACAATGTGCATCAGCTTTGAAAACGTCCTGCTCGGTGGAAGAAGCCACACATCGCACGATCCCATTTCTACGAAATGCCCAGAAGTGGGATGTCCACGGAGACAGACGTGCATTTGTGGCTGCAGGAGCCGGAGAGAGGATCTCAGCAGCTGTAGGATGCATGCGGGGTCTCCTTTTGAGGCAATGAAAAAAGTTGTGGACTTAGCGTGGTGTTGTGCTAAGTGCCGCTGAACCGTTGCATGGGTGGATTTTATATCGTGCAAACTTCACCTCGATTTTTTTAAAGTGCAAAAAGAGGGGGTTCTTTCTTGTTTGTGTGATGAAGGGTTCCTTTTAAGTGGGAGGATTCAGTGTTTTGAAATCTTCTGTAACCGGCTGTATCTTGACATGAGGATCAGTGAACACATATAGGAGATAGTTTTGCAGAGAAGTGATTCTACTCTGGCGGTTTGAATCTTTAGCCGGTTACTGTTTAATAACAGGAGAACAGTCACCAGCCTCGTGGACAAGAGGGGGGTTTGCAGCATTGCTGGTGACAATAGGCTGCTGTGGACAAGGACAGGGTGAGCAGACCTCAGTTCTGGCCAGTGGGGAACGCAGCCCCCCGAGACTGAAACCCTATGCTGGCAGCTCATGCTGCATCTCTGGGGTTCCAGGGTCCCGGTGAGAAATGTGTCCTTGGTGGGGTTGTACCCGGCTCTAGAGGACAACATGGATGGTGGGTCTGCCCCAGGCTGAGGGTCCCTGACTTCTGGGGCTGGACAAGTGTCCCAGTCAGAAGTCACTCAAGACACCGCCCTCCCCTAACCCCGAGTTGACCTTGAAATACAGACGGACAAGTGCATTCAATTCAAGGAGACCCTCTCATAGTTTTTACATTCACTCCGTGAAAGTCACATAGAACGAGGGACACAGGTCGCTGTCCCAACAGGTGTGCAGACTTCCCATCCTCTGTGACGTGTAGCTGTTCCTAGAAATCTCTCTTAGGGACTCCCCCCCCTCCCCGTGACTTTGGATATAGGGGGCTGTGTTTGCTCCCCAAGAGAGTCACAAAATAAATGTAGATTCATGATGCTTTCTCGGTAGAATGTTACGTATTCAAAATCCTTCAGAAAACGGTGAAAGATAAGAAGGAAATGTCTGTGTTTTGACGCACAATTTTTAAAAATTGCTATTTTTTTTGTTATGGTACTATATATGCAAACATAAAATGTGTCTTTTGAACCATGTTTACGTGCACGATTTGGTTTTAATGCACCGTTCTGAGGAATTGCATTCATCTAGTGTAAAATTCCCTATTTTTTGTTTCCTCTTTCATCCCATCCTTATAAAAAAGAGGGGGAAAGTGAGACGATGACAGATTCTGCAAGAACATGAGCTGTGCTGTTGTCTCAGCCTTTGACTGGAGACGGGGGTCCTTGGGGAGCCAGAATTAACGGGGGGAGGTGGTGGGATGTGGGCCAGATACACGGGAGATTTCAACAACTCCGCATCAGAACTATTTACGCTTTTCTGAAACGCGCCCATCCCTGGAGTGGAATTATTACAGTCCTGCAATTTGAGGAGGAAAACCTGTTTCCCATGGCTGTGATGGAATGTACTCGAGATCCTTCAGTAATTACATCTGCAAAGACCCCTTTTTCCCAATAAGTTCAGGGAGGGAGAGAAAAAAATCCTACACAAAACATTTTTTCCTACCCTCTTAGGTTCTGTGACTGGGGCCTGCTAATTAAATGGACAAAAGACAGATTAACAGGAGAAAAGATTTATTTCTTATATTGAGAGGGGCCCTCCCTAATTCAGGGCTCACTCTCCAGGATGGTCTCATCTCAATTTCTTAACGAATTGCATCTGCAAAGAGTCATTTCCAAATAAGGCCACACTGCCAGGTTCTAAGCGGACGTATCTTTAGCAGGGTGGGGGTGAGATTCAACCCTGTCCACACACACATGGTTTGCCCTGAGGCATTTCCACTTTGGAACTTCTCCTGGCCTCAGCTCTGACATGTGGCCTCCAGAACCCTGTCCCTGAAAGTCACTCTGACTTGGGACTTGGTCAATGCCCCTCAGTGACCCCCAGCTGGGGTGCTGGGTCTGCCCCTGTGTCTCTGGGCTGCTATTCAGCCTGGCCTGGTTGCTTCCTGCACCCCACCCCGCCCCCTGGAGCCTAGAATGCTCCCCGACTCTGCCGTCCACCTCGATGCTGAGATCAATCTCACCCTGCCCCCTCCCCGGGTGCGTCCCCTGTCCCTCCTGGCCACTCTCCCTGGGCTAACCGTGATCTGTGAGGTCGTCTCCCTCGGTGCCCACACACCTCCCTTCACGTGGTAAATGGAACCTTCTCCCTTTTCGGCAGCGAGGGCTCCCGTTCCAAGCCAGGCCTGTCCCTCCTGCCACTCCCAGGAACTGGACAGGGGATGGACCAGGACAGGACCCCAAGACTGGCGTGGCGGACTCTGCCCGGAACTCAGGACAGAAACGCAGGCAGCAGGGGAGGTGGGGTTGGCGCTGTTTCTCGGTGCCTGCCGCAAACGTTGGTGATTCTGTCTCCGAATTCTTGAGAACTTTCTTTGAGAAAGGAAAAGTTGGGGCCAGAAGTGACATGTGCAGACTTGTGATTGAAGACACGCCACCTCTGAAGCATTGTGGAAGACCTTTATGAGCAAGGATTTTTACTCTGCATAAATGTTTCAGTGCACAGTTCAGCGGCATGAAATGCATTGGTGTTGTGCAACTGTCACCACTGTCCAGCTCCAGAACTTTCTTTTCCTTTTTTTTTTTTTTGGTGGATGAGTTTGTACTTTATTTTCCATTCTTCAAACTCAAAATTAAACCATGGCTTGGAGATGCATTAGGAGGTAGTCTTTACATGGTATTGTTGATGGTGAATTTTTTGAAATTTTATTTCAGAATATTATGAGGGTACAAACATTTTGGTTACATAATTTGCTTTTATACCATTTGAGTCAAAGCTGTAAGTGTGCCCATCCCCCAGACAGTGTGCACTGTACCCATTAGGTGTGAATTTGCCCTCCTCCTCCTCCCACCTGCTTGATTTCTGATGCATGTTATTTCCATATGTGCACTTAAGTGTTGGTCAGTTAATATCAATTTGATGGTGAGTCCATGTGGTGCTTGTTTTTCCATTCTTGTGATACTTCACTTAGTAGAATGGGCTCCAGCTCCATCCAGGATAATATAAGAGGTTCTAGATCACCAATGATTTTTTGGCTGAGTAGTGGATATAGAGAGACAGGAACACTCACACACTGCTGGTGGGACTGCAAACTAGTGCAACCTCTGTGGAAAGTAATATGGAGTAATATGGAAAGAGATACAAGTAGAACTACCATTTGATCCAGCAATCCCACTACTGGATATTTACCCGGAGGAAAAAAAAATACATTCCATAAAAAAAAGACACGTGCACTAGAATGTTTATAGAAACACAATTAAATTCCTTTTGCATTTATGAGCTGGAATTCTCCTGTTGAAAAACCACTTTCCCTCATCTACTGTCTCGCTACCCAGAAATACAGGTTGTACGTGAAGAACACAACACTTGTTTGATTTTTTTTTTTGAAAACAAAATTCTTTTAAAAATCAGTTTTCAGAAAATGAACTTAGTACTTGGGTTCTTTCCAAAGGTAACAGATGAGACTGCCTGTGTGTGTGTGTGTGTGTGTGTGTGTGTGTGTGTCTTTAGCAAGAATTCGTAGCTTTAACATTTTATTTTTCTTTTAGAGACAGGGTCTGGCTCTGTCACCCAGGCTAGAGTGCAGTGGTGTGATCACAGCTCACTGCAGCCTCCAACTCCTGGGCTTAAGGGATCCTCCTGCCTCAGCCTCCCATGTAGCTGGGACTACAGGCTCGTGCTAAATTTTTTTCATTTTTTCTAGAGATGGGATCTCACTATGTTGCCCAGGTTGGTCTCGAACTCCTGGCCTCAAGTGATCCGCCTGTCTCATTGCAAACCAGGGGCAAGCCTTTTAGTTGGCCCCAATGTGATATCCTTTTTGCAGAATTGGGTTGGTTTTTACCAGTGTTTGTGCTGCCTGGATATAAGAGAGTCCAGCTTGCGGCCGAGGCTCCCTGCCCCAGACCTCCAAGCTGTCTTTGTTCTCACCAGCCCTGACCTCTCTTGGTAGTCACAAAGAAGTACCCAGACACCAAAACCAGTTTCTCCCGTATGGAAACTCCTAATTCTATGAATAATTAGCATTTGCTCTCTTTATACATCACTTCGAGATATGTGCTATATAATAGTATGTCAATATAGATTAAAATAGTATAATCCTTTTTTGTTCCTGTCGGGGCATATTTTCCACAGGGAAGAAAGAAAACAATAGTTGCTCCAGCGCTTACGAGGCAGCTTTATTCTGCAGGTAACGGTGATATCCCAGCTCTGTTGCAATTCACTCCTGGTGTACTCACTGCTTAATAAAATTCAGTAATATAATTTGCTGAGATCAACCCACATCAAACAAGTCAATCCTGTCTCTAAGCCTCCAGGTCTTGAAGGAGTTAATGCTAATGCTTTTATGTTGGAGATTACCATTTTATTACCAATGCTTTAGGAAAAAAACCCATTATCACAAAACTGGGAAGAAAAAAAAAAAAACTCCCATCAAATTGTCCGCAGCCAAGAGCAGGAGCTTTTAGGCAGGAAGGATCCCGGTTCTTGTGTGTGTGGCAATTAGCATGTGGCCGTCGTGTGCGCAGAGGATTAAAAAATAATAATTAAAGTAAGGAGGCATGAGTGGGATTTGAGGAACTCTCGCCATAGTTAATTTGTGTTTGTACTGAATTATTTAAATCTCCCCCACCGCCCCTGCCTGCCCCACCGGTCTGCGCATTAGCAGTTCTTAGGAGACCCGGCCAGAGCCACGCTGCTAATTAATACTGTGATTTCTGTTTTTTTAAACAGAGCTGAAGCTGTTTCTGTATTAGGAGAGTCGAGTAGCGTTTTCCCGGGGAAAAGGCCGACTGATCGGACCTCAATTATGTAATGATCTTCCCATGCTGACACGCATGTGCGGGTGTCTTTACATGTTACAGACATGTGTGTGCTTATCAGAGCCCTCTTGGTTCTGTGAAAGCCCCCGGTGTCACGGCAAGAATTTCTTTTCTGGCTGGGCACGATGGCTCACGCCTGTAATCCCAGCACTCTGGGAGGCCGAGGCGGGAGGATCGTTTGAGGTCAGGAGTTCGAGACCAGCCTGAGCAAGAGCGAGACCCCATCTCTACTAAAAATAGAAAGAAATGATCTGGACAGCTAAAAATATATATAGAAAAAATTAGCCAGGCATGGTGGCGCATGCCTCTAGTCCCAGCTACTCGGGAGGCTGAGGCAGGAGGATTGCTTGAGCCCAGGAGTTTGAGGTTGCTGTGAGCTAGGAGGACGCCACGGCACTCACTCTAGCCCGGGCAACAGAGTGAGACTCTGTCTCAAAAAAAAAAAAAAAAAAAAAAAAAAAAAGAATTTCTTTTCTGGTTTTGTTTTCAAATCTTTGAAAACTTATCTCCCATTACGGCCCATTGTAGAATATGGGCCAGAA